>JABTTQ020001468.1:0-585945 GCA_016081115.2 Rehmannia glutinosa | reverse complement strand
CGCACAAAACTAGAAGTTTGAAACATATCGCAGAAATTAACACGGGCGACCGGTCGAAGTGCACCTCGACCGGTCGAAGGCTGGGAGACCGGTTGCACTGACCAAAACTGAAAGAACAAAGTTTACTGCTTTCGATGTTTTGTTCCTGTGCACGGCCGCTTCTGGTCGACCTGGCCGACCGCCCGAATGCAATATTGTCCGATTTTTTACGAAAATAAACTCAAGAAATACTCCAAAAATTCGTGAAACATTTTAAACCGACGGGAGTATTTAGGACAACATTAGAAATATAGTTTTGAAGAAATAAAACATTTACACAAAAAGTGTTGTTCGATATAAATTCCAATAAATACTCCAAAAATAGTAGACATTTTAGATCAATTGGGAGTATTAGACAACATAGTTTCAATGTAAAACCCATTGACTTAAAAACATTAAATGTGTTGTCCAATTTTATATCGAAAATAAACTTGAGGAAATACTCCGAAAAATATTAAAACCATTTTTAAATCATTTAGGAGTATTTGGACAACCTTTTAAAACCATTGTTTTTGGTGTAAAATCAAAATCATCAAAATCATGATAAACCATTTATCAAACAGGGACCGTACAAGATTGTTGCGCGCGCAGCCTTGCCTTGTGCGATGCCTGGGCGCAGACGCGCGTGGCTTGCGCGCCGCTTTCGGCGCGGTAAGCAGATTGCAAGGCCTCGCTCGGCCATGCCGATTAAGTGCGGCGCCGGCCACACTATTGCGCATCATACAAGATGACATTGCAATCTTGATGTTGCGCTGCCGCGCTGCAGTGCGCAGCTGCGTGCACAACTCAGCTTTCCCAACCGTCAATCGCCCACAATGTCCGTTTCGACCGTTTAGTCCATTTTTTAAGTTCTCTTTTCATGAAAACCTCATCAACAACCAAAAATACCATACGTAACATATGACAATATAAAATGGGCGAAAAAGACTCCAAAATACGCACACTCATTCATACGAAAAAATGAAATCACACAAAATTCACACACAAAAACATATAAAACAATTTCCATGTGATTTTACACACCCATGCGACTTGTTTGAGGAAGAATTTCAGAGACAGACATACACCAGACTTTGTATTAGTACACGGTGTTTACTTTGCTCATGGCCAAAACAGTAGAGACTAAAATGGGTTACACGGTCGGACCGTGTAGAAATACACGGCCGTGTGATTTGTTTGGCGGTGAATTTTATTTCCTAATTTCGTCTTCTGACTCTACAAGTGATCTCTCCAAGCATCTATAAAAGGAAGGCCAAGCTCTGCATTTAAAAGATACAACATCATACATGAAATTACACTTGGGATTACACAATTTTACATACTTCGAGAGGGAACACAAATCAACGAAGAATACCACAAGACCTTTCGCATCTACGAAAGACAAGGGTTTGAGACTTTGAAGAAGGATCCAACCTAACAAAGGGGGTTATATCCTCTTAATTTAGATCTCTTATTCGTACTTTAATTCGATGTCAAAATATTTGATTCCAAGTTTGTCTCGAGAATTTGTTGTCAAATATGTTGGGCTAAATCTTTCTTATCCTAGGCATAATCAAATTGTGGATTCGTGTTAATTCTAATTTGATTGTTTTTCTTAATTGGTTTTTTTCTATTTATGAATTAGTGCTTGTTTCCTCGTAGATTATTTGATCAATAATTTACATGTCTTATTTGTTAGGTCAAAATTTGGGAAATGAGATCTAACTTACGAAAAATGAGTTCATACATAAACGGAATTGAGTTGGGAGCCCTATAGTCAAGTGGGGAGTACTTCAATTCAAAGACCTTTTTGGAGTTAGTTTTAATTGATTGAGTAGGGATACCTTCAATTATTATTAATCAATCGCTTATGCGCTACTGGGGGGAATAAACTTTTTGAATTAAACCCATAGATTCATAGAAACTGGTTTTAATGAAACATTAATTAAAATTAATATCAAGAAGATGTTGAGATTATGTGCCTGTGGTTGCTTTCGTATTTGTTTAAAACTTGTGGAGTTCGGGTCTTTAGCAATTTTAGATATTTTATTTATTAATTTAAGATTAATTTAGATAAACTTCTTGATTTTTAACGCTTCAATAAATTAAAAGATGATATGTGTACGGTACTTCACGTGTTTCATATTTAATCCCCAAGGAATACGACATTGCTCATTATCTCAAGCAACTACATTGTAGACACTTGCAGCTTTAGTGAAAAGATTTTCATGATCAAGTTTTTGGCACCATTGCTTAGATTAAAATATTCTACATAGATATGTAATAAGTAGTTCAATCTTAATCAAGCAATATTTTTTATTCTTTTATTCTTTACTTATATTTTTGTTTTTGGTTCTAACATTGTTTTTGTTGAGTGCAGGTAGTGCATGATCACATGTTCCAGATCTATCAAACCAATACCCATTGACCTAGAGATCAAAAAGACAACAAAATAGTTAAGGAAAAGATCGAAAGCGATGGCGGATGGGAACGATAGGGACGGTGTGAACAACGAAAACGGAGCGCCACCGATGTGAATAGGCGAGAACCACATTGAGAGAGCCCACGAGGCGCTTAAGGATTACTTCCACCAAAGTTAATCAAAGGTATGGGGTGTGACCCATCCGGGCCGATTAACGCAAATAATTTCAAACTAAAACCCGTGTTGACCGTATGGTGTCGCGAAACCGGAGGAGAGCCGTTGAGGATCCAAACGCACATTTGGCGCAATTTTAAGAAATATGCGACACAGTAAAGATGAATGGTGTTTATGAGGATATCATTCGATGCCGTCTTTTCGTATTCACTCTACGCGATAAGGCTAAGGGATGGTTTTCTTCTTTGACACCACCCTTGCAAAGAAGTCAATTGAACTAAGTTAAAGGTTTATGGCTAAGTATTTTCCTCGAGTAAACCATTGCAACTGAAAAGTGAAATCGCTCAATTTAGGAAACAAGATGGAGAGCCGTTATATGAGGCATGGGCTAGGTTTCGAGAATTATTAAGGAAGTGTCCTCAACACGGATATATCGACTACTAAGCAGTGCGTTATTTTTATAATAGTTTGAGTGGTAACACAAGAACTATTATAGATATTGCATCTCGGATGCACTCATCGAGAAATATCCGAATGAGGCACACTAGAGTTACTGGAGGAGATGGCAAATAACAGTTGTCAGTGGCCATCCAAGAGATCTAATGTCAGAACTGTGGCGGAGGTCGAGGATGAGGATAAGATTGTCATGCTCGCTGAGGAGATATTCATGCTAAGTATGAAATCGAATGTGATACGATTGACTTCGAGAGAGCCACCAGTTGTTGTGGAAGAGGCAAATTTTGTAGGTCAGCCGAATTACAACAGCAACTACAGAAATAATCAGGCACCTATATATTATAATCTGGGGTTGGGAAACCATGAAAACTTTTACTATAATAGCAACGTAAATGGTTTGCTGACCACCTCCGGTTGGATACGGGTAATCGGGGATGGAGTCGAGGAATAGAAACCATCTCTCGGAGGAGATGTTAGCCTCATTCATCGGGGAAATAAAAGCTACACTAAATCGTGAGGATGAGGGTAAGATGTATTGCAGGAATTGAGGATCGGGTTACCTTTGAACACCAATATGAATGCGAGACTAAAATCTTTGAAACACAAAAGCGGGATATCCACCGCAATAGGCGGCCAACACAGAAAAGCAAACTCCCAAATGATACAAAGGTAAATCCGGGAACAAAGGCAAATCCATTCATCCGAGGAGTGGAATGTAATATGAGGGTCCAAAGATGCCGGGTTGAACAAGAGAATGAGATCGAAAGGAAGCAATTAATAAACAAGAAGAGGAAGTGGAATCGAGCATAAACCATTGAAAAACCAAAGGTAACATCTACTCCGATAATTTTGAAAATTGAGGTACTTATTACTTTCCCAAGCAAAGGTTTTTAAAAGAAATTAGATGATCAATTTGCTAAATTTCTTGAATTTCTTAAGAAGATTCAAATTACTATACCTATTGCGGATGTTTTAGAACAAATGTCAAATTATGCTAAAATTTTTAATGGTAAAATTAACAGAGGAGTGTAGTGTGATTATTCAAAGGAAATTACCCCAAAAGCTTAAAGATCCTGGTAGTTTCACAATTCCTTGTGTAATAGGGGTACAACCTTTAATCAAACACTATGTGACTTAGGGGCTAGCATAAACTTATTGTCGTTATCAATATTTCGAAATTGGGGATAAAGGCGAAGTAAAGCCTCACGACAATAACCCTACAATTGGCGAATCGACGGAACTTATCCAAAAGGGATGATCGAGGATGTTTTGGTTATGGTAGACAAATTCATCTCTCCAATGGACTTTATTGTGTTAGATATGGAGGAGAATCGAGAAGTTCCATTAATTTTAGGAAAACCGTTCTTAGCTACAGTGTAGAGCATTTATTGATGTGCAAAAAGTGAGTTAACATTGAGAGTAAATGACGAGCACGTGATATTTTCGATCTACAAAGCAATGCAATTCTAAGAAAACATTGAACATTGCAACATGATTGATCCATAACATTATGCATGGAAGCGCAAATAAAAGGTTATGATGAAAGACGCATTGAATGGTGCTTGAGCAGCTCGCATGAGTCAAAAGGTATGTGTTTGGATATTACTAATGATGAAATTCTCGATTATGTGCTCGCTTTTGATTCAAGCGGAAGAGCAAATCTGGAAAAAAAGTGTACGGAACCAAATACACGACCATATATTCTTACACGGTCAAACCGTGCGAAATGTCAAGCAGGAGAAGACAAAGTACACAATGTGTACTTTTACATGACCCAATGGTGAATTCTGTCCCCAAACCGATCCATCCCACTTAAATGGCCGTGGTACTTTCACACGACCCGACCGTGTTTTTCGCCTCTTCACCTTCATCTTCAATATGCATTCTTGGGAGAAAATGAGACCTATTCGATAATAGTTTCTTCTTCCTTACTACAAATTAATTGGATAAACTCGCTAGAGTCTTAAGGGAACATAAAATTGCTATTGGTTGGTCCATTTCATTTAAAAGGTATAAGTCCTTCGATTTGCATGCATAAAATTAGAATGAAAGATGATTGTAAACCGTCGCTTCAACATCAATGTAGACTTAACCCAATTATGTAAGAGGTTGTTAAGAAAGAAGTTCTCAAATGGTTAGATAATGAAATCATATTTGCTATATCCGGACAATTGGATAAATCCAAGACAAGTCGTGACTAAGAAAGAGGGGATGACAATAGTAAAAAGTGAATCGAGGAGATCATAGCCACTAGGGTTGTCACGGGTCAAGAGTTTGCATTGATTATAGAAAGTTAAATGCTACAACTCATAAAGATCATTTTTCCTCCCCTTTATGGATAAAACTATTAGATCGCCTTGCATGTTAGGAGTATTATTGCTTCGGATGGTTACTCGGGATATAACCAAATTGTGATTGCTCTCGAGGACTAAGAAAACTAAGCATTTATATGCCCTTACAAATGTTTTTGCATTCCGTAGATTACCGTTTGGTTATGTAATACGCCCGCAACTTTTCAAAGATGTATGATGGCGATATTCCATGGCATGATTGAGAATATAATAGAAGTCTTTATGGATGGTTTTTCGGTTTTTGGTAGTTTATTTGTCATTGCTTGTAAAATCTAACCCTTATTTTGTAGAGGTGTCGAGACGAACTTAGTTTTGAATTGGGGAAAATGTCATTTTATGGTACAAGATGGTATTGTACTCGGTCATCATGTTTCTTCTGCAGGTTTAGAAGTTGACCGAGCGAAGGTGGTAACAATTGAGAAGCTTCAAATAGGTATATGTACATTCTCGCTTGTTGTAGATTATGTATCCAAATGGGTGGAAGCAATCCCTACTAAAATAAATGATGCCGTGTGTGTTGAGATTCTTGCAAAGGAATATCTTCACAAGGTTTGGCACTCCACGAGCTCGTGTTAGTAATGGAGGGTCTCACTTTTGTAATAAATTGTTCTATAATATGATGGAAGAATATGGAGTGAGGCTTCGAGTTGCCGCCGCCTATCATCCGCCATCAAATGGGCTAGCCAAAGTTTCAAATAGGGAAATTAAGCATGTTTTAGAAAAGAGCTTAGTACAAATCGAAAAGATTGGGCTTAAACGATTGATGATGCTTTATGGGCTTATCGCACGACATACAAATCGAAAAGATTGGGCTTTATATATCACCGTATTGATTAGTCTTAGAAATCATGCCACCTTCCTTCCTGAATTAGAACATAAGGCATTTTTGGGTAGTGAAAACCTTAACTATGATATGACAAATGAGTTAGAAGACTTTCGCCAAGATGATACGAAAATGCTCGATTTATAAAGATCACACAAAAATATGGTACTTTTGTATATAGTTGACAAAATCCAGCCCGCCCACGAGCCGACCCGACTTGGGTTGAGGCTTGGGTCATGGGCAATATTTTAGGCCCAAAATGCTCGGGCTTTTTGGCTCGGCCCGAATGGCCAGATGACCGAGTTTGCTCGACTTTTGGCCCGACCGATGATTTTAGTGTACAAAATATATACATGGGTTGGGTTGGCCATGCATTTTCGTAGTCTTCGACCAAAATCAGGCCGGCACCCTACCCGAAAATTTGAAAAGCTCGATGGGCTTGGGTTGGACTACTGGCGGCCCATTGCCACTCTACTTTTGTATAATTCTAGATTGCGATTTTTCTAGGTAAACTCAAATCAAGGTGGTCGGGTTCATTTGTAATAAAAAAAGGTATTATCATCGGGAGCTATTGAACTATTATCAAAGGATGGTCAAAGTTTTGTAGTAAATGGGCAAAAATTTAAATATTATTATGAGTGAAAAACGCAGCACAAGGTTTCGACTATCTACATGATCAATCAATGAGACAATTAGATGTCTGCAGAAGATTAAAACTTAGCGATTTTTGGAAAACAACCCAAGTTATGATCTACGTAAGTACTTTTCACGCATTCCTCTTTCTTTGATAATTTCCTCATATATTTTCAAGAATGTGTGATTTAGTGCTTTTGCATATTTGCATTGCATTTAGGTTGCCGTAAAAGCATATAAAATTTGCATAAATTTTTTAAAATATTTTTGATTTATTTTTTTGATTTTAGCACGTCTATCGCTTTAGCACGTTTATTGCGTTTGTGTGAGTTAGGTCTAGACAGTCAAATTAATACAAAAAGCTTGCGTATGAGTTTACTATGAGCACTTGGTTTCATGAGAAAAAGTACTTGGTGAATGTGTGATAAATTTTTGGAAAGATGTCTTTTGCTTGTTTGGTATTGATTAAGAAATTTGGGTATTTTAGATGATGCGAAAGATAAGCATGTGAGCTTTTGTGCCTATAACTCGCTATATCTTATGCGCCTTATTTTTTGTTGAGTGTGTCATTAATGATTGATATTTTTATTGAAACCACATCTGTATGTAATTTTTGAAGATGATTTACGACCATTTTTAACCCTACTTAGCCTAAAAAGCCTACATATGAATTCATGATACCCTAGTTAGCCACTTTGAGCCTTAACTTTGTTTATTGTTAGCCACATTTTGAGATTTTAATTTAAAATATTTTATCCCTAAAATTTGAGCTTATAAAAATGTTTATAATTGAGGAAGATGTGGTTTAATTTTGAAAAATAAAGCATATTGGCAAAGAGGATGGATGAGTAGTGAATACTTGAATGAATAATGAAGCTCGAAAGATTTTGGAAAAGATTAAGAAAAAAAATCAAGCAAAAGCAAAAGAAAAGAACAGAAAAATTCTGGAAGATTTTGAAAGGAAAAAAAATTGAGAGCTTAAGGCAAAATAAAAAAGGCAAGGGCCTAAGAATGGAAAAGAAGAAAAGGAGTGGAAAAGAAGTCTATGAGTTCTAAAAGAAAATAATTTGAAAGAATGATTCTTGAGATAAAAATGGGCTGGTGAGTTGAAAGTTTATGTGCTTTAAGTTCTATTTGCTCAAGTCAAGTCACTTAATCGATATATTTCCTACCCTAACCAAAGAGCCTACGTTACAACAAAAGAAAAAGTCCTTTTTGATTATTGAATTGTGCACACTTGAGTGGTAGAGATGTTAGACGATTTGCAAGCCTATGGTAGTTCCACTTCACAGAATTGATTTGAGCGTATACACTTCCTATTCACTTTCAGTGTTGAGTGATATAATACTTCTTGTGAGTCGCGATGTCTACTATTATGCCGAACTTGTGAATGATGACTTCTTGATAATGAATTGCGTGGTTTACTTAAATATGGAGTCAAATGAGATTAAAAGTTTGTAGTGTTCTTGTGTGTTCTCCGTACCCCTTGATTTTATTTTTCTTAATTTTCTCGAGGACGAGCAATGCTTTAAGTTTGGGGGATTTTGATACGTGTAATATTTACGTGCATTTAACAGCTTATTTTGATACATTATTGAGATATTTGCATGTACATTATGTGTGTTTTACTTGGTTTCCTTAGAAGGGCATGATATTGCGTATTCTTGTAACTTTTTACAGGAAACGGAGCTTAATTGAAAAGATATCAGTTGGAAGGCCCGAACAAGAACGACGAGTGCAAAGAGAATATCGAAAAGATAAAAAAGCCGGATGAAAACCAGTCACACGGTTGGACCGTGTGGGACCACATGACCATGTGACCTGACCGTGTAAAGCTACATGTCCGTGTGAAGTGTTCGGAAGAAAACAGGAGCGAAACCAAGCCGCATGATCTGGCCGTGTGGAGGGACCATGTGAAAGCCACAGAGCCGTGCGATTATCTATGACGGATTTTTGTGGTATTTTCCCACTCGAACTCTACAAGTGATCTCTCCAAGTACCTATATAAAGGACCCAAGGGCTGCATGAAATTATATTCATCCATACAACATACAACACACCAAAATACACATGATACAAGATCAAAGGTCTTTTCAGAGATGAGGGCTAGGTTACGAAGAACACGACAAGGCCTTTCACATCTACGGAAGCACAAGAGTTTCGAAGGCTTGGAAGGAAGATCCATCCTGACAAGAAGGGTTTTTTTTCTTAGTTTAGATCTCTTGTATGTACTTAAACGATTTCACAATGTTGATTTCAAATTTGTCTATGAATTTGTTATCAATGTTTGGCTAATCTTTCGGATCTTAGGGCTTAATCAAAACTATGGATTCATGTTAAATCTTGATTAATTATTTTCCTACTTCATGTATACTATTTTATGAATTCGAGTGCTTATTTTAAATTGCTTGTTATCTTATCAATAATTACCATGTCATATTTGTTAGTGCGAGATTCGGGAGATGAGTTCTAACAAAGAAGGAAATCAAATTCAGACATAAACGGGTGTAATGAGTCGGGAGACCTACAACTGTTTGTGGGGAGTCATTCAATTCATAGATCTTTTGGGAGTTAATAATAGTTGTAATGTATCGAGAGATCTACAATTATTATTAATCTATGTTTATGCGCCATCCGGGAGGGGAATAGACTAACTTAGAATTGAACCCATAAAATTGCATGAATTGGTTTTGTGAAATATTAACTGATTTAATATTAAAGCAAAGATATTGAGATTATGTGCTAGGTTGCTTTCGTATTTGTTAAAAATACTTGTGGGGTTCGAAAATTTATTTCTTTTTATTTTTATTTTTGATTCTTTTATAAAACTTCGATATTCGGTCTCTTCAATAAAATTGGAATGCGATGTTATTATAAAAGTGTTTCGTATTCAATCCCGAGAATACGACATTGCTTGCCATTATCCTATAAACTACACTGTACACTTGTAGTATAGAGATCCAAATAAATATTTTTTTTAAGAAAAGCTCGGAGGGCTTGTTGCATCAAGTGAACTTCTTCAAATGAGCACAACTCCTTTGGGAGGATGAGACTAAGAACCCTATTGGTGGAGGACCTCTACTAGGAGAGGCTGGCCTCTCTTCTCGCTTTTTTTCGCTTCAATGATCGGGAGTTTGAGATTCGATTCCACGGACTTGAGATCTTGTATGCATCCTTGTGTCTTAGCAGTTCCCCACAAAGGGCGCCAAAATGATGATGCTCAAAATTGATAGATCACTCTAAGTCCACGATGGTCATACTTCTTCTCCGGAGCAAAATTCTTCAATTGAGAACTTGCCTATAATACCAAAAATGTTAGACTCAGGCGCTGGGGTTGTCCTAGAGATCCTCTAACGCTCAAGTCAAGACTTAAGTAGGAGAATATCATAGCAAAAGACAATAATTAACTGCAATTAATTATGATTATGAGAATTACTTACAAATATGAGGAGGACCTCTTTATACTTGGGATGATCGGCGGCATGGGCCTTGCAGGATAAAGTAGGTCTTGTCGGTTCAGTATGGGCCGCGTGGGCTGGTATGGGCCACACCGTGCCGGATAATTATATTTGATCCACTAGACTAATAATATGGAATAATTAATTAAATAATGCAAGAAATAATAAAAATAAGGAATGTTAGTAAAAGTCATTTTGTCCGCAACATATATATTAATGCAAAAACTCTTGTCAGATAGTCTAACGGGTTCAAATCCGTTAGACGGATCCCAAACTAACCCGGATACAATAGGAGGTGGCATTTTTGTAATTCTAAAGAGGTAGTGGCATTTTTGTGATTTTGAACGCGGTGATATTTTTTTTAATATTCTGGAGGTGGTGTCATAGTATCATTGGACTAATGACATTTTTGTAATGTTAGGCATTGACATAGTATCACTAGGGCCGTTAAAAGTATTACCTTTTTCCCGAAAAAGTGTTAGTGGTACTGAAAAATATTAGTAATTCTCTTTAACAATTTTTTTTAATAATTCTTATGAAAAGTATTGATTTTTTCCCTCAAAAGTATTAGTATTCCAACATAAAATGTATTAATAGTCGTATTTGAAAAGTAATAGGTTTTCCAAGTAAATATATTTTGGTATTCCTCCTGAAAAGTACCAATTTTTTCTCTTAAAAAGTATTAGCAGTTCTCCATAATTAGTTCTCCCTCTCAAAAGTATCAGTAGTCATCCTGAAAAATATTTAGCAGCCCCCCTAAAAAATATTAATTTTCCCTCTGAAAAAATATAAATAATCATCCCAAAAAGTTTTAGTAACCCTCCTAAAAAGTGTTAGTAGTACCGCTGAAAAGTAGTAGTAATCCACTTGAACAGTTTTTTTAATAATCATCATGAAAAGTATTGATTTTTTCCTCAAAGTATTAGTATTCCTCCTAAATATATTAATTAGCTTTTTTGAAAAGTATTTAGGTTTTCCGATATTAAGTGTTTTAGTATTTCTCCTAAAAAGTACTAGTTATTTCTCGTAAAAATTATTAGTAGTCATCCTGAAAAATATTTAGTAGTCCCCCTAAAAATATTAGTTTCCCTCTGAAAAATATTAGTCGTCCTCCCAAAAAAGTATTAACACCCTCTTAAAACGTATTAGCAAATCGGAATATGGTTGTTGTGCGGGTGTTGGTGGTTGTGCAATGTGGATGTATTAAATTCACGCCACAATTAGCGCGCAAATCCACACTATCCGATTTGCGGTTGTTTTTTTTTTTTTTTTTTTGCAATGGTCATTGGGTCAATGGGTTGGACTGGGTTGGCAGATTGGGTATTTAGATTCATTTAATGGATTAAATCATTGGACCGCGTGTGCGGAGACTAACTCATATGTTAATTATTTGTGCATTTTCTGGTCATTGTTCTCCATCATCAATACCAAAGAAAATCTTATTTCCATTTGTTATTTTCGAGTTGAAGAATTTAGCATTTGAGGACAGGTTATGGAGGAGCTTAATAATTTTGGGCTTTTGGAATTGAAACTCTGACCTTGGGCTTACTTGTGGCCTGTGGGCCTTGTGGCTCTTTTCCAAGATGGAGATGCAAGATATCAACAAAGCCCATATGGTTAAAAGGAAAACTAGCAACATGGGTTTGATTATGGGCCCAAGTTTAACTTATTATATTTTAGGAATAAGAACACAATTACACCACTTTTCTGGACATAAAACAGGCTTTTACGCTTCCAGGTGATTTTTGGATAAAATTATGCTTCGCCCCCATTTTTGGACAAAAATACGCTGCTGCCAAAATTTCTGGACTGTTTTACGTAGTTGTTTCAAACATGTTTTTTCTAATCAAATTTCAGTGAAAAAATAAATTTTGTCCCCGTTAAATAATCTATTTTATACTCGAAAGTTTTTTTTAAAAAAAAATATACACATAAAACAACACGTATTAAAACCAGACAAATTGAAAATAATATAGAAACAACATGAGTAAAAAACACAATTAAATTTTGATCCAATGAATTGGAAACATAAAAAATATGGAAACAACCAAGAAACAATATAGAAACAAACCATAAACAATATAGAAAACACCATATGAGCAAAAAGAGCTTAAAAATAGGTAAAAATTGTATTTAAACATCGGAAACTACGTAGAAACGATAAAGAAACATAAGAACAACTTTAAAAACAATATTGAAACAACCTAGAAACAACATAAGAAAATATTAAAAACATCACATGAATAAAAAGAGATTAAAAGTAGGTAAAAATTGTATCTACACATTAAAAACTATATGGAAACAACAAAATTATTCGAACAACATTAAAAATATTATAGAACAACACAGAAACAATAGAAACAATGTACAAAACAATACATGAACAAAAAGCAGCATGAAAAATAGGTAAAAGTTGTTTTGAAACATCGAAACAACAAAGAAACAACTAAGAAACAACAAAGAAACAAATTAAAACAATATCGAAACAACATATATAACATATAAAACAATACAGAAACAAGAAAAAACGTAAAAATAATCAAAAAATACGTAGGAGCGTAAAAAAAGAAAAAAATAGGTACAAAAATGATAAGAACGGATTTAGTGGTATTTTTTCAAAAGTTGAGGTATTTCTGGTAATTTCTCTATACTTTACTCGAAATTGCTAACCATATCTTTTTTTTGAAACATATGCTAACCGCATCTAAATTCAGAAAAACTGGAATTTTGACATGCACATAATTATATTTTATTTTTGTGGTATAGGAACATATATAACTTTGAGATAGAATTTTTTTTTTTTTGAAAGGAAAAACTTGTAATATTATACCAAAGGGATTACATTACAAGAGATTCAATCCAAGATGGAAAGTCCCCAACACCCCAAGCAAAAGGGATAGGGGAAGAAGAAGCAAAACAAGCAATACAATGTGCTACAGAATTAGCAGAACGTTTCATATGAAAAAAACTTTCGACGGATGAGGCTTGAAGGTTCTCCATTATTTCAGCAGCCCATACGCCCGTGTATCCAAAATTTTCTGTAGGCGAGGTGACTGCTTGCACCGCCAACAGAGAATCAGTGGCCACATACGCTCCAAGAATTTGATGTTGTTGTAAAATGCGCAGCCCTTCCAAAATCGCCATCATCTCTCCCTCCAAAACCGAGCCAGGCTTCTTAATTTTTGTACCAAATGCTAATACAAGCCTGCCGTGGTCATCTCTAATCACTCCACCAATGCCATATACTCCTTTTTCATCATTAAAACATGCATCTGTATCGACTCTCATATGTCCAGACGGGGGTGCTTTCCACACTTCTTCAGAACTACTTGTTGCATGTGAGATCTTGGTCAAGATGTTGTCTCTTACATTCTGATACTCATTTCAATGTGTCATAGCCCATTCAATATCTGAGTTCGAATTTGCAGGTAGAGAATCATGAATTAATTGTGTTCTATATTTCCAAATGGCCCAAATACTCATGACCAACTCCTCAAATTCATGCTTAACAAAATTATCTTTCAAGCCCCACATAACCTCCAACATATTTGTGCAACAGAATCTATTTCTCACATGGCTAAACTTGGAATTCTTCCATAGCTGCTTGATCGCTGGGCATAGGAATAGAGAGTGGACTGTTGTTTCATTCCCATATTGGCAAAGAGGGCAGCTAGGTAGGCAAGGGACATGGTGACGATGAAGATTCAAGTCGTGGAATTATTTCGAGAACGACACGCCATAAAAAGATCCTTACCTTTAGTGGGATAGAAAGGCTCCAACAAAAAGACCACCATTGGCTTATTCTATTCTCCGATTGATTCTCATTCATACGATACGCTCCGATCTCAAACTTGTAATCGGAACTAACCAAATAATTTCCTTTAAGGCCAAATTTCCAGAATCTACTATCCTCGCTTATTCTCGTGGCGTTGAATCTTAATGATTTCTCAACATGGTGTAGGAACCGATTTTTAATATGATCAGATCCCACTTACCATTTTGAATCAATGAACTAACTTTGCAATCCTCGTCCAGGGCATCGGATGATCTTGGGATCGTGTCATGAAGTGTCGGAACCCATTTATGGTGGAACACACGAACCTGTTTGCCATCCCCAATTCTCCAGACCATTCCTCCATTTAACACATCCCGGCTCCAATGTAGCGATCGCCAAATAAATGATGGGTTCGATCCAATAGGCGCATTCATAATGTCCAAATGTTTAAAGTACCTTGCCTTCAACACACGGCTAATAAGCAGTCCCGGGTTGCGGATAATACGCCATACTTGTTTAGCTAAAAGTGCCTTATTGAAAGCCTCCAACTTTCTAAAGCCCATTCCCCAACAGATTTTGGCTTTGCACAAATAATCCCATTTTTCCAATGCATAGCTTTCTTGCCGTTCTCAGTTCCCCACCAAAAATTAGCACATTCCATCTCAATCTCTGAACATAATGAACTCGGTATACGGAAACACGACATAGTGTAAGTAGGAAGGGCTTGAATCACCGATTTGATAAGAGTTTCTTTACCGCCCACTGAGAAAATTTTATTGCCCCATCCTTGCAACCTCTTGATCACCCTCTCTTTTAAATAGCCAAACTGAATTCTCTTGCTCCGCAATGCAAAGGTAGGTAATCCCAAATATAAATCATGCCCTCGGACCATGGGGATGGTGAAGATATTTTTAATTTCCTCACAAAGATCCAATTTCGTATTTGGACTAAAAGAGAGTGCGGACTTATCAAAATTAATAAGCTGCCCCGATGCCTTACCATACTTCAATAAACAGTCTTTTAATTGCAAGCTCTCCTCTTTATTCGCCCTGAAAAAAATAAGACTGTCGTCTGCAAAAAATAGATGAGAGATGGTTGGGCAGGACTGTGCAATTTTCACACCATGTAGCATCCTTTGAGACTCCATATTTGAGATCATCGATGGCAAGCCTTGAGCACATATCACAAATAAATAAGGCGAAAGGGGATCACCTTGTCTGATGCCGCGTTGCGGTTGTAAATTGCCCACCAACTATTGGTTCAATGCGAAGGTATATCTGACCGAACTGACACATTTCATGATTTTTGTAACCCACTGATTAGAGAAGCCCAATTTCAGCATGATTGCTTCAAGGAAGGTCCACTCCACCCTATCATATGCTTTGCTCATATCCAATTTAAGCGCCGCATAACCTCTATTACATGTTCGATGGTTCCTCATCCAATGTAAGCATTCAAAGCCCAATATTACATTATCTGTAATCATTCTACCTGGAACAAAAGCACTTTGAGGATCATCAATAACATGTTGGAGAGTTGAACGGAACCTATTAGTTAACGCTCTGGCCACAATTTTGTAACATACATTACAAAGGCTAATAGGACGAAATTCTTTCACCATCAAAGGGTTTTTCACTTTGGGTATTAAAGTGACTATGGTATTGTTCCAATCGTGCATTTCATTACCATCATTTAATACCCCAAGTATAGCTTTAGTTACATCATTCCCAACAATATGCCAGAATATTTGAAAGAATAAAGCGGACATACCGTCGGGTCCAGGGGCCTTTTCAGGTTGCATGTCAAAAAGAGCTTTGTGAATTTTCTTTTTTGTGAACGCTCCGCAAAGGGTTGTGTTAATTCTGTCATCAGCACGTGGTGTTACATGAACCAGTACGTCATCCATTTCTTCAGGGCTCGATGAAATAGATGTAAAAAGCTCGCTGAAGTAGCTTGTAATTATATCCGCCATTGCATTCGAGGAAGTGCAATAATCGCCATGTTTCGAGATTAAACCCCTGATCATATTTTTGCTCTTTCTTCGAGACGCATATGAATGAAAATACTTCGTATTGTTATCGCCCCACTTCAGCCAGCTTATTCGACTTTGCCGCCAATATATTTCTTCCTTCGCCATAAGCTTCTCGATAGATTTTTCAGTTTCCTGAATTTTTTGCTGCATTTTTGGCCAGTTTAAATCAGATTTCATTTTGTTGAGATGCTCTCTTTCACGTTTAATTTGTTTCGGAATGCTCTTGAAACGAGAAGCAGCCCATGTTTGAAGTGCCTCACTACATGCTTTGATTTTAAGATGCAATGGCACATTTTCCTCCAATCTCGTCCAGCTAGTATAAATGACTTCTTCACAATCCTCTTCCAAAAGCCAATGTGATTCAAAAAAGAACCTTTTATTAATAGGAGTAAAGTTATTCACGTCATTAGCACCATTAGGATTCAATTGTACCCAGATTGGCCTGTGGTCTGAATGATAGTACTCCAAAGAGGATGTTCTTACGCTGGGGTAAAGTATTCGCCATTCAAAGTTACCCACAAACCGATCGAGCTTCGCCATGACCAAATCATTGTCTCTTCTTTTGTTTGCCCACGTAAAATATTCACCCCCACAAACTAGATCTTGGAGCCCGCAATCGTTGAGAGCTTCTCTAAAGGCAATCATCTGGGTGTTATTGCGAGGTATTCCACCCCATTTTTCTCCATCATAGCAGATCTCATTGAAGTCTCCTCCTACTAACCACGGCAATCCGTTCATTTCGGTTAGTAAACACAAATGTCTGAGAAGCCACCATGAATGGACTCGGAGGCTAGCATCGGGGTTTCCGTAGAATCCAGTAAAACGCCATAAATTATGCTCGTGTTTAATAATACAGTCGATATGTCCCTTAGAGTAGGATTTAATACTAACATCAAAAGGGGCTTTCCACATTAACATAAGACCACCACTTTTTCCGACGCAATCTACCACAAACAAACCATCAAAATCCAATGTCTTTCCATCTGCTGCATTGTGTCCCTCGTATCCTAGTTTCACTAAGGAATAGGAGGGATGAGCTCTTTTCGATGACTAAACGCCTTAACTCTCGGAATGCCCTAGGGTTCCCAAGCCCACGAGCATTCCATACGATGCAACTCATTGGGATCGGCGGGGTTGCATTGCAACCTCTGCCGCTAAATTATTAATTTGCATTGCCGTACTCTCTACCTAAAGCTTCTTTTTTGGGGGGCTATTTATTGTAGAATTAGATCCCATCTCCCCAGAATAGATGCCACATTTCTGACTCTTTTTCTTTGGGCTAGAGTACTTCTTATCTTCCTTTACGCTAGGTGCGTGTCGAGCTCGTCGCTTCCAATTCTTAGGACTTCGGTACACTACGACTTCCTTTCCATTCCTTGCCTTGTCGATGGGTTGAGGAGGAGGAACAAGAATCTCATCGATCCCCATATTCACCAGTTCCGGTTCCACAATCATCCCATTTAAGGATTCGGTATCCTGCCCTTCATGTAGATTGGAATTCTCATATGTTTCAGTCGGGTCCTTGCTAGATTTATCATATTCCATGTTTGAGACGACCAGTTCGAGAGCTTTATTCTTTTGTGTATCGTTAACATCAAGATTGCGTTGCGGCCTTTGCTGTTCCACATCCACAGTTCCAGATTGATTTTCCATCGTTTTGGATTGCTTTTTGGGCGATTGGGGTTTTTCTTGTTCCATCCACTGTGAGTCGACGCCCTAAGCCATACTCCAAAACCAAGTGTTTCTCTATTCACAGTATCATCTTCGCATTCCCGATGTGTATGCCCTAGTCTCCCACAAGCGTAGCAAAAATCTGGGAGTCTTTAATATGCAAGTAATATAATCACGTCTCTTTATCCTCGCCGATTCCGACCCGAACAAATCATTTTAGGGGTTCAGAAATATTGATATTGACACGAATTCGAAGAAACTTCCCCAATAGGCTTCCTTCTTCTCCGTAATCGATGTCCTCAACCCGTCCAATCCGATTTCCAATCATTTCCGCTATGTTTTTCTGCATGAAGGCGATGGGAACATTATGACACTGAACCCAAAGGGTAACTGAATCAAATGACATCTCTGATGGGGTTTGGAACCCCTCTGGTTCTTTAAAAATAATAAGATTATTGAAGAAATTCCATGGCCCCTCTTCCAACACTCTACGTCGATCCGCCATTGAACAAAATTCAAACACAAAGAAGTTAGAGCCTGCCGTTTCAATTTCAACTTTCCTCGTCGTTTGAAGCAGACGCGGCATCTGTTGCCTGAATGCCTCCCGATTAATTGCCTTGGATGCGAACACTTTAGCGATGAGGCATCTTCCACTTTTTTCAGCACCTAGTTTTAGGGTTTTGTCATCTAAAACTAGTTTCTCTTTATCCGTCGATGGCAATAGCTTGATATCCGAGAGAAGTCGCGCAACATCATCTGGATCCATAGTTGATCAGTCACAAACCCTACACTCAGATCAATCGAAATTTATCGAGTGATGATCTTGCCGAAGGCAAGAAGCCTGCTCTCACTAGGATGTTTCGCTGCAAACCCTATAAGAGTATTCGAGTTATATTCATAACTTTGAGATAGATTTTACTATAAAATACATAGTTAATATCAGGAGAATTTTCCTTTTCCTTTTTATTTATACTCAAAGAATGAAATGAGTTAAGGTCCCATGGGAAGTCTAGTAGAACTAGATGACCCAAAAGACTTTTTTTTAGCTACATATCGTGGGAGGGGAGGGGTAATGAGAATCGAGCCTCAACCTCTGGTTTAGGCTTGAGAGTTTTAATTTTTGACCACTCCATTATTATCTGATTCCCACGATCCCAAAAAATTTTAAAGTAACCGATTTTCAAAAATTACATGGCATACACATCCACCCTTGAATTTTTCAATCCTTGTAATCCGGAATGAAGTTATTTAAATTAACTCATTTTAATGAATATAACAACTCCAAATAGTATATCTTTCACTTTTCAAAATACAATGCATATCCATAGTTTTAGTTCTTGAGATGTTAAACCTGATGAATTGTTGGAATTGTGTTTGGTAAACTGGGTGCTGACCCGATTTTGACTAAATAATTAAGTGGTTTCCATTAGTGAAAAATAGAATTAAATTATTTGTAAAAATTCTACTAAGAGAGTAGATGAGAATAGCATTTGGAATTTCTCAAAACCAATTTCGGTGAATGAGAAATTAATGCTAGAATTTAGCCACTTAATACAAGTAAATGGCATGGAAAATGGAAAATGTGGGAAAGGAGAAATGCTCCATCCCACATAGGATAAAGAGGCAAAGTTTGCACACTATATTTATCCCAAGTTGGACTTATGGGTTTGGGCCCTTAGGGGCACCCAAGTTTTTAAAGGGGTGAGGACCTACATGCTTGTGGGTTTGGTTCAAAGTGCACACCACCGCCCGCCCGCCCGCCGGCCGGCTCGGCTCGGCTTGGCCAAATGTCGTGGGCCGTGGGCTTGGACTTCAAGGACCTTATTCTTTTTGGACCAAAAACCTTTAAAATAAATATTTAATTAATTTTTGTAATTAATTAACGAATTTCAACACTGGGGAAGAGTTCGCACCGAGCAAGGCGGGCCGCACGCTCGTGCATCATGTTGTCGTCGGTCGGACTGTTTGCATCCGAGCACGCTGGCGACGCGTGGGTCGTGCGTTAGGCCGTAGCTTTGCCATTTTGGTTCGCATCCACGCACGGTCAGCCGCACGGGCCGTGCGCCAGGTCATGCGTCGATGCAAAGTGATGAACAGATGCTTCTGTTCAGTGTAAACCTATCTTTTCGAGCCAAAAGACGTGTTCTTTCCATACGGGGCACTTGATGCCTATAATATTCAAACCCTGTAGATGATTTTAACGCAGAAAATTATTAGAAACTGAAAATCGGTCATTGCATCCTGCATATTAACTTACATCCTCCTTCAATAGCGTGAAAGTAAGAAATACTTAGAGTTTGATGTGATTCCGGGTTTTGCAAGTGCTGCTAAACCAGAATTGAAAAGTCGTTGTATCTTAGAGACGAACGCCGGAACTATAAGCACTTTGTATACGGGGCGTCTTTCGTCTTGCGGAGACTGAATTTAATTCAGGCCTTGACTTAGTCATACACTTCAAACAATTAGCCATTTTTCTTTCGAAACAGAAACCATACACTTTTTCCTAACAATCGCAAGACGAAACGTTCAAGACGATGGCTTCTATCTCGTTCACTCCATTGGCTGCTACTCCCATTCACAGCGAAAAGCTTTCCAAGTTCTCCGGTGCCGACTTCAAACGTTGGCAACAGAAGATGCTATTTTACCTTACCACCCTGGGGCTGTCTCGTTTTCTGAAGGACAACCCCCCTACCATTGGAGATGAAGAAATCGACAACAACCGGAGAATTGCTGTGGATGCTTGGTATAACAGCGATTTTCTGTGTCGCAACTACGTTTTGAACGGGCTAGACGACACCCTCTACAATGTCTATAGCACGTTCAAGACGTCCAAGGAATTGTGGGATTCTTTAGAAAAGAAGTACAAGACGGAAGATGCCGGCACAAAGAAATTTGTTGTCGGCAAATTTCTCGAGTACAAGATGGTTGACACCAAGACGGTGATCAGCCAAGTTCAGGAGATTCAAATCATACTTCATGACTTAGTGTCTGAAGGGATGATTTTGAATGAATCCTTTCAAGTGGCTGCAATAATCGAAAAGTTGCCGCCATTGTGGAAGGATTTCAAAAATTACGTCAAGCACAAACGTAAAGAGATGGGGCTTGAGGATCTAATTGTTCGGCTTCGGGTCGAAGAAGACAACCGAAAATCAGATGTGAAATACAGTAAGTCTGGAATGGAGGCCAAGGCCAATCTTGCTGAATCGAGCACTAGCAAGAAATGCAAGCACTCCGGGAACGACAAAGGAAAGGCCAAAAAGTTCAAGGGGAATTGCTAAAATTGTGGCAAATCGAACCACATGGCGAAGGATTGCCGACACCCAAAAAAGGGCAATCAAGGTGGCAACCAACAAGCTAATGTGACGGAGGACAAGTCGGTTCCAATCGACCTGTCGGAGCTCGATCTCTCCACCGTTGTGTTTGAAGCCAATATGGTGGATAACCCAAGGGAGTGGTGGATAGATACCGGGGCTACTCGTCACATTTGTGCTGACAAGGAGATGTTCTCCTCCTACACCCCGATAAATAGAAGGAAGCTTTTCATGGGGAATTCTTCGACTTCCAACATCGTGGGACTTGGCAAGGTTGTGCTCAAGATGACTTCTGGAAAGGAGCTTACGCTTGTAGATGTGTTGCATGTCCCGGACATCCGCAAGAATTTGGTTTCCGGTTCTTTGCTTAGTAAGTCCGGGTTTAGACTAGTGTTTGAGTCCGACAAGTTTGTAATGACCAAGAATGGTCAGTTTCTTTGTAAAGGCTACCTTGATAAAGGCCTATTTAAGATGTCTGTAATGTCTGTTTTCCGCCAAGAGGCAAAGAATAAAACTATTACTTTTGTTTACTTGTTGGATTGTTCTAATTTATGGCATGATAGATTAGGACACGTAAACTTCAACACAATTAAAAGGTTAGTGAATCTGGAATTAATACCTACGTTTAAAACTGATTCAAAAGACAAATGCGAAATTTGTGTTGAAGCAAAGTTGGCCAAAGCACCATTTCGTTCGGTAACGAGAAGTACCAAACCACTCGAGTTAGTTCATACAGATGTGTGGGATTTAAAACTTGTGCAAACTCGAGGTGGGAAAAAGTACTTCATAACATTTATAGACGATTGCATAAGATATTGCTATGTGTATCTTTTGAAAAGCAAAGATGAAGCTTTAGTAGCTTTTAAAACTTATAAGAATGAAGTTGAAAATCAGCTTAATTTGAAAATTAAGATGATTCGAAATGATAGAGACGGAGACTATGTTGCTCCGTTTGAAGAATTTTGCTCGGAAACGGGTATAAATCATCAAACGACTGCTCCCTACTCACCTCAATCAAATGGAGTTGCAGAACGCAAAAATCGTAATCTTAAGGAGATGATGAATGTGATGTTGATAAGTTCTGGCTTACCCCAAAACTTGTGGGGGGAAGCCATACTTTCTGCAAACTACATTCTTAATAAGATCTCACACAAAGGTAAAAACGAAACTCCATATGAGTTATGGAAGGGACGTAAACCTTCATATAAATACCTCAAAGTGTGGGGGTGTTTGGCTAAAGTCGAAGTACCCAAGCCGAAACAAGTTAGAATTAGACCCAAAAAGATCGATTGTGCTTTCATTGGATATGCTACCAATAGTAGTGCATATCGCTTTTTAGAGCACAAGTCAGCAATTCCTGATATAAATGAAGGTATGATTATTGAATCAAGGAATGTTGTATTCTTCGAGAATATCTTTCCGAACAAAGAACGGAAAGAAGAAAGTTCGAGTAAACGAACTTATGAAACTGTAAGGTTACCTCAAAATGATGATGAAGAGGAACCAAGACACAGTAAAAGGACAAAAGTAGCTAAGTCTTTTGGTCCTGATTTTCCAACTTATATGTTAGAAAACGAACCCCGAACTATTCAAGAAGCATTGTCTAGTCTAGAAGCTCCTCTGTGGAAAGAAGCTATCAATAATGAGATATATTCCATCATGCAAAATCACATTTGGGAGTTGGTTGATCTCTCACCGGGTTGCAAACCTTTGGGATACAAGTGGATCCTTAAAAGGAAGTATAAAGCAGATGGATCTATTGATAAGTATAAAGCCCATTTGGTAGCTAAAGGGTTTAGATAAAAGGGGGGACATGACTTCTTCAATACATATTCTCCTGTCACGAGGATTACGTCCATTCGTGTTCTCGTTGCTATTGTAGCTTCGCATAACCTTGAGATACATCAAAACGTTAAGACTGCCTTCTTGAATGGTGAGCTTGAAGAGAAGATTTATATGGAACAACCCGAGGGGTACGTTGCACCCGGTCAAGAGCGAAAGGTGTGTAAACTTGTTAAGTCACTTTATGGACTAAAACAAGCACCTAAGCAATGGCATGAAAAGTTCGACTCGACTATGAAGTCAAACGGTTTCAAGATCAATGAATGTGACAAGTGTGTCTATATTAAAAGTACTACAAATGATTACGTCATAGTATACCTTTATGTAGATGATATGTTGATTATGGGAAGTAGTCCTGATTTAATCATGAATACTTAGAACATGTTAAAGAAAAACTTTGACATGAAAGATATGGGAGTATCTGATGTTATATTAGGGATTAAAATCTCTAGAACTTCAGATGGAATTATCTTGTCACAATCCCATTATGTCGAAAGCATACTTAGAAAGTTTAATGCTTTTGATAGTCCTCCGGCTAAGACACCTGTAGATCTAAGTCTACACTTGGCCAAGAATAGAGGCGATCCAGTTTCTCAGCTGGAATATGCAAGAGTAATTGGCAGTCTGATGTACTTAACGAATTGTACACGTCCAGACATTGCATATTCAGTGAGTAAACTAAGTAGGTTTACAAGTAACCCGAGTACGGATCACTGGAAAGTCGTGACAAGGGTACTTAGATATTTAAAGTATGCCATGAACTATGGAATACTTTATACGAGATATCCAGTAGTATTAGAAGGATACTGTGATGCAAATTGGATATCAGACACAAAAGACTTCAAGTCCACGAGTGGATATGTTTTCACAATAGGTGGAGGAGCACTGTCGTGGAAGTCTTCTAAGCAAACGTGCATAGCTCGATCCACTAAGGAATCCAAGTTCGTTGATTTAGATAAAGCTGGAGAAGAAGCAGAATGGCTTAGAAACCTTTTAGAGGATATTCATTGTTGGAATAAGCCTGTGCCTGCTGTGATGATACACTGTGATAGTCAATCAGCAATTAGAAGGGCACAAAGTAGTATGTATAATGGTAAGTCTAGATATATACGTCGGAGACACAATACCATTAGACAGTTGATTTCGAATGGGATTATTTCGGTTGACTACGTGAAGTCAAAGGAAAACCTTGCGGATCTGCTTACAAAAGGCATAAATCGAGATCAATTGTATAAATTGTTAAGGGGAATGGGTTTAAAATCCACAACTTAAAGAATGTTCATAGAGGTAACCCAACCTTGTGAATTGGAGATCTCAAGACCTTGGTTCAATGGGAAAACTAAGTTATGAATGTTCAGCTGAACACTTGGAAAATGTGTTAGCTCATTCTCGATACATCCAAGTGAATGAAAACCTGCTGAATATGGTGAGGTTAAGTTTAAGACTTTTAATGATTCCTATACCGAAAGGTGGAGTATGGCAGGATACTCTTCAATAGGAGATCACCTATATAAGTGAGAAGTAATGGTCGCTTCAAAGAAACACCTATGAATCTAAGATATGGTCCTGGACCGAAATGGACACAACGTAAGAACAGCAAGTGTTAGAGTTGTTATTGTGTAAGTATTGTTGTCTCAGTTTACACAAACAACTGAGTAGTTCAAGACATCGCATCACTAAGTAGCTAGTAAATCCGATAGTATTTTACTAAGGAAGGTTCAAAGCCACAAGCTACCTATCCTGATGCAATAACAGTTCGCCGAGACTTTCAAGCGAATTTGCATACACGCATGCATTAATTTCATTCATGTGGGGGATTGTTGGAATTGTGTTTGGTAAAATGGGTGTTGACCCGATTTTAACCAAATAATTAAGTGGTTTCCATTAGTAAAAAATGGAATAAATTATTTGTAAAAATTCTACTAAGAGAGTAGATGAGAATAGCATTTGGAATTTCTCAAAACCAATTCTCGGTGAATAAGAAATTAATGATAGAATTTAGCCACTTAATACAAGTAAATGGTATGGAAAATGGAAAATGTGGGGAAGGAGAAATGCTCCATCCCACATAGGATAAAGAGGCAAAGTTTGCACACTATATTTATCCCAAGTTGGACTTATGAGTCTGGGCCCTTGGGGGCACCCAAGTTTTTAAAGGGGTGAGGACCTACATGCTTGTGGGTTTGATTCAAATCACACGCGCGCGCCGCCGCCACCGCCCGCCGGCTGACTCAGCTCGGCCCAATCCGGGTTCGGGTCATGGGCCGTGGGCCTGGGCTTGGGCTTCAACCTTAAAATAAATATTTAATTAATTTTTGTAATTAATTAATGGATTTCAACATGGGAAGTGTTCGCACCCGAGCATGGGCGGGCGCACGGCCCGTGCGTCGGGTCGTGCATCAATCGGACCTATTTGCATCCGAGCACGGGTTGACGCACGGCCCGTGCGTCGGGTCATGCGTCAGGCCGTAGCTTTGCCATTTTGGTTCGCATCCACGCACGGGCAGCGCACGCGCAGGCGTGCGCCAGTCGTCGGTCGATGCGGCGATGAACAAATGCATCTGCTCAAGATAAACCTGTCTTTTCGAGCCAAAAGACGCGTGTTTTTTCCATACGGGGCACTTGATGCCTATAATATTCAAACCCCATGAGATGATTTTAACGAATGAAAATTATCGAAATCGAAAATCGGTCATTGCATCCTGCATATTGACTTACTTACTCCTACAAATGCTTGAAAGTCAAAAACACTTAGAGTTCGATTTGTGATTCCTGGTTTTGCTAGTCTTTCTTAAGCTAAACCGAATTGAAAAGTCGTTAATATCTTAGAGAAGAACGCCTAATAGTAAGCACTTTGTATACGGAGCGTCTTTCGTCTTGCGGAGACCTCGAATTTAATTCGTGCCTCGACTTATCCATACACTTCAAACAATTATCCATTTTTCTTTCAAATTAAACTATACACTTTTTCCTAACATGAATAATACATCGAGAGTGAATAATACATCGAGAGTGTGGAGGACGATATCGTGCATGTTTGGGAGCATGTTTTGTAAATGTTTATTTAAAAAAATGGACCTCTTAATAAATGACTTTTCAAAACATCTCCAATTCCGACTTCTGTAGAATAGACTTTTTGAAAAAATAACATATCGAAAAGCCATTTTAAATTAACCATCAAACAATTATCTAAAAGTCAATTTGAAAAGTGCTTCGATATAAGCTTATACTGTCTCGTGGTAGCGCATATATTTATACTAACATACTAACAAACTTGGGTCTAAGGTCATAATATGGAAACTCCATGCCATAAGAAGCCAACTCCCAATTCCCATAATTAATATATAGGTAAACCTAACCGATAATGGGTATATTTATCTAGTCAAACACATGATAATGGTCCAACTTGTTCAAATGTCCTTGCATGTGGAAATGGATGGCTATTTAAGCACCAACTAAATAGTGCACATCACCATAAATTGTTAGGACCATTTTTTACTTGTCTAACCTTTCAGTCCTTTTCCTTATTCAACTTCATCCAAACTAAACCATATATATACACATATCACAAACACACACACAATAAGATGCCATAAAATTTTGGGGTAATTACAAAAAAGACCCTGAGATTTGAAGTATTTACAAAAAACCAAAAAAGTACAAAATTTTAGAAACACACTTAGGTTTGATTATGTCTTATATATGAGGGAGGTATTTGTCATATTTATAAATGTAATGGGTGTTTGAAATGTTCTTTGTATATTAAGAGGGTAAAATGTAAGACAAAATCAAACATTAATTAGGTTTCTGTAATTTTGAAATTTGTATAGTTATTTTGTAAATGCAAGTTTTTTTTTTTTAAATTATCCCTAAAATTTCTGCTATCATTAATATATAATTTTCACTTGAGGAGATCTCCTCGTCGACGGTCCTAACTGGATCTAATCTGCTAGACGGATCTAGTCTAGCCCTACCCAACGACCCAACTCCGAAACCCGGTAAAAAAATCAAAGACAAAAATAAAAAATCTCCCCTTCTCTAATTCCAGTTCTCAAGCCCCACAAAAAAATGCTTATGGACGTTGAATCCAAAGCTCGACTACTCGATCGAATTTACATGAAACTTAATCTAAAGGCTTGTGCTTTTCTTTTCGTAACATATGCTCTGCGAAGAAAGAGGTATGTTTTTAGAAATAGCAAACATATATATATATATACACATATAGAGAGGGAGAGGACTGGGGTTAATAATTTTAAAGGTTTGGTCACGATTTGTTGTAAAGGTAATGACAATGAATAGTGAGAATATTTTGAAAGAGAGAGATGCAATTTAAGCCCATATTCACATTCAGTTATCGTGTTCCCAATAAAATCCATGGCGACAACTAAGAACATGAAAATAAGTGGAAGAACAACGACACCACATCAGCTTTGAGGCCCCGTTCTCTCGTGCTATCACTGCCCAAAATTCGTTTGTAATTGCGTTTAATGTAAATTTTTATTTGTTAAAAATTGTTCGTTAAGCAGCCGGAGATCTTCTTCTTCCTCCTCGGTCCTCTAAAAGTTTAGGTTTGAAGATTATTATTTTAATTGTTAGAATAAACTAATACTTTTTAAGGTAACAACTAATACTTTTCAGTGGAACTACTAATACATTTTATTGGAAAAACTAATACTATTCAGTAAAATTACTAAAAATATTTCAGTGGGAAAAAACAATATTTTCCAGGGAAACTACTAATACATTTAAGAAGAACTACTAATACTTTTTAGAAGGACGACTAATACTTTTCAGAAAGACTGTTAATACATTTTGGGAGAAAAATTTAATTAGATTCAAGAGAACTACTAATACATTCAGAAGAACTGCTAATATTTTTTAGAAGGACGACTAATACTTTTCAGAAGGACTGTTAATACATTTTGGGAGAAAAATTTAATTATATTCAAGGGAACTACTAATACATTTTACAAGAACTGCTAATACTTTTTAGAAGGACGACTAATACATTTCGGGAGTATATTCATAAGAAATACTGAAAAAACTCTTCAGGGAACTACTAATACATTTTCGAAGAACTGCTAGTACTTTTTAGAAGGACGACTAATATTTTTCAGAAGGACTTTTAATACATTTCGTGAGAATTTTTTTATTTATTTCAAGGAACTACTAATACTTTTTCGATGAACTACTAATACTTTTTTGAGGGATTGCTAATACATTTCGGAAGTATATTCAGGAGAAATACTAAAAAACTCTTCAGGAAACTACTAATACATTTCGAAGAATCGCTAATACTTTTTAGAAGGCCGACTAATACATTTTTAAGAATCGATAATACATGTGCTCCCCCGAAAACTAATAAAACACCAACGCTAATATTACGAAATCCACCGATCCATGGTCAAACTGTTTAACAATTCGACCGTTAGACGGTCCTGACCTGGAGTTTTTGTTTTTCACTTTTGTAGTTTTCTTCCATAACCCAAACACCCCAGCACCCCAAAAAAACACACACACACAACCCTGTGGAGCCCTTTCAAATTCTTTGCCTCATTGGACCAAGGTGCACCATATCTCCCCCCCAAAAACACACACACACACATATAAGTATAAATTCTCCTCTGCTATATATTCCCATTCCATTTTTCTCTCCCAAACAGTGTCTTAGCAGAAGTGAAGAATGAATCATGATTACAGAAAATTAGATGAAAGGAGATGGTGCTGTTTTCATCCAAGAGAATTGGTTATAGGGATTTGTGCCTTGTGCTTGAATGAAAGGCTCTTAGTTTTAGCTTCCAAACAAGGCCCTCATCATCTCATCCACCAAACGCACAAAAAAAATCTCAGTGTAAAAGCCCCCATACCCCTCACAAAGATTTTTGCTCTCACAAGTTTGCTCAATCTTCTTGAAATTAAAAAGCAAAAACCTGACCGGTGTGGCCACAGTTCATCAAGTACTAGTCCTGCAGGTCAGATTTATTTTTCTTCTTCTCATTAATTATTTTCTACTTTTTTTTTTCTTTTGCTGTCACTTCCTCTGTTTTACTTTCTTGGAATAACTGCCGTCAATCAAGAAATGATTATCAGGAAATCTGAATAAACCAAAAAGAGAAAAATCAATTTGATGGATATTAAATATGCTTTTGACTTAAGAATGGATTTTATAATATTATAAGAAATATGTTTGCATGGTTTTTGTTTGGAAAAACATTGGATCAGAAGGTGTTTGATCTAATTACTAACTGAAACTGTGCAAACAGTATCATAAAGTGTATTGTTATGGTCCCTAATGAAATCACTCTGCTGTCAATAGTAAATCAGGGAAAAACAGAAAGTATGAAGAATTTGATGGATTTTTTTATTTTCTTGTTCAGTCAAAACAAAGTAATTTGCAAAGTTCTGATTAATAATGAAACATTGGAGATAGCCATTGGAATTTAGATCACATAATTTTGGTTTCATTAGCCGTTTTGGAATGTTTACATACGTAATTATCACATAACCTTTACAAGATTACGGGAGTGTTTGCAAACTCTAACAAAAGTGATTACGAAAGCTAAGAATCACGTTTTTTTAGAGTTTGCAAACACTCCCTACATATCATTAGTTCGAGAATAAATCTAAAGTGACCCTTCAAGGCCATGTACAGCTTTAGTTCAAAACAAATCAAGGCTCGTATGACATAATCAATCTAATTATGAAACTTTTATAAAATCATATGATTAGTTTATAATAATGAATGCATAGTTGACTTGATATATATATTTTGGTATGTCAACTTTTACCCTTTCAACTCCCTTTTATGGTCCCTTTATCTGAATTTGTGTGATTATGCATTTTCTGATGTAACTAAGAATTTTGGCAATTAATTGCAGACTCCTTTATATCAATCAAGTTTGAAGACAATGGAGTTGCCTCATGGGACAAAGGAAAAATCTCTAAAATGCCCTTTGATCAGCAATGTAACAATTCCTGGAATGACAGTGTAAAAAAGCCAAGAAGATCAAGAGTGTGGTGGAGCATGCCAAACCACGAGCCACGCTGAGGTGGCGAAGGCGGATTGGCCACCTCTTCCAGCTCATCAGATGGAAGAAGTCCAACAAAGGCAATATGTGCCATGTGGGCACAAAGCCTAGAAAGAGCAAAGGTTAAATATGGGTGGGTGAGGATTCTTACAAAGATGAGGACCAAAGAGTAAAGGGCTTTGAATAGAAAGAGACATATGAGGCTTTTTCTCCACTTTTTATCACATTGTGTGTAGGAGTTCAAGCCTATGTGTGAAAGTGATCATAATGAATATGATTGACAAATTATAGCCAAATTTTTCATCTCTACTTTTGTTTTAACAGATATATTTCATAATTTATTTGAATGAGAGGATCCCATAAAGAGAGAGCTATGCAATGAGAGTAAGAGTGCATATACAGTCTGGATTTGGAGTTTATCTTTTGTCATATTATAAAATATATATACAGCTTGTAACCAAGGATGGAGCCAAGGGGGGCTGACAATTTTTTTCTATAGTTAATATAAATTTTGCATTAATTTTTCCCCATCTAAAATAGTAAAAAGTACCTCTTTATCTCTTTCTCTACTAGTTTTAAGAAAAAATAAATCTTGTCCTCCTATATTTCATTTTATACCTCCGTTCCTGTTTGTAATTATCTTTTGAATTTGTACACTAGCATTGTATTTTTTTAAAAACCACACAATTTCAAAGGAAAATGCACATAAATCCAATTTTAGGTGCTCCACTCAAGGAAACATAAGAAGCATAAGGGCCACACATATTCTGCAAGATCTTGTCCTCTTGTTGTCTTCTTGAAAAAAATAATGAGCTTCTTCCCAGTGGATCCAGTTGAAACATGGTAATAAAGCATGTTATTGACATTAAAAAAGGAAAATGTGGAGCTTTTTCTGCTGTGTTCAAGATTTTTAATCATAAATTTTTCCCTTTATCCCTACTAAGTGCAAAAATGGCATGCATGTGCAAAGGGATAATAGGTGCCTTTGTTTAGTTATATATTTATATCATTCAGTAGAACAAAGAAGTTTGTAGGGCATGGTGTCTCCTTTCTTGGCTCTAGCTAGCCATGGGACAATCACTATTTAACCACCATTCTTCAATATTAGGAAAAAAAGCTCTTTTTGCGAACTAATTAAAATGACAACTCAATTCATATAAGGGAGTATTTGCAAACACTTAAAAAGTTATTCTCAGCTTCTTGTTAAAATAAATCACTTTTTAGTTTTTGCCAATGCCAATTTTATTTATAATTTTGCTTCATTTAATTAAAATCTAAAAGTAGAGGAATGTGCTTTAGATTTTTTATTCTACTTTTGATCTGACTTTTACATTCAAATAAATACTTTTTTTTTAATAAATCAAAAATATATTAAAAAAGAAAATAGTAGTCATGATCACAAGTCGACCAGGTAGCGAAAGGAAAATAAAGTCGAAACGTAAGCCAGAAAGAAAAGCGTACTGAATACAAGCCGACCAAGTAGCTAAATGGTTAGGTCCTCATTAAAACCTCCTAAAGTAAAACCCACCCTTGTGGGAAAAATCTTTGGCAGGAAAAAGAGTATCCCCCCATAAAAAACGTCCATATAGATAGAACAAGAAACACAAAGACGTATTTGTTAGTCCAAGTGGCTACGATAATCTAGAGGGGGGGTGAATAGATTATCTCGGTTTTTCAGAATTTGCCCTCTTTTTCGAATAATCAAATTAAGACGAGAATGTAAATGCGGAAATTAAACAACACTCGTCGATTTAAAGAGGTTCAACCCACCTAGGGCCTAATCCTCTACCACCCCAGTATATCCGGGATGGATTTTAAAAAAAAAAAGATTTTATTAATTTACCAAAAATTAATACAACACCTTGAGGATTACCACAACCCTCTTACACCACCTTGAGGATTACCACAATCCTCTTACAACACCTTTGAAGATTACCACAACCTTCAAACACCTATCACCTAGATCACCCAAGTGTATTCTTACCACAAGAATACTCACAAGGATGTCTTGTGTTGAATGATGACCAAAATCAAGATTACAACTCAATAATGATTGATACAATATGAGTACAAGTGTAATCAAGAATTGAAAGTCTAGACCTCAAATTTGTGCAAGTGAAAGTGCTAAGGCTAATACAACAAGATATATGAAAGTGTTTGCTTTGTTTGCTCTTTGCTTGTATGTAGTGTTGTATATTGTTGCTTGAATGAAACCTCTATTTATAGGAGAGGTCTTGGCTTTGATTTCCAGGACATTGGCTCCTCCTCGGGGAGTGATTTGTTTGCAAAAGAAACCATTTAAAATCATCAATATAGTCATTTAGAAATCAATCCCACAAAATAGGGAAAAGTCATGCGAAAATGCAATGATAATTTCTTTAAAACAGGGTTCAGTTCGGCCGCACAGAGATAAGATTGAAATTGAATTCTCGCGAATTTTTACACAGGGGGACCGGTCGAGGGGGTTCGACCGGTCGCCTCGGGTCTTGACCGGTTGGTGTTGATAGAAAATCAAAACAGAGAAGTCCGCATTTGAGAGGGTCGCTCCCTGTGCACGGCCGCCCGTGGGGTCGACCGGTCGCCCTCACCTGCCGCCCACCTGGTCGACCGGCCGCCTCCCCATTTTCTCTTACGTCCCATTTTCTCGTTTCAAAACTCAACTCAGTACGGGTTGCCTTATAGGGCTACTGGTCGAGCTGAAACAAAAGTGTTATCCAATTTTAAATCGAATATTAACTTCAAGAAATACTCAAAAAATAGTAAAAACATTTTAGATCGATCGGAAGTGTTGGGACAACATTTAGGGACATTGTTTTGGTATAAAAACTCTTTTGAACAAAATCATCAAAATCATGATAAAAACATTTATCTAACAAACTCCCCTTTTTGATGATTACAAACCAAAACAATTTTCAAGAGGACGATTTCAAAAACAAAACAATTTTCCGTTTATGAGTAAACTATCCGTTTAAAAACATTTTACAAAAAGCTCCCCTATCAACAAGCACATTAATAAGAATTATTGCATAAGCTAGAAGCACAAGCTTTTACAAAATAAACAACAACTCCATGAGCTTAGAAGCTCCCCCTGTCACAAATACTTATTATCCATGCAAACAAGTTCATAAAACAATCATAGGACAGAGTTTTCTTCACAACTTATGGCCTTAATAAGCCATAGCTTATAGCTTCTATCATGAGCTTTTATTAGCTTCTTTGAGCTAACGAGCCAATTTCCTGTTTGTCCCCCTTTGGAATCATCAAAAAAAATGTTAGGATGATAAAAACATCATAGAAGTATATCAAAGTGCGCCAAAGAAATGGTTTATCAACCATTGAGCAATTTAGGCGTAAAAACCAAGGAAGTTTTTTAAAACTTAGGGGCGAACTTTTTTAAAAACATGCAAAATGCAAACGTAGACCTCATTCAATATGCATTATACCTAACCGAGCTCGTATTGACACAAAAGTTTCGGAAGTTGGCGGTTTTGTAAAAATGTCCGCTAATTGATCTTGAGATGGCACAAACGATATCTCAATTTTTCGTTTTGAAACACAATCCCTTAGAAAATGATGTCGAATCTCAATATGTTTAGTACGGTTATGATGAACCGGGTTTTGAGCAATATTTATAGCGGATATATTATCACAAAAGATAGGTACGTTTTCAAAAGAGCATTTGTAATCCGCTAAGGTTTGTTTCATCCAAAGAAGTTGAGTACAACAAAATGCGGCGGAAATATATTCGGCCGCCGTTGAAAGAGAAACACAATTTTGCTTCTTTGAAAACCAAGAAACTAGGCAATCGCTTAAAATTGACATGATCCTAAGTACTTTTCCGATCATCAATATTACCCGCATAGTCCGAATCACTATAACCTTTAAGAGAGAAATTTTCATTCTTTGGATAAAATAAACCATATTGAATAGTGCCTTTCAAATATCGAAAAATTCGTTTAACTAAGACTCATATGAGATTCTTTTGGATTGCTTTGAAAACGAGCACATAGGCATACGGCATGAAGAATGTCCGGTCTACTAGCGGTTAAATAAAGTAAACTACCAATCATACCTCGATACTTGGATTCATCAACCGTTTTGCCTTTTTCATCTTTGTCAATTTTGACATTGGTTGCCATAGGAGTTGAGACGGTTCTTCCTTCTTCAATGCCGAACTTCTTCAAAAGTTCTTTTGTATACTTTGATGCGAAATATAAATACCTTCTTGGCATTGCTTAATTTGAAGTCCAAGGAAGAAGTTTAGCTCCCCATCATACTCATCTCGAATTCACCTTGCATTAACTTGGAGAATTTCTTGCACAAAGATTCATTAGTGGCACCAAAGATAATATCATCAACATAAATTTGCACAAGTAAACAATCTTTCCCTTTTTCAAAAACAAAGAGTGTAGTATCAACTTTACCTCTTGTAAAACCATTTTGCAAAAGAAAAGAGCTAAGTCTATCATACCATGCACGGGTGCTTGTTTTAAACCATACAAAGCCTTTTTAAGTTTATAAACATCATTAGGCCTAGAAAAATTTTCAAACCCCGGAGGTTGTTTTACATAGACTTCTTCTTGAATAATACCATTTAAGAAAGCGGATTTAACATCCATTTGGTAAAGTTTGAAATTTTTAAAACAAGAATAGGCAAGTAAAATACGAATAGCTTCTAAACGTGCTTTCGGTGCAAAAGTTTCATCATAGTCAATACCTTCTTCTTGACAATACCCTTGAGCTACTAACCTTGCCTTATTTCGAACAATGTTGCCTTGATCATCAAGTTTGTTCCTAATACCCATTTTGTACCAATAATTGTTTGAGATGGAGGACAAGGTACTAATTCCCATACATCATTTCTTTCAAATTGATTCAACTCCTCTTGCATTTCCAAAACCAATCTTCATCCTCAATAGCTTCCTTAGCATTTTTAGGCTCTTTTTGAGATATAAGAGCTTTCTCGGCAAAATTCCTTCGAGTCATTACTTTATCAAGGGGATCACCAATAATAAGATCTTTTGGGTGATCTCCTTAAATTTCAATGCTACGGGAAGATTCAAGTATCACCCCTATCTTCTTGAGGAACATTTGAACTTGAAGGTTGATCATATGAAATAGAAGGTTTATCATTATGAGCATCACTTTGAACAATAGGTTCAACAATATCCTCTTCATCACTATCGTCATTGGGTATTCTTTCAACACCCGAGGCTTCATTAAATTTGACATGAATAGATTCTTCAACAACCATGCTAGTCTTGTTGTAAACCCGATATGCTTTGCTCTTGGTTGAATACCCCATAAATATTCCTTCATCGGCCTTAGGATCAAGTTTGTCCAATTGATCCTTAGTATTCAAAATAAAGCACTTACATCCAAATATTTTGAAATAACTAATATTTGGAGTTCTTCCTTTCCAAAGCTCATATGGAGTTTTATTCATTTTAGGACGAATATAAACTCGATTAATGACATAGCAAGCGGTACTTACGGCCCGGCCCAAAAATATTTTGGAAGAAAAATTCATTGAGCATGGACCGACTCATTTCTTGTAGCGTCCGATTCTTCCTTTCGGCTACACCATTTTGTTGAGGTGTCCTTGGAGCCGAAAAATTGTGTGTATATCCCTTGGTTTCACAAAAGACTCTAAACTCACCATCAAATTCTCCGCCTCGATCACTTGAATAGTTTTAATAGTATCTCCTTTTCATTCTCAATGCGTCTACACAACTTAACAAACTCATTAACTGGACGCTTTTATTTGCAAGAAAAAGAGCCCAAGTGTATCTAGAAAAATCATCGACAATAACGAAAGTGTATTGTTTTCCACTTAGACTAGCCGTACCAATATCCCCATACAAATCAAGGTGAAGCAATTGTAGGGGTTTGGTAGTGGAAATTTCATTTTGGGCTTAAAACTACTCTTAACTAATTTGTTCTTTTGACAAGTGTCACATAAGCCAAGATTTTCAAAATTCAATTTGGGTAGTCCTTTTACATGTTGGTTTTTTGTAAATATTTTTCAAATTCTTGTATCCAACATGTCCGAGTCGCCTATGCCATAAACTCGTTAAATCATTATTGGCGACAAGACAAGAAACATTTTGACTAACCAAATCACTAGTACAAATTTTGTAAAGATTGCCTTTTCTATTTGCTTCACAAATAATATTACCATTTTTAAGAATAAGGCATTTTTCTTTATTAAAAGAAACATCATAATTTGAATCACAAAGTTGGCTAACACTTATCAAATTAAACTTAAGCCCTTCTACTAAAAGAACATTACAAAGAGAGAAAGAAGAGTTACCAATTTCTCCATTTCCAAGAAGTTTTCCTTTGCCATTGCCGAACATGACCATACCCTCTTCTTGGAGCTTGATGTTGGTAAAAAGCTCTCTCCTCCCGGTCATATGGCGTGAACATCCGCTGTCCACGAGCCATTTCGAATCCTCCATGGTTGTTATAGCCCCTATTACCTACAAAAGCATTTCTTTTAGGTACCCTATAATTTTGGGGTCCATGGGGTTAGTTTTGAGACCTTTGGGTCTCCAAACATAACTAGAGCTATTTCTCAATTTGCAATTATTAGCATAATGTCCAATTTTGCCACAATAAAAACAAGTAGGAGTATGACAAAATTACTAGCACGTATGAAAGTCGGACCTTGGTTATTTTTCTTAAAGACTTTTGAAATGGTTTGTAACCAAGTCCTTGTTTTGAATGCTCACCTCTTTGTGCATCTAAAATTTTAGTAACCTTATCCGTGCTTAAATTAAAACGATGCACATCCTTTTTCAAATTATCAATATCATTAGTGAGCATTTGTTTCTGGTTTCAAGAGTTTGAATTTGAGTAAGGGTAATAACATGAACATGATCAAGAGTCTCATAAGATGTAAATAATTTATCCTTTTCTATTTTAAGCTCTTTATGCTCCTTCTTTAAATTCTTGTATTTAACAATCAATTTTTGAAATTCATTTTGCAACTCATCAAAATCACATTGCAATTCATCAACTAAGGAGGAGGTAGAGGAGTTAGAGCGTACCTCATTATTTTCATCGTTTATAGCCATAAGACCATGTTCGGTTTCACCTTCCTCGTCGGATGTCTCGAGTAGCTCATCCCAAGTTTTGACATCCGCATTTAGAGCCTTCTTTTTCGAAAAGGCTTCTTTTTCTTTTTGTTCCTCCTCATTGAGTTTTGGGCAATCGGCTATGAAGTGCCCGGGTTTTCCGCACTTAAAGCAAGCATTATCTCTTGGTTTTTTTGCTTTATTTTTATTCACAAATTTTGCAAATTTTCGAACAAGTGCGGCCGTCTCCTCATCATCATCATCATTATCATAGTATGCATTATTAGAAGAGGAAGTAAGACCTTTAGGAATATTTTGCATACCCGATTGATTGATGGTTGGTTTGGTATTTTTCCTCTCCTTGAGATAGACTTCATAGATGAGGAGGTTCCCGATGAGCTCGTCAAAATTGAGTGTCTCAAGATTTTGTGCTTCCGTGATTGCCGTCACCTTTTCGGACCATGAGCCAGGAAGAGCATTCAATACCTTAGTCACTTTGTCTTCTTCGAGATGACTTTACCGAGGGCCACAAGAGGATTGACAATGTTGTCAAGCCTTTCCACCATCTTGGAGATGCTTTCACCATCATACATGTTAAAGTTTTCAAAGTCTTTAACAAGCATGGTCTTTCTAGCTTGCTTGACCTTCTTTGTCCCTTCATATATAGTCTCCAATTTTTCCCAAACCTCATGTGCCGACCTTATGCCTCGTATGCGATTGTACTCGGTGGCGGTAAGTGAGCAATGCAAAATATTTAAGGCCTTACCGTTTAGAGAGAAAGCCTTCTTATCATTTTCATCGAACTCCTTGAAAGGTTTAGGAGCCGAGGTGCCATCCTCCATTTTTTTCGTTGGTTGATCAACTCCTTCAATAACCACATTCCATATGTCAAACCCGCACCCTTGTAGAAAGCACTCCATACGGTCTTTCCAAAATGCGTAGTTGTTGGCGTCGAACAATGGTGGCTTGTTGGTGGAGGCGCCGGTGGTGAGATAAGCGTCATTCGTAGCCATGGATCTTTCCTCTTTACTCGGAACGAGCTAGCCAAAGAGTTTGACTCTGATACCACTTGTTAGTCCAAGTGGCTACGATAATCTAGAGGGGGGTGAATAGATTATCTCGGTTTTTCAGAATTTGCCCTCTTTTTCGAATAATCAAATTAAGACGAGAATGTAAATGCGGAAATTAAACAACACTGGTCGATTTAAAGAGGTTCAACCCACCTAGGGCCTAATCCTCTACCACCCCAGTATATCCGGGATGGATTTCAAAAAAAAAGATTTTATTAATTTACCAAAAATTAATACAACACCTTGAGGATTACCACAACCCTCTTACACCACCTTGAGGATTACCACAATCCTCTTACAACACCTTTGAAGATTACCACAACCTTCAAACACCTATCACCTAGATCACCCAAGTGTATTCTTACCACAAGAATACTCACAAGGATGTCTTGTGTTGAATGATGACCAAAATCAAGATTACAACTCAATAATGATTGATACAATATGAGTACAAGTGTAATCAAGAATTGAAAGCCTAGACCTCAAATTTGTGCAAGTGAAAGTGCTAAGGCTAATACAACAAGATATATGAAAGTGTTTGCTTTGTTTGCTCTTTGCTTGTATGTAGTGTTGTATATTGTTGCTTGAATGAAGCCTCTATTTATAGGAGAGGTCTTGGCTTTGATTTCCGACATTGGCTCCTCCTTGGGGGAGTGATTTGCTGCAAAAGAAACCATTTAAAATCATCAATATAGTCATAGAAATCAATCCCACAAAATAGGGAAAAGTCATCAAAATGCAACGGATAGTTTCTTTGTCAAAAACAGGGGTTCGACCGGTCGCACAGAGATAAGATTGAAATTGAATTCTGCGAATTTTTACACAGGGGGACCGGTCGAGGGTTCGACCAGTGCGCCCTTGGTCTTGACTGACCGGGTTGGTGTTGATAGAAAATCAAAACAGAGAAGTCTCGCATTTGAGAGGGTCGCTCCTGTGCACGGCCGCCGCCCGGGTCGACCGGCCGCCCTCACCGGCCGCCCACCTGGTCGACCGGCCGCCTCCCCATTTTCTCTTACGTCCCATTTTCTGTTTCAAAACTCAACTCAGTACGGGTTGCCCTATAGGGCGGCCGGTCGAGCTCGAAACAAAAGTGTTATCCAATTTTAAATCGAATATTAACTTCAAGAAATACTCCGAAAAATAGTAAAAACATTTTAGATCGATCGGAAGTGTTGGGACAACATTTAGGGACATTGTTTTGGTATAAAAACTCTTTTGAACAAAATCATCAAAATCATGACAAAAACATTTATCTAACAGTATTATCTAACGAATCTGAAAGTGGACTGGCCAACATAATCCTACGTGAGCAGGGACACAATATCTTCTGGGGGAACGCCCCATCAAGTCTCCGATTGCAATTTCTTACTCAGAAAGTCTGTCACTCGATTGCCTTCATGATAAATATGAGAAACCACCAAATCAATTTGAGAAATCAAGTGAAGAGTATACCACCATTTACTCAAGTGTCGCTGTTTTGTATGTTTTTTAAATTCGAGGCCTTCTCGATCTCTTCGTCACCTACAGGGTTAGTCAAAGTAGTAGAAAATAGATTTTCAACTTTGTTATCAATAACCTTACCACTTCGTAACACTGTGACAACTTGGGCTTGTTCTGGTTGGCTAGGTAGCTTTCCTTTATTTACCACATGTTGAGCAATTTCACCAACTTGAGTGGCTAATTGACCAACTTGTGTTTCAAGACGTTTGAATGAAGCTTCCATGGACTCAAACCGCAGAATGTTGGCCTCTTGAGTTTTCTTATTAACCTGGATGAATGAACTCAAGCTATCCTCAATAGATGGAGGCAGAGATTGGTTTGATGACTGACCTTGGGGAGGTGGCCTCGGATGGATTTGAGATGGATTTTGCGAATTTCCCCAACTAAAGTTCGGATGATTCCGCCAACCTAGGTTGTAAGTTTGAGCGTAAGGATCATTACGAGGCCTTTGCTGAAAACCCTGGATATCGTTAATGTCCTCAACCTGTTGTTCAATCACCATATTACAAACATTAGCCCCATGACCAAATTCACCACAAATTCCGCATAACTCGGCAGAGGGAGGGGCGGTAGATGGATGCCCCCGTGTAGCCAGCAATTGTACTTGTTTTGTCAATTCAGCCAATTATTTTATCACATCGTCACTTAGAGCTATTTCATTCACGGTAGTCCGTTTGCCTCGGGCACTCTTTTGTTGGGAGTTATCACTCATCATCTCTAGAATATCATAGATTTTCTGGGCTGTATGCACACCCAATAGCATTGTCAACCATATATTGAAAGTTATGTGATAATCTATCATAGAAGAAATGGTTTAACAATTCCAGTGGGTAGTGATGATTTGGGCATTTAGTTTGTAAATCTTTGAAGCGATCCCAGACCTCATGAAAAGGCTCACCTTCCATTTGACTAAAGGTAGCTATCTTACCTCGCAGATCTGAAGTTTTCTGATGAGAGTAGTACCTGCCCATGAACTTATTGTACACCGCCTCCCAAGTAGTAAGAGAGTTGGGAGGTAGAGACATAAGCCATGTTTTTGCCCAATCCTTTAGAGTACATGGAAAGCAGCGCATCCTTAGCTGATCCTCATTCAAATCCTGTAGAGGAAAAGTTTGAATGACAGAATAGAATTCCCGAATGAAGTTGAGAAGATCTTCATTCGGCATTCCATAAAAAGACGGTAACTGATTGAAGTGTATATTTTTTAGCTCACAGTTACGTGTTGCTTGTCCCAAAGTGATGCAAGAGGTCGCGGTTCCGATGACTGGGCGCGCGAACTCACGCATTGAAGGCTGGCGTGCCTCCGCGTTGTTTCCATTTTGATTATCAAACATTGCTGGCTCGTCTATTTGTTCTTCCTTTGGAACGTGATCCTGAGAATCCTTGCTACTAACCGAAGAATCGTCCCCCTCCTTCCTTATGTCTTGGAATGTGGTGAATGTCGTCTACGAAAGGTGCAAGCTCCAGATTGAGATTCCTACGTCCTTGCATAAACAAACTTAGGTAAACAAATCAAACGTACCTGTGGAATCAGGTAAAAATCAAAAAGCAAGCGAGAAGAAATCATAAACTAAAAACAAGAAAAAAATAGATACAATAATTATTACGCCTAAAGCCTTCCCCAGCAACGGCACCAAAATTTTGTTCGACCGCTAAACACCTATAAAAGTCTAACAATCCTCGCAAGAGAACGAGATCAATCTTAGGGTAACAAGTTGACCACAAGTCGTCTCTCAAGGAAGACTTAGCCGGAAAATAATTATTATGCAACACAATTGACAAAAAAAAAACCTCAACACTCTAACCAATTTTATGATTTTAATAAACAAAAGGAGAACAAGTAAAAAGAAAATAATTAAACTGAACACGCATAAATTTTGAGAAAAATATATGGAAGAAAGTCTAGGATTTCAGAATCATCTCATCAAACTTTCAAGCAGAATATCAATTAATTGATCATGCGGTTAACAAATATAACAATCATGTAAAAACTAGGCCTAGATCTGATAACTCATGTATTCACAGATTATGGCTATCCCAACATAATTTGCTATTTTCATTAAGCCCGGGTAGGATAATACATCTCGATTCATATCTAACCTCCCGAATAAATTTAGTCCAGAATAATATCTTCGATTCGATCTCAATTATTCACTCAAAACAATCAAGAGTTGGCCAAACAATCAATCAACAAGTAAAACAATTTATTCAGGAAGGCAGATCAATTAATCAATACTCATGCTTATTTGTTTGAATCAAATCATCCCAATCATAGAACAAGGAAATTAGTTCATGCTTGGGGATGAGATCATAATCTCAATTGAAGGAAAGAAAACAATCATAAACATAATCATGCAATAATAATAATCACCCAATAATTGAAATCAGACAAAAGAGACGAAGAAATCTTACTTTTTGATTAAGAAGCAAAATAACTTCAAGGGAAAGAACCCAAGCAATCCCAATGATGAAAATCAAGAAAAATACCAAAAACTAAAGTCTAGAAGTGCTATGAATGAGAGTGTGTCGAAAATAGGGGCTCCCCAAGTCCTATTTATAAGCTTAGAGTCCTAAACAAGGTGGAAGAGCCAAAAAACGGGAAAAAAAATCAGAAATTTCGTGTTCAGCACGACACCGCACGCGCTCACGCATTGCTGCCACCGCCCTTCCGCGCGCGCCCGCGCCCCTGCTGCCGGCCGACATTTGTCTTCGTGCCCGTTTTCTCCATTTTTCATCCGTTTTCGAGCCTCTTTCATCATAACCTATAAAAATAACAAAAACACCCTACGTAACACTCGACACTATAACGAATACTTAAAGCTATGTAAATATGCATAATCACACACAAAATAAAACAAAAACACACAAAAATAATACTCAAAAATATGCAAAACAGTCGCCATAGGACATCAGAAGAACGCTTATGGATAAGATTCACCACATAAGCAGAATCCGACTCAAGCCAAAGATTAGTCCAACCCTTAACAAATGCATAGTGAATTGCCAATATTTCCGCCATCAGCTCTGTTTCAAACGCATAACCAGCACCACAACGATCCACAAAGCATCTCCGAAAAAACCTCGACAATTCCGGAAGACCCCAGATGCCGTAAGTCTACCCGGTGCTCCCAAAGTGCTTCCAATTTCTGATTCTCACTACTTGCAGCTTGCGCTGCAATAAATCACTTTCCCTAAAAGTAGAAGTGTTTCCAAACACTCCCTAATTAAGTGATCTTATGCTCGGGTTACATGAACTAATTAAAAAGGTATTGCTTTTAGTGCAAATAATTAGATCAAAAAAGATAATAATGATGAACAAGGAAAGAGTTAGTGAAATGGGACCCCTCCCATGTCATCCACCAAAGGTTCAAGAACATAATAAAGGGCAACATCTTTATTTTGCTTTCAGTTCATTAGGGGTGTGCACAGTTTGGTTAACCGGCCGAACCAAACCGAAAATTTCGGTTCGGTTTTCGGTTTTCATATTTTTAGAATTTTGATTTTCGGTTCGGTTCGGTTTTTGGAGGCCGGTTAACCGAACCGACCGAAAAACCGAAATGCTTTTAGATTTTTTTATTTAAATATATATCATAAGTTGCTATATTAAGTAGCAACTCTAATAAAAATTGCACACAACTCATGCTTCATAGACTTTAAGTTTTTGCTCTCTGTTTTTTTATGGAACCAAGTTGAGGTTTCTTCATAACAGTCTCGTGCTCTTAAACGGAATTTGTGTTGGAGATAGAAGCCACTTTTCTAAGTTAAAAGTTTGGTCTTCAAGAAATTTGGTACAACCATTTTTGGAAGAAGGTGTTAGACTAATAAGAAAGTTTAGTGTTAATGGAGATGGCCATTTTTGGAGGTGTATTGGGGAAGTTGAGCAGGCAATTCTACGCAGTGTTCTGTTTGGGTGTTGTTCTCATCTCAGTTGTCATAGCTCAACAATACTACCCATGTGCCTCCGCCGCCGAAAAATTACACCGCCGCTCAACAATTTCACTCAGTTATTATATTTCGACCGGTTCGGTTTTTGACCGAAAAACCGACTGTTTGATTCGGTTTTTAACCGAACCAAAATAAACAATTTCGGATCGGTTTCGGTTTAGGATTTTTGCCAACCGAATTTTCGGTTAACCGAAATTTCGGTTCGATTTGGCCGAACGAACACCCCTACAATTCATCACTAATTAAAGAGCCACTTTTTGAGAGCTCAAGTCAAAAGAACTTTTATAAGGGCACATTGTTTTGTCACACTGCATGGAGAGAGTCCATACTTGTTTTAAAAAGTAAGGATTTAAATAACAATATATATGTAACAAGACTTTGGACCAAACAAAATGGTAGGCCTCTCGCAAAAAGACTAGGGTTCATCTCTTTCCTCTCTTTTTCTTTCCATCACTTATAGAACAGTCCCACATGCTTTGATTCTCGCACCATTTATCTATCCTTTTTCAATGGGGATAGCTCCAAAATTGTCCGTGTTTAATTAAAATTCAGCAAGATAAAGATAGATAATTACCAAACTAGGGGTTACTTGCACCCAAGAAACTCATAAACTTGTGGGTCATACTTTTCTTCTAGGTTAATTAAAAAACTAACACTAAAGTTGTTTTGGTACCAACATATGAAGGTACAAACCCCTTGACTCTAAATTGTGTGGAAAAATTGTAGTTTTGGTCTTGTAACTATAGGGATTGACAAAATAGTCCTACAAAAACTATGATTTGCAAAAAGAAAGCCCTATAATTTTCATTAAGTTCTGGATTTTAGTCATTTGGTAGCTAAAAATTGGAAAATTTGTCAGAAAATCCACGTGTCCATAGTTCCGGCCAAATCCGTTGATGTGGGAACTAATTTTGCTTATTTAATTTGGACATGCTCTAAGTGAGTTTTTCTTCAAGTTCAAGCATACTTAGCTTTAGAGTTTCTATGTGATAAGCACCACAAAAAAGAAGACATATCTTGTTGATATGAGTATTACTAATCAAATCTTTTAAGCTTCAGGTGTGAGTTCGGTTCATTAATGATTCCCTCCGCCTAAAAGCTTGCCAGAAGTCACTCCTTATTCGTGTCTCTTCTACACCGGCGATCACTCTCCGTGCTCTTCGACTACAAAAGTCACAGAGAATGTCCATATAAGCAAACTTGGATTCCATGTCAATGGATTTAATCGGAAATGTGGACACATAAATTTTTATGGCAAGTTTAATTTCTTATTTTCAATGGCTAATGAAATCGAGAACTTTTTGAAAATTACATGACATTTTTGCAAATCAAAATTTTTGTTCTGAATTTTTCTCATACCGAGAACTTTCATAATTAATTACTATTAATTGTTATGTCCTTTGTTCTGAATTCTTCTCATACCGAAACTGACTTAAGCGTCAGATGAGTCTCCCTAGGACAACCCAAAGCCCATCTAATGATTGTTGAATTATCTCAGGTAAGTTCCCAGCTCGAAAAACTATCAGCTCTTCAGAAGAAGTTGGACTTTTATCAGAATTCTTTACTTTGAATGATATGTTGATTTGAAGTCGCATCAGAGTCCATATCTTTAATTTCATTTCAACAAAACATATACATTTGATATTTATTTAGTATATTGTTACATATGCATAGAGCTAGCAATAGGTCGGGTCGCGCTAGCCGACACTAGCCCATTCAGCCAAGTGAGAAATCGAACTGGGTCGAGTCGATCCGAAATTTTATCGTCGTTAGAAAATTTATTGTATAGATTTTGATGATGCTTAGAAAACTTAGTATTAGAAAGTTGACACCCCAATTTATGTATGTAATTTCAACTTTGTAATAGTTAGAATATTAGCTGAGTCGTCAAACAGCTAAATCAAAGATGCAGAAGACTTCCTGAAGAATGCAGAGAAGATTCAGTTGTGTCGCAGCTGAGTGGTCAAAAGAAAGTCAAAGACTTACCTATTTTGGTAAGGAGACAAACCTGCAACCTTAAAAGTTGTCTTGCTGAAAGAGTGCTAGTGGGAGGAACTAGAGCTGTCAATCTAGCCCGGTTCGATGGGCTGTAATTCTCCAAGCCCAAAAAAAAATTGAGCCTCAAAAGCTCGGCCCTATAGGCCCAAAACATCGGGTCGGCCAGGTACTCTTAGTGCATTTTTCATTGACTGGGTCGGGCTGGGCTCCAAAATCAACGGCCCGACTATTGTTTGGCCTGGCTTTTTAAAAAGCCAGGCGGGCGGTCTGGGCTGCCATGTATCCAGATCGCTCAATAACCTTTGTATCCACTTTCCTTGCAAGCTTGTGTAGTCGCCATGTATTCTCGCTTCAATTGTAGACGAGCTACAATCGTCATAGCTTTTGAAATCCACTTACGATTCCTCCTGCAAGTGTAAACACATAGCCCGTAGTGGATTTTCTTTTATCATGATCACTTGCAAAATTCGAATCAACATAACCCCTGACGGTAAAATTTGATCCTCCATAACATAATGCAATATCTGAGGTTCCTTTGATGTATCTCAGAACCCTCTTCACTGTATCCCAATGCTCTCTACCAGGATTCGTCATGTATCGACTAACTACTCCCACTGCTTGTGCAATGTCTGGTCTTGTACACATCACAACGAACATTAAACTCCCCACTGCTGATGCATACGATACTCGAGACATCTCTCTCTTCTCCGCTTCATTGCTAGGACACAAAATTGAAGATAACGTGAAATTAATAAGAATAGGGGTGGAGACTGGCTTTTAATCTTACATGTTGAAGCATCGCAAAATTTTCTTGAAGTAATTCTTCTGAGAAAGTCAAATCTTCCTATTATTTATGTCTCTGTGAATCTGCGTCCCTAGAATCTTGTTTGCTTGTCCCAATTTCTTCATGTCAAACTCCCTAGCCAATTGTGCCTTCATTTCTTAGATTTGATCTTTTGTACCAACACCTCGGCGCCTGTTTGAGACCCTATAGGGCGATTGCTTCCTGAAGAAAAACTATTTTTGGCTTTTTTCTTCTCTGTTTCTTGAGCGAACGGTCACTATCCACATCAAACGGTCTCCATGGACAGCGACCGGTCACCCTAGATGCCATCATGTGTCAAAAACACTTTTAAACGGCTTTAAAATTTGAATTCTCAATATAGCTACCGGTCGCTATGCCCTTTTGATAGCAGAAACTATCCATTGAGTAGACACCTCTCATAAAATTAAGGCTTTATCATTTCTTAACCATTTCTTGGAGTTGATTGATCTTTCTTTTGAAGACAAATTAAAATTAGGAGGAGCCTATGTTGGGGATTACATTTTCAAGCTCTCTTATAAATACATGAATGATTGAAGGATCAAACACAACACATTATTCAACATCACAACAAGAAATATCAGCAAAATTCTCAAAGCTTTCATTTTCAACATTCTTGTTGTAATAGGCTAAGCTTATCACTTTCACATCTTGATTATTAGGCTTTTCTTCTTGATTACACTTGCACATTTGAGTTGTAATATTTCATTTGAAGTATAATCTTGATTGTAGTTGTAATATCATCCAAAACAAGAAATCATTGTTAGTGTTCTTTTGGCAAGAACACGTTTAGTTGATTAGGGGTGATTGATTGAAAAGTTTGGTGCTTTTTGTGTTGAAGAGTTTGGTGCTCTTCAAGGTATTGGAAGAGTTTGGTGCTCTTCGAGGTGAAGAAGAGTTTGGTGCTCTTCATAGGTGTTATTGTAAGAAGAGTTTGGTGCTCTTCAAGGTAAAGGTTGTAATTATATTGGTTTCAATTAATAAACTTTTTCCTTTTTGAAACCCATTTGGACATACTGAGTGGTAGAGCACATAGACCCCAGATGGGTTGAAGCTCTATAAATCATTGTTTGTTGATTTATTTTCTGCACTTCTATTTCTATCTCTTGTTGCACTTGGGAAAATTATTTCTGAAGAGTATAAAGTCACCAAAGTTCTAAATGCTCTTCCCGCCTCTTGGTCCGAAAACGTTACCGCTATCTCGGAAGCTCAAAATTTGGAAACTCTAAACTTTGATGAGCTTATTGGTAATCTTCTCATCTATGAAGTTTATACCCACGAAAGAAGTAATTCAAAAGCATCTACTTCTCAACCGGATATGAGATCAACTCTAAAAGGTCTTGCCTCAAAATCGAAATATTATTATTCAAGTGATGAGGAGGATGTAGATGAAGATGAAGATGATGAACTTGTTAGAAAATTTAAAAAATTTGTAAATAAAAACAAAGAAAGAAAAGCAAGAAGCAAGTCTTGCTTTAAATGCGGAAAATCGACAATCGTGGTTGCCGATTGTCCAAAAGAGAAGAAGAACAAAGGAAGAAAAAGCACATTCACAAAAAATTAAAAGCCTTGAATGCCAAAGTCGAAGAAAAAACATGGGATGAGCTTCTTGCAATATCCGATGATGAAGAAATCGAGAAATGTCTAATGGGTATCGATGAGGACAATGAGGTACACTCTAATTCTTCTATCTCTTTCATTAATGAATTGCAAGGTGATTATGATTAACTTCAAAATGAATTCCAAAGCATGTTTTTTAAATACAAAGGAATTCAACACTATGAAAAATGAAAATGATAGTTTACTCGTCTCATATGAATCACTTTCTTGTGATCACACTACTACACTAGAGAAGGTTAAAATTCTTGAAAAAAAATGAATCTCTAGTCAAGAATATTGATTGTCTTAGAAATGACATGAATAAATTCAACTTGAGTACGGACAAAATCACCAAAATTATTGGTGTACAACATAGTGATTATTTGAAATTAGGACATGGTTATAAACCAAATGTTATCAATGATATGAAAAACCAAGCACCGACTTTTGTCTATGCCAATCATCATGCTTCTAAATCTATTACATGTTTTTATTGTGGTAAATGTGGACACATGACAAATACTTGTCGGGCAAGATATAGCTTAAATTATTGTTGGAGACCTAAAAGTCTCAATGTTAATCCCAATAGACCCAAACACTTGAGGGTACCACAAAATAATTTCATGTTAGGTACTCGGCATAAGAAGAGTTAAACAAAATATAATTGTCTAATAGACAACAAATGATCGTGTCATATGATCAAAGGAGAAGATATTAGCAACAAAATCGCTCTTCAAGAAGAAGGTATAATCAACAACGGGAAATACACAACCCATGACAATGGCGATATTGGTAACTCTTATCCTCTTCTTGAACTTTGCATACTATTCTTTATTGTGCATATTCTTGTTTTTATTAAACTCTTGTTTTTCATAAAATGAGGTCTCAATTATATTTCATAAAATTCAGAGGAAACCTTATATAGCTTTTAAATAAGTACATTTGAACTTACATGTTTTATCAAACCTATTTTGATTTTGTAAAACATTGTATATGAAACTTGACTTTTATCTTTAAAAGATATTGAATACCACTCATATCAACACAACCGATATTATCCTTATTACTAACTTGTGCAAGATAATTGTGTTTAAGATTTTGCGAGAATTTTGGTATTAAAGAACGACGGATCGTAGAGAAATCAATGGTTATCTACATCAAATTGGACAAGAATGAAAATGGTAAATTATTTGTCTAAAACAAAATCAATGTATGTTCATCAACTTATCTTATTACCCATAGACTCTATATTCTTCATGTCATATGCCTATGTGCTCGATTTCAAAGTAATCCCAAAGAATCTCAGTTAAGTACCGTCAAATGTATTTTTCTATATTTAAAAGGCATTATTTCTTATGTCTTGTTTTATCCAAAGAATGAAAATTTTTCTTTAAAAGGATATAATGACTTCGGATTATCTTGGCAATATTGATGATCATAAAAGTACATCCGACTCGTGTCAATTTTTAGGTGATTGCCTAGTTTCATGGTTTTCAAAGAAACAAAATTGTGTATCTTTATCAACGGCGGAAGCCGAATATATTTCCGCGCTTTTTGTTGTACACAATTACTTTAGATGAAACAAACCTTAGTGGATTAAAAATGTTCTTTCGAAAAGGTTCTTATTTTTGTGACAATACTTCCGCTATAAATATTTCTCAAAATCTGTTCATCACAATCAAACCAAATATATTGAGGTTCGACATCATTTTCTAAAGGATTGTGTTTTTAAACGAAAAATTGAGATGTGCTTTATTCCTTCTCAAGATCAACTCACGGATATTTTTATAAAACCATTAACCGAGTCTTTTACTTTAATTCGAGCTCGTTTAGGCATAATGCATATTGAATAAGGTATGTGTTTGCATTTTGTGCATTTTTAAAACTTTGGGGTAAAAAATCACATTTTTAAAATTGAAATTCGTACAAAAGAATTGCATTGAAGCGAGGGACAGTCATTGTGGAGGGTGACCGTCATTGTCTTTAGGCACTAGTCGCCCCCACGCCGACCGGTCACCCTATATGCTCTTTGAAATTGTGATAAAATCCATCTGTTCTTCTTTTCTTCGTTTTATTTTCCAACTTTCACACCCCTTCGCCCAATTCATACACATATCACTCAAAATGATTTTTTCTTGTAATTTCTACTATATTGGGATTCTACAATGTTTATATTATCTATATTATTCATCTTCCACAATCATTGGTAAGTTTTGGTCTCCCGTTTATCATCTCAATTAGATTGAACCCTTATATATTTTTCTGATATTTTTGGCACTTGTGATATTGATGTATGTTATATTAAATTGATGGAGATTGTGTATATTGATGGTTTATGGCTATAGAATTAGGTTTGGTATTGAATTTTTTGGCTCGATTCTATATGCAAATGGGATATACATCTTTGTTTTCCATCTATGCATGCCAAGTGTTTGATATAATGTCTCAATGATATTTCACTCTTTTGAGTGATCTCCTTGGCTAAATTTGATTGCAATACACATATTAATCATGTTTATGTATCTCTCCCATGTTCTTTAAATGATATTACGATTCCTTGTACTCAAAGCATGATATTTTCATGATAATTGCTCGTTTTCAATCCTCATGCGCACTTTGATGTCCTTCTATGATGTTTTTATTGTGCTAATAGTCTTTTTGATGATTCCAAAGGGGGATAAAAATGAAATGAGCTCATAGGATATGGTAAGATCATATGCATTAGTTGATAACAATTGTAGATCTCCAGGTACATTACAATTATTATTAACTTCTAAAAGATCTTTGAATTGAAGTACTCCCCACAAATAGTTGTAGGTCTCCCGACAAGTTACGCCCATTTATGTCTGAACTCGATTTTCACTTGTTAGAAGTCACCTCCCCGATTATGAACTAACAAATATGACATGCAAATTATTAATAAGATAATCTACAAGAAATAAGCATTTGAATTCATAAAATAGAACACATAAACCAATTAAGAAAACAATCAATATAGATTTAACATGAATCCACAGTTTTGATTATGCCCTAAGATCAGAATGATTAGCCCAACATATTTGATAACAAATTCATTGACAAAGTTGAAATCAAATAGTTTGACATCATTTAAGTACAAACAAGAGATCTAAATTAAGAAAGAAAGAACCCTTCTTGTCGTAGATCTTCCCTCCAAGCCTTCGAACCCTTGTGCTTCCATAGATGCGAAAGGCCTTGTGGTGCTCTTCGTTGATTTGCCATCCTCTCTCAGAAGACTATAGGTTTATGTAAACCTAGTGTATTTTGATGTATTTGATGTGTTATGATCTTATCTTTTCGTCCATGGCCTTGGTACCCTTTATATGATGCTTTGAGAGATCACTGGTAGAGTTCTGACAGGAATAGAAAAAGAAAATCATCCGCAAACAAATCACACGACCTTGTGAAATCACACGGTCCGACAATGTGAATGGTTTTGCTCTATGTTTTTGCTCCGAACAATTCACCCGATCATGTGAAATGACACGGTCGGGTTATGTGTTTTGTCTCTGAAATTCTTCCCTCGAATAAGTCGAACAAACGTGTAAAAATCATATGGGAATAGTTCACACGTTCGTGTGAATCTACACGGTCAGACCGTGTGACTTGTTTTTCTCCGTTTTCTTCATGTATTCGGTCATCTCTTTGCATTCGTAAATCTTGTTCGGGCCTTCTAACTGATATCTTTTTGTTTTAGCTCTGTTTCCTATAAAAATTACAAGAATACACAGTATTATACCCTTCTAAGGAAATCAAGTAAAATACACTAAATATGCGTGCAAATGCATCGAATATATATCAGTTTAATCCCCTAAATGCACGTATATTTTACACGTATTAAAATCCCCAAAACTTAAACCATTGGTCATCCTCGAGCAAACTAAGAAAAATAATCATATGGGATACAAAAGAACGCACAAGAACACTACAAACACTCAATCTCATTCAACTCCACATTCAAGTAAACATGTAATTCATCATCAAAAAGTCATCAATCACAAGTTCAACATAATCAATACTCATCCAGGTACTTGACATCGCACTCACAAGTAATAAAGGTGTATCACTCAACTCTCAAATTAGATAGGGCGTGTATATGCTCAAATCAATTTAATGAATGTAGAACTACCATAGGCTTGCAATCGTCTAACTTCTCTATCACTTAAGTGTGGACAATTTAAGAATTAAAAAGGACTTTTCATTTGGTTGTAATGTAGGCTCTTTGTTAAGAGTAGGAAATATTTGGATTAAGTGACTTGACTTGAGCAAATAGAATTTAAGAACACATACTTTCAATTCACCAACCCAATTTACCTTAAAACTCATATTTTCAAGTTATTTTCTTTTTCATCGCATACTTCACCCTTTTCATCTCTTTTCATTCGTAGGCCTTTTTGCCTTCTTTTTTTTTTGCCTTAAGCTCTCAATTTTTCAAAATTTTCAAAATTTTTTCTTTTCTTTCTTTTTCTCTTGCTTGATTTTCTTATTCTTTTTCATTCAAAAAATTTGTTTTTTTCGAGCTTCATCATTCTTTCACCTATTCACTGCTCCTCCCTCTTTCTTTTTTCCATCATCTTTCTTTTTTCAATATTTCACCACACCTCCCCCAAACTATTCATCTTCTATAAGCTCAAGTTTTAGGGATAAAAATTATTTTCAAGTTTAAAAGCTCAAAATGTGGCTAACAATAAAAAGTTTAGGCTCAAAATGGCTAACTAGGGAATCATGAGTTCATAGGTAGGCTTTTTAGGCTAAGTAGGCTAAAACAAAGATGTCCTTAAATCATTTTCAAAAATTGCACACACGCATGTAGTTTCAATAAAGATACCAATGCAAGTTCTAGAGTTCTAACAATCATGAATGACACACTCAAGAAAAAAATAAAACTGCATAATATAAAAGCAGTTACAGGCACAAAATCTCACAGGCCTATTTCTCGCATCATGCTCAAATACACAATTTTCTTAATCAATGTCAAATATGCAAAAGACATCTTCTCAACAATTCATCACATTATTCACAAAAATATTTCATCTCATGAAATCAAATGCTCATAGTAAAATCATGCAGAAGCTTTTTGTACTTTTTCAAATTATAATCCTAACTCACACAAAATAAATAAACGTGCTAAAATTAAACAAAAAATAAAAATCGAAAAGTTTATGCAGTTTTTTTATGCTTCTACATGCAATCCTAAATACAATGCAAAAATGCAACAACACTTATTTACGCATTCTTGACAACCCCCCTAAACTTAAATTATGCTTCGTCCCGAACAATGAGAAAATTATCAAAATAAAAAGGAATACGTAAAAAGTACTTACTAAGCTCATTGTGGTGGAGGAGGTGGAGGATAGTGGCCTTGACCACTTTGCCATTGCTCCATTCTTTTCATTTGCTCCAATACTTTCGCTTGAAAGTCGTCAAAATATTCATACGATTTCGCACCTTAATAAGGAAACAATAGTTCCTCGTCCATTAAATGGGTCTCGCTTGTGCCCAAGAATGCATAACAAAGGTGGTCCGGAAGAGATTTATGTTCCAAAAATCAGGGAGTTCGTTCCTCGATCCGTACATGAGGAAGCAATTCGCACGACCGGGTCATGTGCGTCCACACGCCCATGTGCTCCACCGTGTGCGTTTGTAATGTCTTTTTTTTAATAACCCGGAGTTTTTTGTGACGCCTCCTTCACAACAACTCACAGAAACAAACAAAACTAAAAATTCTGTTAATAATAAAATTGAAAACTAATTAAAATCAAACTAAACGTAAGCGATAAAAATAAAAATAAAAAGAAATAAAAATAAATTAGGTTGCCTCCCACAAAGTGTAAAGTTTTACGTCTTCAGCCAATAGTCAGATTTCTAGTATTACTGCCACTGAATTATGTCGTTTGATGTATTTGAGCCCTTATATTCTGTACCACTCATTAGACGAATGGTGTTGTATTGTTATCTTGGATTATGTTAGGTATCGCTTGAGAATTTGCTCTTTTGGTGCTGGCCTCCCACTGCTGTAGTGATTTGGGCTGCTTGTGTTTCCAAAGACTTCAGTCACGCATTCACGCTCGTGGTTAGCTGAGTAATCTGTTCTTTAATCTTGTCTATCATTGCTTCATCTTTGTTTAATCTAGCCATAGTTTCTCCAATAAATGAGGATAGCATCTCCTCCACAGATGTTTTCTTATCACTGGACTCGGCTCTACCTTGATTACCCGTATTAAAACCCGGAGGTGGCTACAAAACATTTCTGTTATTAGCATAGGAAAATTTTTCATGGTTCGCAGCCCCAGATGGTAATGTGTGGGTATCTGATTGTTTCTATAGTTTTTGTTGAAGTTCCTTTGTTGTCCCACAAAATTTGCCTCTTCTTCAACAACTGCAGGATCTCTAGGAGTCACTTGCTGCATCGCATCCAGTTTCATATTCAACACGGATACTTGTTCTGTGAGCATGGCAACCTTCTCATCCTGGATCTCCGCTATACGTCGAACGTTGGATCTCTTGGGTGCCCACTGGTAACTATTATTTGCCATCTCCTCTAACAATTCTAGTGCCTCATCCGGATATTTCCCCAGTAGTGCACCTCCAGATGCATCATCTATAATTGTTCTTGTGTTGCCACTCAAACCATTATAGAAATGATATACATGTTGGTAGTCAGGATGTCCGTGTTGAGGGCACTTCCTCAACGAATCACTAAACCTATCTCATGCTTCATATAGCGGCTCTGCATCCAACTGCCTAAACTGGGCGATCTCACTTTTCAACTGCAATGTTTTACTAGGGGAAAATACTTAGCCAGAAACCGTTGACCTAGTTCAGCCCAATCTGTTGCAGGTGGTGTTAAAGAGCATAACCATCCCTTAGCCTTATCGCGTAGAGAGAATGCGAAAAGGCGGCATCGAATGATATCCTCAAAAACACCATTCATCTTAACCGTATCGCAGATTTCTAAGAATTGTGCCAGATGCGCATTTGGATCCTCAACGACTCTCCCCCCAAACTGGTTTTGTGAAACCATCTGGATGAAAGCATGTTTTAGTTCAAAATATTTTGCGTTAATCGGCAGACGGGCCATGCTACCATACCTTTGACTAACTTCCAGCTGGAAGTAGTCCCTAACTGCTCTCCTCGCGGGCATTTTCTCTATCTGGTTCTGTTGGTCTACCCCAAGTGAGCGCTCCTCGTTGTTTCTGTTATTCACAACGTTCTGATTAGTCCCATCTGCCATCGCCTTGATCTCTTTTCTTAATCTGTTTCTTTGTCTTTTCAATTTTTAAATCAATGGGAATTGGTTGGGCAGATCTGGAACGCGTGATCATACACTATCTGCACTCAACAAAAATAATGTTAGAACCAAAGCAATAAAAATTATTTACAAAGAAAAATAAAAAAATAAAAAAATATGTACAAAAAAACCGAAAAAGATGTACAAAAATATTGCTTCAATTAAGATTGAACTATTTATTACTATATCTAAGTTGAATCTTTTAATCCCTGGCAACGGGCCCAAAAACTTAATCTTGAAATCTTTTTACTATACTGCAAGTGTACAACGTAGCTAGCAGATAATGGCAAGCTAGATCGTATTCCTCAGGGATTGAATAAAAAATACTTAGGCTATAGTAAATATCGTATTCCAATTTTACTGAAGCGGCTGAAAATCACAAAGTTTATTTATCATCTAATCTAATCCTAAATTAACAAATAAAAATAAAATATTTAAATTTGTAAAAATCAAACTCCACAAGTCTTTTCAACAAATCTGAAAGCGACCCACATAATGCCAACATTCTTCTTCAATATTAAATCTAATTAATATTTATCAAAACCAGTTTATATGTTTCTATGGGTTTAATTTCTAAATTAGTTTATTCCCCCTCCCGGATGATGTATAAACAGTTGATTAATAACAATTGTAGATCTCCCGATACATTACAATTATTATTAACTCCCAAAAGATCTTTGAATTGAAGTACTCCCCACAAACAAATTGTAGGTCTCCGACGTTACATGGGTTTATGTCCAACTCGATTTCCGTTTGTTAGAACTCACCTCCCGGATTATGAACTAACAAATATGACATGCAAATTATTGATCAGATAATCTACAAGAAATAATCATTCAAATTCATATAATAGAACATATAAACCAATTAAGAAAACAATTAATATAGATTTAACATGAATCCACAGTTTTGATTATGCCTTAGGATCATAATGATTAGCCCAACATATTTGATAACAAATTCATAAACAAAGTCAAAATCAAATAGTTTGACATCGTTTAAGTATAAACAAGAGATCTAAACTAAGAAAGAAAGAACCCTTCTTATCAGGATGGATCTTCCCTCCAAGCCTTCGAATCCTTGTGCTTCCATAGGTGCGAAAGGCCTTGTGGTGTTCTTCGTTGATTTGCCCTCCTCTCTCAGAAGACTATAGATTTGTGTAATCCTAGTGTATTTTGATGTATTTGATGTGTTATGATCTCATCTTTTCATCCATGGCCTTGGTCCCCTTTATATAGATGCTTTGAGAGATCACTGGTAGAGTTCTGATAGGAATAGGAAAAGAAAATCAGCCGTAGACAAATCACATGACCGTGTGAAATCACATGATCTGGCCATATGAATGGTTTTGCTCTGAACGTCACATGATCGTGTGAAATGACACGGTCGGGTTGTGTGTTTTGTCCAAATTCTTCCTCGATTAAGTCGCATTTAACGTGTAAAAATCACACGGGAGCGCTTCACACGTCGGCCGCAGTGACTTGTTTTTTTCCATTTTCTTTTCTTCGCGTATTCAATCATCTCTTCGCATTCTTCAATCTTGTCCGAGCCTTCTAACTGATATATTTTCATTTTAGCTCCATTTCCTGAAAAATTATAAGAATACTCAGTACCATGCCCTTCTAAGGAAACCAAGCAAAATACACTAAATATGCGTTCAAATGCATCGAATATATATCAGTTTAAGCCCCTAAATACATGCATACTTTACACGTATCAGTAACCCGGTACCGAGTTATATACCGCATCAATTTTTTGAAAAATGGTCAAGTACCTCACCAGAGAATACATAAAGGGTATGATCATCAGTTTTTAGTCAAAATGGTTAAAAAAACATGTTTTTGAAAACACATGATTATTTTTCATTTTTACAAAACATAAATGGCTTATCAGTGTCTTCAAATGACAATTCTTCTGATTCTGCTTTATTTAATCAGAATTGAAAAGCTATGGAGGGGAAAGAGGTTCTTTAGATTTCTAATTCTGCTTCTAGTTTGATGTTTAACATAAATAAAATATTGGGATAATTACAAAAGATCGCCTAAGGTTTGGGCTAGTTATAAAAAAATCCAGACATGTTTTAAAATTACAAAAGTCAACTCGAGTTTGATTCTATCTAAAATTTAAGAGGGTAATTGTAATATTTATAGAATATTGGGGGAGTTTGGAAATGTTTTGTGGTTATGAAGGGGAAATGAAAGACGGAATCAAACATCATTTTTTTCCTGTAATTTTAAAAAACCTTTGGGTTTTCTTGTAATTAGTCCAAACCTCAAGGGGGTCCATAATTATTCCTAAAATATTTTTGCAACTTCTATACCAAATACTCCTTAACTTAATTATTTTCAACTTCTATTTGCTTAACTTCTGATTTTCAACAACTAATTGTTGTTCACGTGGCAATAATTCACTTCCAGTGTTCCTTATGAAATTTAGGACACGAGAATAGTTGATTCATAAAGCAGAAGAAACTTGGGAAAAATACACAAACGCATGCGGCACATAGGTATAGGATAAATTTCAATTTCCCGCCTCATAAGATAAATGTGAGTTTTTATACTTTACTACCTAAAATACTAATTACTAATCTCGAACTTTTGTTGTTGTATCAGAATACCAATTTTTTCATCTAAAAAGTAAACAAATAGTCTGAAAAATGAATTGACTAAATATGTCACAGGAATTATTGACAAATTATTCAATTCGCTCTTAAAATGGACTATTAATTGAATTATTAAAATCTTTTTATAAATAATTACTATTTTATATGATAATACAAATATATATTGAGAAATATGTTAATCGAACAATAAGCAAAAGTAGAAGAGATGTATGTATTTCTGGTGTGTTATCATTCAACAAACTCCAACAATTTATAAGTAAAAATGTAAAACTATTCAACCATGTCTATTGATGCTTCCTCCATTACATTTGCTAAAGTCTATTGATGCTTCCTCCACTACTTTTGCTAAAGTCTATGCTAAAGTCCACATAAATTGATAAATTATCACAATACTCCCCTTGACGTAGCATTATAGGAAGTTTGGATGAGTATGCCTCGTTAAAAACCTTAAGTTTAAAAAACCCTGTGGGAAAAATCGACATAAGGAAAAAGAGTACATTCTCAAATGCAAACTTTGTGTATAAGTCGCCTCGTTAAAAACCTTAAGCTAGAAAAACCCAATGGGATAAAAACCGCATGAAGGAAAAAAGAGTATGGCCCACAATATATTTGCTCCCCCTGAAATGAAGAATATCAATTCCATAACTGATCTATCAATCTTGCTTCGTATTAACTCTTCTCATTTCGATGCCATAAACTATTTTCTCAAATGTAGATGTCGGCAAGGATTTTGTAAATAGATCGGCAAGATTGTGACATGAGTGAATCTGTTGAATGCCTACCTCTCTATTTTTCTGGAGTTCATGTGTGTGGAAAAACTTTGGTGAAATGTGCTTGGTCCAATCACCTTTTATGTAACCACCTCTCACTTGTGTTATGCATGCTGCATTATCCTCATAAATAATTGTAGGAGTGTCTGTAATTGGTTTCAACTGACAAGCATTTCATATATGAGCTAAATTGATCTTAACCAAACGCACTCCTTTCCAGTTTCATGAAGAGCAATAATTTCAGAGTGATTGGAAGAACTAGCAACTAATGTTTGTTCAAATGGATCGCCATGATATAGTCGTATCCGTTATAGCAAAATAAGTAACCATGCGGATCGAGCTTTGTGCGGATCGATCTATATCCAACATCGCATAACCAACTAACCCGAGTTAGTGGATTCCTTGGAATAGAATAACCCCAAATCCAGAGTTAGTGGATTCCTTGGAATAGAATAACCCTAAATCTATAATACCACTCATATATCGAAAAATGTGTTTAATACTATTCCAGTGTCTTCGAGTTGGCTCAGAACTGTATCGTGCAAGTAGATTTACTGCAAAAGAAATATCAAGTCGAGTACATTGTGCTAGATACATTAATGCTCCAATAGCATTAAGATAAGGAACTTCAGGACTTAAAATTTCTTCATCAGATTCTTTTGGTCGGAATGGATCTTTCTCGGGATCTAAACTGTGCACGACCATAGGGGTGCTCAAGGGATGAGCTTTGTCCATATTAAATCGTTTGAGTATCCGTTTAATGTAAGCAGATTGATGGACAAGTATCCCATTGTCTTTATGCTCTAACTCAAGACCAAGACAAAGTTTAGTTTTTCCAAGGTCTTTAACCTCAAATTCTTTCTTGAGGTATTCAGCAGCATTAGATAATTCTTCAGGGGTGCCAATCAAATTCATTTCATCGACATATACAACAATGATAGCAAATCCAGTATCTGATCTTTTAATAAAAATGCATGGACAAATAGTATCATTTTTGTAACCTTCCTTAGAAAGGTATTCATTAAGTCTATGATACCACATGCGATCGGATTGCTTTAATCCATACAACGATCTTTGCAATTTAATCGAGTATAATTCACGGGGAGTATCTAATTTTGGCATTTTATATCCACCTGGAATTTTCATATAAATATCAGAGTCCAGTGAACCATATAGATATTGTTTGATAAATGGTTTTATTATGATTTTGATGATTTTGTTTTTATACCAAAACAACGTTTTTAAAGGTTGTCCAAATACTCCTAAATGAGTTCAAATGGTTTTAATATTTTCCGGAGTATTTCCTCAAGTTTATTTTCGACAAAATTGGACAACACATTTAATGATTTTGTGTCATTGATTTTTACATTCAAACTATGTTTCAAAATGTTGTCCTAATACTTCCGATCGGTCTAAAATGTTTTTACTATTTTTCGGAGTATTTCTTGGAGTTTATTTTCGATAAAATATTGGACAACACTTTTATTTTGAGGCCAACCAGTCGCCCTATAGGGCAACCCGTACCTGAAGAGTACGTTGAAACAGAAATTGAGCCTGGAGTGAAAAATAGCAGGTCGACCGTCGCCTGGCGTCGATCGGCAGTCGACCGACGCCTCGCCAGTGCGATCGGTGCCTCGCAAGTTTGGTTTTGAAACGTAACTCCGCCCTTCGATTTTTAAGGTTGTGCGACCGGCCAATATAGGGACGACGGTCGAACCCTACGTCGACCGGGTCACTGTGCAAAATGTTGATACGTTTATTTCAAACTCTATTTCTGCGCGACCGTCGCTCTAGTTTGACAAAGAAAAATCGACCGTTTGACAAAGACAACTTTCTCTAAATTTGTGGGATGGATTTCTAACAGCTCTTTTCTTCAATTGTCTTGCAATTTTTTACAGAATTTATGTCCCCAAGAGGAGCCTATCATGTACAAGACATCTTCTATAAATAGAGGAAGAATTGAAGCAACACAACAAGATAGAGAACAACACAACACAACAAGATATACTCAAGCAAACACTTGGTCTTTTATTGTTATAATTCTTGTTGTAATTTGCCTAGCTTATCACTTTCACATCCTTGAGGTCTAGGCTATTCTTGATTACACTTGCACTCAATTGTATAATTCATTATCGAGTTGTAATCTTGGATTTTTGGGTAATCATTCAACACAAGATATCCTTGTGAGTGTTCTTGTGGTAAGAACACACTTGGGTGATCTAGGTGTTAGGTGTGAGAAGATTGTGGTAATCTTCTTGTTGAGGTGTTGAAGAATTTGGTATTCTTCAAGGTTGAAGATTGTGGTAATCTTCACAAGGTGCCTTTGGAGATTGTGGTAATCTTCAAGAGAGATTGTGGTAATCTCAAAGGTGGTGTTGAAGAAGAGTGTGGTGCTCTTCAAGGTGTTGTAAGTTGATGTTGTATTAATTGTGGTAATTAATAAAATCTTTTTTTCTTTTTGAAATCCATCCCGGATATACTGGGGTGGTAGAGGATTAGGCCCTAGGTAGGTTGAACCTCTATAAATCGACGTGTGTTGTTTACATTCCGCACCTTTATTATTGTCTTTGAGCTTTCGGTTCGAAAAAGAGGGTAAAATCGAAAAGATGGAAATAATCTATTCACCCCCCCTCTAGATTATCGTAGCCGCTTGGACTTACAAGTGGTATCAGAGCCAAACTCTTTGGCAAGCTCGTTTTCACATCGCGAGTGAAGAGGAACGATCGTCGCTACTGAACGAAGCTCATGTTACCGCACTCTACCACCAAGCCACCACTATTTGATTCCAAAAATTTTATTTTTTGGAAAGAAAGAATGGAATGCTATTTACAAGGTTGCGGGTTCGACATTTGGAACACCGTCATAAATGGAGAATCTATTCCGATGAAAGATACACCACACACCTCCAAAGGCTTCAAAGAGCACAATTATGAAGAAAAGAAAATCATCTCCTTAAACGTTAAAGCTCTCAATATTTTGTATTTGTTAGGAATTTTATTGTTTAGATTTTGATGAATGCCATGTAAAACTTAGAATAGAAAGTTGGCACCCCAATTCTTGTTTTAAAATGCATTGTAATAATTAGAGCTGGCCAAGCCGAGTTAAGTCGGCCTACGCCATAATATGCAAGAAGACAATTTGAAGACCGGAAGGAAGACCTTCTTTGTGAAACAATTTGAATATGGCAAAGAAAAGAAGAGTAGACGGAACTCTATCAAGAAGCAGATGAGATGCACTGAGTGGAGCATCACCAAGTCAACTCAAGAAAAGCCAAGTCTCAAGTTGAAGTGACAAGAGTCATCCATGATTGGAAGTCGACTCTAAGTCACCTGGGGAAAGCAAGGAAATGCAAATCAAGTCGAGATAATCGTAAAAGAACCATTGCACGAGAAATCAAGAGATTTACTTAAACAAGTAATATCTCCATACCACCTTTCTTGGAGTGCTCGGTCCGAAGCGTGCAAAAGGAATGAACCAATGGGAAGCACTACACCATGTCGTAACTCGAAAAGGTGAAAGAACAATTCATACGAGGAAACGGCAATTCCAAGAACTGCAAGCCAACGATCGCAAAGTGACTTTCAAAAATAAGCCTATCTCTTCAACGGGCAAATTTTTGAAAGTTCACTATAAAAGGCCGAGGAGTTTGTTTGAGAAAAATACGACACACCGTGAGATAAACAAGCATATTAGAAAAATCAAACATTCTCAATCCTCAAGCCTACAATACGAAGTACATCAATCCAACACTCACCGTGAAGGAAAGAGAACTTCAATCGGTTGAAGAGGAAACTTGTGAAAACAAAGGGGTCTACATTCCGGGAAGGATTGTAGAAAGGTTCAAGGTTGGACCAAGTCTTAAGCTTTTGGAGGGCTTCGTGATCAAATCCAAAGAGCTTGAGCAAGTGAGTCAGTAGTAATAAAGGCAAAATGCCTGTGAAGAAGCCGAGTCGTCACGAGAAGCCACCGAGTGATCAAGCGTCTCGCATCGAGTCCCCAAGGATCAAGTCGGCCGTTGTGATCAAGACTTGTATCCGGACATTACCACTTTGTAAACCGATCATTACTTAGTGGATTCCTCCGGAGTTGGAGAAGAGAGGAGTAGAAGAATTACCCCATCTTCGAACCTCTATAAAAACTTCACCGTGTCATTTACATTTCAAAGATTTAAATTCCGCGCACTTTTAACTCGCTTATATCTCACGATAAATTTGCTATCCATTTGATAATTTATAAAGTACTAAATCAAGCTCTAAGATCTTGCTTAATCAAACTTAAGGGTGTTAAGTCTTCCAATGAAATAAAACCACGGTTGAGTTAAATTATAGTCAACGAGTTACTCCATCAACTCAAATTTGAGTGAAATCTGAGAGATTAACTCTCTTGAGTGACTAATTCGACCGGCCCATCAAGGACACAAATGTGTAGAATCAACTCAGAGATTTAAAAAGGACTAAATCGAAAATTTGCAAGGTTTATTCAACCCCCTTCTAAACCTTACACTTACACCCCTTGGGACCTACAAGTGGTATCGGAGCGGTTGGTTCATTGAACCCTCCGCATCGTTATTGAACTAGATCTCCAAACTTTTCAAAGTCTGCTTTAGTACTTAAACCTTCAAAAATTTTAAAAGTCATTATCATGGAAGCAAATTTGACACGCATCCCTATGTTCACTATCGAAGAATTTGATGATTGGAAAATTCGTATGCAGGCTCATCTATCGCATTACATGATGAGATGTGGATAGTGATAGAAGATGGGCCTCCGCAAATATTAAAGGTGAACACAATTGCATCGAAGAGTCACCAAGGAGAAGAAGATGCTCCTCCCGCACTACATGGTTGAAAAACCAAGAACCGAGTGGACAAATGATGACAGAAAAAGATACAACCTGGACAATGTAGCCAAGGACATCCTTTACAAAACCTTGGACAAAGCCATGTTCAACAAAGTCAAATCATGCAAAACGGCTAAAGAAATGGGGACAAGTGACATTGATTTGTGAAGACTCGAGAAAATCAAAGAAAACAAATTATCGCTGGGTCGTACTAAAATTTGAGAACTTCAAAATGATCTCGGGAGAAAATCTGGGATCAACTAGATGCTCGATTCTGTAAATCACAAATGAGCCGTCTACACTTGGAAAGGAATATACACGAAGAAATGTGTATGAAGATCCTAAAAGTCTTCCAAATGAATGGGAAATGAAGGTCATGGCACCGAGACATTCCATGGACCTATCAAAGACATCCAACCATGAACTATTCTCGGACCTCAAAGCCTACGAGTTTGAGTGAGAAGGAAAGACCAAGAAGAGACAATTTGTACCCAAAACAAATGCTCTAATTGTTAAAGATGGGAAGAGAGTTGAGGTCAAAGAAGTCATTGACCCGGAAGAAATAGCCCGATGGTTAAAAGATTTAACAAGTTCTTTAACAAGAACTACAAGAGAGGAAAGGGTGAATCTTCCGAAAGACACTCGCTCCCTCCAAATCAAGGGAAGATAGGCCAACCAAGAGAACAGATCATCAAAAAGTTGAGTAACAAAGGGTGACAACTCAAGAATGGAAAGAGCTTATCAAAAGGTCAATATCTATGTTGGAACTGTAGACAACCAGGTCACTATGCCATTGATCGCTCATATCCTCGTAGTCAACAAGTACAGGATGAAGAAGAAAGAAAGGTCTTGAGAGAAAGAAGACAAGAAAAGAAAAAGGCAATGATGGCTCATTTAGCAGAGATCACGAGACAAATAAGTCAAGAGAGACAAATGATTGAGAGCAATGGTGACTACTCAAGTGACTCGAAGAAGAAGCTTTGATCCGCTTGATGGCCAAAGAACAAGATCAAGAAGATGAGGTACAATCTAATTCAACAAACTCGGACACAAGTGATAGTGATCGTGACACACACTTCATCACCCACTCGATCTTTATGATTCATTAGGCAAAATGATGAAAGATTTTGAACACATTAAATCCTCACACACACTATTGAATGAGGAAAACAGCTACTCAAAAGTCAAAACTCAAAGCTAACTAAGGAGCCGAGTACTCTAAGTCAAATAGGCGATGAGAATGAAAGTTTAAAGGTTTGAAAATGCTAAATTAGTAGCGAAATTGCTGCTATAGAAAAGAGGGAGAATGACCTCAAGAATGTTATTGCCTCATTCACTAAGGCATCTAAATCATTGGATGATCTTATCATGAGTCAAAGAGAATGTGGAGACAAGACAGGCTTAGGATTTAATTCCTCTCGTGCTATGTCAAACCTCAAAAGTAATTTTGGAAAAAGGATCTTCAAGTCATGAAGAGTCCGAAAAATCCAAAACTCTAAATGTTGCACACACATTCACTCCAAAGCACAATAACAAGCAAACGGCCTTGGTTACAAAGGAAAAGGAAAAACGACCGAGTTGAGTGTCTTTGAAAGGACAACAGAAGAGATTCAAATGAGTCCCCAAAGAAACTCCAAACAGAAAATACTCAGAAAGAAAAAGCGAGCTACCAAAAACCCTTAAAATCCATAGAAGAAATATACATGATGGGAATGGTAGAAAATATCCAAGCCAAGCCGATTGGAATAATGTGAACTATCGGCATAGACTTATGGAATATAAGCCCAAATGGCAAAGGCCTAGAACTCAAGAAAGGCCATTCCAAAAGCATAAGAGCTTTTATCAAAGACACATATGCACCTAGGCACTACACTCAAAAACACCACAATTACCCAAAGAAGGCAATTGCTAAAACACATATGCAGTGCATACGGACAAAAGAGACAATTTTAATGAACTAGAATCCCCAAGCAATTTGCCAGGATAGATTATGATTATGGCACTGATAGATGGCAACCCCTTAGAGTCAAAACATTTGGCTATAGGTTGGTTGGATCATCTTACAATTCTAACCCCTCGGGACCTGCACAAGTATGGGTACCTAAAACTTAATTTCCTTGATTGCGGGTTCAAGAACAGTGAGTGCCAAGGAACCTGGTACATGGATAGTGGTTGTTCCGCAGGACATATGACAGAAATAAGAGAAATCATGTCAAAATTCAAGGAAGTCAAAGGAGCAAAAGTCATATTTGGAGGAAATGAAGCTCCTGGTGAAATAAGAGGCATTGGATCCATCAAGAGGAATGGATTAGAAATCACAGATGTTGCATATGTTGAAGGACTCAACTTCAACTTATCGAGTATCGATCGGCTCTGTGACAAGGGATACAATGTTGGATTCAATATGGGTATATGCCAAATCAAAGATATTGAATCAAATGAAGTGGTCTTTGCAAGGATGTAGACAAAAAAAATATGTATGTAGTGGATTGGTCAACCGCAACACCCAAAGACTTGTCTACTAGCAAAGAGTACAAATTGAATCAAGTTGGTTGTGGCACAAAAAGTCGAGTCACCAATTTCAAAACACTTAACAAGTCGGCAAGAAGTCATCTTGTAGAAGGACTTCCGACTCGATACAAGAAGGAGAGTATATGTGATGCATGTCGGAAGGAAAAACAAATCAAGTCGTCATTCAAAGAAAAGACATGCCCATCCTCAACAAGAATATTGCATCCGCTTCATATGGATCTATTTGGCCCAAATGGAACCGGCCAAACAAAGATAAGTGGAAAGAAATACACCTTGGTGGTAGTAGATGACTACTCAAGATATACATGGACAATATTCATGTGTAAGAAGAAAGAAACTCTACAAAAACTACCACAACTCGATGAAAAGGATTCAAAATGAGAAGAGTCAAACCATTATCAAAATAAGATCGGATAGAGGAACCGAGTTTGTCAATGGAATAATAACTCAAGATCTTTGCATTGAGAATGGTATTGGTCATGAACTATCGGCTGACAAGAACTCCACACGGAATGGAGTTGCGAAAGAAGAAATAGAACCCTCAAAGAAGTAGCAAGGACCATGTTAGTGAAGCGGGGTTACCAAAAAGATTTTGGGCTGAAGCAATCAACACAAATTTGCTACACCCAAAACAGATGTATGATAAATAGACAAATGACAAAGACTCCGTATGAGATCCGGACTGGAAGAAAACCAAGTGTTGCATATTTGAGAATATTTGGATGTAAATGCTTCATCCACAACAATGGCAAAGACAACCTAAAGGCTTTTGATGCTAAAGCCGATGAGGGTATCTTCTTAGGATACTCACCGGTGAAAGCAAAGCCTACAGGATACTCAACAAAAGAACTATGGTTACGAGAGGAATCCATTCATGTAGTATTCGATGAGCCAAATGTAAATGGAGAAGACATTGAAGAGTCACCGTGATAAGTTTGAATCATCCAACCATACGTGAAGAGTCCCTATCTTTGAAGTTGAAGCCGGAATCATCAATTCGAAGAAGAAGATGAGATAGTCAAATCTCAAAAACAATTTGGAAAAATTGCGGCTAAGTGATAACGAAAGAGTCGACCACACCAACACAAAATTGCAAGTCGATCAATCCAAATAACTTACTCCAACTTTGATGTAAGATGGCCGAGAGACCATCCACCGAACTTGTCATTGGAGATATAAGAGAAGGTGTCAAAACAAGATCCGAACTCAAAAAGAAGCTATGTTCACATGCTTCATCTCGCAAAATAGAGCCAAAAGATGTGTCACAAGCATTGGATGACACACATTGGATTCAAGCTATGCAAGAAGAGTCGAATCAATTTGAAAGAAATAAAGTGTGGGAATTAGTGCAAAGACCCATGCATCAAAATGTTATTGGAACCAAATGGGTATTCGAAATAAGATGAACGAGGAAGGTTACGTGGTAAGAAACAAAGCAAGACTAGTAGCCAAAGGATATTGCCAAGAAGAAGGGATAGATTTTGATGAAACATTTGCCCCTGTGTAGCAAGATTGGAAGCTATAAGGATGTTTCTTGCCTATGCGACTCACAAGAATTTCATTGTATATCGATGGATGTAAAAAGTGCATTCCTAAATGGTTTATTGGAAGAAGAAGTGTATGTTGAACAACCTCCAGGATTTGAGCAGAAGACTCTTGGAGACAAGGTATACAAACTCAAGAAAGCCTTGTATGGATTGAAACAGCACCCGGATCATGGTATGATACCCTCGTCACAATTCCTAACGAAAATGGATTCACAAAAGGAAAAGTAGATAGAACACTTTTCAGAATTCAAGACAAGAAGAGTATCTCTTTGCTTGTTCAAATATGTGTGGATGACATCATTTTTGGATCCACTAACAAAGAGTCAGTGTGAAAAATTCTCAAACCTCATGCAAAGCAAATTTGAAATGAGCATGATGGGAGAGAGCCGACATTCTTCCTTGGACTCCAAGTGAAAAATTTGAAGGATGGAACCTTCATAAGTCAAACAAAATACACCAGAGATTTAATGAAGAAGTTTAGTATGGAGGAGAAGTCTTCAGTAAAAATACCAATGAACACATCACCAAAATGGACATGGATGCGATGGCAAGATCAGAGATCAAACAAGATCTGAGCACTTATTGGATCAACGCTCTATCTCACAAAGCGGCGGACATCACCTTTCTTTGTAGGTGTATGTGCAAGATTTCAATCTGCTCCAAAAGAGAGCCATATGACAAAGAAATGACTAAGAGAATATTGAGATACTTGAAAGGAAGCCAAGAAGTAGGCCTATGGTATCCAAAGGAAGGTGGATTCAAGCTAATTGGCTATTCAGATTCGACTATCTTGGATGCGAGTGGACAGAAGAGCACTTCAGGCACATGTCAAATGCTAGAAACAGACTAATTTCCTGGTTTAGCAAGAAGCAAAACTCAATAGCCACCTCTACAAATGAGGCGAATACATAGGCATGCGGGCAAATTGTTGTGCCCAAGTCCTATGGATGAGACAAAGAATGAGAGACTATGAAGTTGAAGAAAAAGAAATTCCAATCATGTGTGATAACACAAGTGCAATTACAATCACTCAAAATCTGTGTTGCATTCAAGAACAAAGCATATTGATGTCGATATCACTTCATAAGAGATCATGTTGAAAAGAAGGACATCATCCTGGAATATATCTCAACCGATAAACAACTAGCCGACATCTTCACAAAACCATTATGTGAGTCAAGATTTGAAGAACTCAAGCATGAGTTGGGGCTAATCGAGTGGTGACACTCGACAAATCAAAGAAGAGAATTAGAACAGAAAGGAGTGAAAAAGAGTCAAAAATGTAAATCATTTCAAGAATCACCAGACGGAAAGACTACACCAAGTCGGTGATAGGAGTCACTAAGAGAATCATGAGGAGTAGAGTTAAATCACCGAGGACAAGCTTTGAATAACTTATGAGCAAAGTGACAAAAATGCGGTCGTTTTGACTAAGCGGGAATGTTTTAAGGAATACGTCGGCAGATAATGATGATGTGTACGGACATAAAGCCGCACACCAAGCTTATGATTGGATATAAATGTCTTTGCCGCATTAAATACGAGACATGAAATGCTCAATAGGCGTCACGAAATCCAAGCCGTTGATTTCGATCACATTTCAAAACCACCCGCACGCCCTTTAATAAACCATATTTAAACCATTTTCGTCCGTTTCTCTCTCACACTTCTAAAAACTGTTCATCTCTTTCTCTCAAAAGCAAAGGCAAAATACTCTCGAAACCCTATCGATCTTCAAATCATTTTCTGAGTTTTTCCTTGAAATAATTCTGAGAAATGGCACCAACTTATGACTTTACCAAGTTAGGAAAGCAAATCCACACCGGTTCGACGGTGGATTTCGACGGAATGGTGAAGCGGGTCCGATGACACCCTAGTGAAGAAAATCGCTGAGAAGTTGGAAACGTCCGGACTAAAACCGCTTTCTAACGTTAGAATATCCGATGACCTATGTGGAGGAGGTCGCACAATTCTCGTGAATCCGAGATTCACGATGAAGGAATCAAGTCATCATTCACTAAAACCACCGTGACTATCTCTCGCCAAGATTTGGCTGAATATTGCTTACTACCCGAAGGAGCATCCGAGATTAAAGAAGCTGATGTAAACTTGGGACGATGGAAAGAAATAGCCAAGTCCGACTTTGCTTTGATAAAATAATATACACACCAACAAGAGACTGGCCAAGGAAGATTATCACAAGTTGTTGGACATAGTTGCCAAATGTATCGACATCAAATTTGGCGCTTTGACCAATCACAAAGGCAAAGCCGATTGTAATGGCTGCAATCATCGAAGAAAAGAAGATAAATCTGGCTGAGTTTGTCTACAAAGCAGACTCTGCCCGAACGCGTGGGAACAAGTCCTTCAAAGAAGATGGCTCATTTGGAGGATCCCCGGATATGGCCTGTGATTGGCCGGCTATTGGAGGTGAAAGGAGTCCCTCTTAGACATGGGAAGGCATTCCATGTTAACAAGAGGATGTTCGAGCTAACCTCTCGGGCGCTCAAAAGCGAGCTTACGCCAAGAGAGGCGACACCATGAGGGGGAATCACCACCCCGAAGATACGATTGTTTCCTCTCCAGCCCAAAGAAGAAAGTCGCCACTGCAAATGCTAAGAAAATCACGCCCCAGAAAGAAAACCAAACATGCTCCCCCCTGCAGCAGAGAGTCACTGCCCCTGCAGCAGAGTCACCGCCCGGCCAGCCGTGTCTCCTGCCCTGCGCAGCGGCGGCGGTCGAGAAGGACTCACAAATACCTTCTCCGATCGTCAAAAGAGGAGAACCGAGAAGCCACGACGGCCTGCTCCTCGAGAGAAAGACACCAAAGACCGCCCCACCGCCCAAGACTCGAGAGGACACCGTCTCCGAACCGTAAATCCCTCGGTACAAACTAGGAGACGAAGAAGAATCGTCAAGCCAATCGGAGAAACCACCAGTGAGTCGGGTTACTCGGCTAGCATAAAAATACGGAGACTACTGGAGAAGTAGAGTCTCCGGATGTAGTTGATGAAACGACCCAAGTCTCTTGAAAGCGTCGTGAGAGGCAACCAAGACACAACTGTAGGGCTCACACACCAAGAAGCACAAGAAAGAACTCGCGGAGCGGATAGTGATGTAATGATCCTATCTCCACCTTACCCGGACATCCAAAATCGTCTGCGTGAGTGGAGGAAATGGAAGTTAAGTAAGTCAAGGAACAGTTCCAACGGCTGAGTTCATAGAAGAAGAAGAGGAATCGCTAAATTTCCTCGGACTAACCATCGTGCTCCCAAAGACTTGATGAAGACAATCGCTTAGACATCCTGCAGATTTACAAGGAAAAGGAGAGAGAAAAGCAAGGCGAGGAAGGCGAGGAACGTGAGAAGGCAAGCATCCGCCCTATCTCCGCACCCACAGACGAACACACACATCCTCTCCTTGATGTCTTCTCGGGCAGTGATGAGGATCCGAGAGAATGTTTCTTTGCCCGGAAGAGAAGAGTTGCAAATGCAGCAACCATTGCCGCGAATCAAGAATCCTTCACGAGCAAAGACTAATGGAGGGACCAGGAGAGTCCTCCGAACACACGGTGAAATCGATCCAATGGGAGTGGTTCAAAAATAGCCACGATGTTCTTTGCTACCACTTCCCACTCACTCGGAAGAAGGCATAAGGAAATGGCGATGAAATCAAGCTAGTGGGGACCCCAACGAGCCAACCCCTATTGAAGGTGTGCTACCACACCTGCCCCAACTGCTGAACAATCAATCGAAACAGAGAGAGTTTGGAGACGAGTGACCCCATTCCAAGTCACTCACCGTGGTGCGCCCGGTGAGGGGAAACTCCTCCACCGCAGCGGCAAGGTCGGAGGATGCTGCGAGATGACTCCACAACGAATCAAGGAGGCGAAGAAGAGAAATTACAATCTCAAGAAGAACAACAAGTTGCCATCAACGAAGCTCGAGGCGATTGAGACTCGTCGGTGAGGTGCCAAATCGCTCGTGCTCGGAAAAGCTAATGACGGCTATGCCGATGCGATCGAGGCACAGATGGAACGGCCGGAGTTAACACTGGGCGATGAAAGTGCAATCCATGGGGTTGAGACTCCAATGGATGCCACCGTAGAAGACCCTAAGACAGTGACACTATCGAAAAGGAGGACCAAGGCCTCGCAGCAAAGAGAGACTGCTGGAGGAAATGAAGACCCACGGAGGTTGAGACTTCCCGGGGTAAAGAAAAAATGAGTAGAGAACATCCCTCCCCGCTATCATCGACCCATCCGAGAAGGAGATCGGCGCACTTCATGATTCCCAGGACAACCCGATGTCACTTTTCCGGGATCGGAAGGCGAAGAAGAAGAAGCGAGTCATCCCCGCTGACAAATCCAAAAGACTCACTGCGGGTGTTCCAAGCACGAGTAAGTCGATCCCAAGACTACTCGTCAAACCTTTAACTTTGATGATGAGCCACCAATGGAAATCTCATCATCGTCCGATGACGCTACCGATAAGGCCAAGGACCATCTACGCAATTGGAAAAATCACCGAGACCAACGGTTGGCTTTAAGACAAAACTGAGGCTCAAAACCGAGACCAACGGTTGCTTGAGACATGAGCTCGAGGCTCGGCAAATCGACTACTTCACAACAAAACCTGCACAACCAAAGATCCACCGAGCAGCTCCTCAAGGCAGCAGATCGATTCCCAAAAGAACCGCCCGCGCACCACTCATCATCGAGCAGATCCCGATTGGCGGTGATGAATCCTTCGTAGAGTCTTTTCCTTTTTCACTGAAATACCGGAACTCCACGAAGAGTCGAAAACGAACAAGCACGATATCACGCACCAGCTCTGTTTTCACTCGGCACCATTGTTCCGGCCGATTTTGATTTTGACGTTGTATGGCCATCACCGCAATGGAAGAATCACCGTGAGTTCGAGAAGTGTTCAAGGCACTCTTTGGCTTGAGGTTGAACAGGATGGAGAGGCATCGAGCCTCTTTGGACATGCGATCGGACAACGAGAGATGCCAACCTTACGGCCGACTTGAGAGGCATCACGGTCGAGATAAGGGAATGGTGGCAACAAAGAAATCAATGCGTGTGGAATAGGTGAGATACTTGAGGACATTGTTCAACAAGTCTTTGGTGTGGAGAGTCGAAAATGCTTGATGCAAAAACGAAGCCGAGAGAACATATTGAGCACATGCATGAAGCTCATCTTTGCCGAGATAAAGCTCTGCGTGAGCAAAATACGAATGATCTACACGTTTGGAAGAACACATGACTAGAAAATTCAGCCTTCTCATGGCCGAGATGAAGCCGATCTCGGCCGAGTCCAACGCTACTCGATCCGACCCGGCCGCTTATAACGCAGCAGACTTGAAGCAGAACTCGACTATCCATGCAGCTCGACTTCATGCTTGCCAAAGATGTTCCTGGGGTTCCTCTATCCTTTGATGATGCCAAAAGGGGGAAGAGGAATACCTTAAAGCGAAAAAATCAAGTCGAAAAGAAAGGAGCGGTGAGAAGGAAAATCACCGAGGAAATTTTGAAACAAAAGAAAGGAAAATCTGTTGAGGGGAAGGATCAAAAGATGTGACCTTGATGATTGCACAAACCCCTCAACAAGGTCCTGTCACATCACGGTGACATTATAAGCGAAGAAACTCCCTGTGACTCGCCACTTCAACACTCTGCTATATCTATGGTGAAAGAGAAAAACAATTGAAGCGAGGGATGAAGCAAGTGGAAGAAAGAATGGATGCCCGAGTTATGAACATCTTGAAAGAACATGGAGGCATTCCAAAGAGACGAGACACCTATGCCATCTCGGATGTCGGGACAGAGCCACGATCGATCAATGAATTTAAAACGCTCGAATCGGGGATACTTTGCAAATATGTCTATGGCTCAAGCTTGGGACTTATCTTGGGAAAAAGGTCTCACCTTATGTGAAGAAGGCGACAGCGGCGAGACTTCCTGCGATCCTCTGCTTTGGTCACTCCGCCGTCACTCACTTGGGAAGAAGAAGACCCCAAGATCTGATATCGCCAAGAGGTAGAGGAAGAAGCGATAGTGGAGGAAGAAGCTTGGACCTGGGCCTCCGCCAAAGAATATTGAATACGTAGATCCGGGAAAGAAAGGAGGGATCTCTTTGTGGGCTTGACCAAGTGGCAAATTTGAAAGTGGCTAAAACTAACGCCGAGTATGCAAAAGAATAGAAGAAGAAAACAAGAGACAAACTCAGCTATGGCGGGAGAGACAGGAAAGAATAAGAAGAGATGAAGTCAGCCGAGAAGGCATATGAGAAGAAAAAGAAGGGTGCGGTGACGAAAAAAAAAAGAGAAGAAGAAAGAAGATCTTGATCAAGATGAAAGAAGGAGACAAAGAAAAGGAGATGAAGTGTTCTTTGTCAACCCTTCGTGTATTTTATTATGTAAATACATACAATGTAAGTCTTCTGTAATAAAGCTATAAATTACGTATTTTCAAAGATAGACAAATATGTGCTCGATACACCTTGTAAACAGTTGTGTAAAAGAACAGAATGATATGATCAATAAAATGATCTATTCTCACGCATACATTCTATGTCAATACACTATTTGTATGTATCTTTCTTTGTTTGCATTTTTTTTTTATTTAAGTTTTGGCATCATCAAAAAGGGGAAATTGTTAGGAATTTTATTGTTTAGATTTTGATGAATGCCATGTAAAACTTAGAATAGAAAGTTGGCACCCCAATTCTTGTTTTAAAATGCATTGTAATAATTAGAGCGCCAAGCTGAGTTAAGTCGCCTACGCCATAATATGCAAGAAGACAAATCAAGACTGGAAGGAAGACCTTGGCAGAAAACAATTGAATATGGCAAAGAAGAGTAGACGGGAACTCTATCAAGAAGCGGTGAGATGCAAATGAGTGGAGCATCACCAAGTCAACTCAAGAAAAGCCAAGTCTCAAGTTGAAGTGACGGAAGAGTCATCCAATGATTGGAAGTCGACTCTAAGTCACCTGGGGAAAGCAAGGAAATGCAATCAAGTCGAGATAATCGTAAAAAGAACCGTTTGCCGAAAATCAAGAGATTTACTTAAACAAGTAATATCTCCATACCACCTTTCTTGGAGTGCTCATCCCGTCGAAGCGTGCAAAAGGAATGAACCAATGGGAAGCACTACACCATGTCGAACTCAAAAGGTGAAAGAACAATTCATACGAGGAAACGGCAATTCCAAGAACTCGCAAGCCAACGATTTTGCAAAGTGACTTTCAAAAATAAGCATATCTCTTCAACGGGCAAATTTTTGAAAGTTCACTATAAAAGGCCGAGGAGTTTGTTTGAGAAAAATACGACACACACGTGAGATAAACAAGCATATTAGAAAAATCAAACATTCTCAATCCTCAAGCCTACATTACGAAGTACATCAATCCAACACTCACCGTGAAGGAAAGAGAACTTCAATCGAGTTGAAGAGGAAACTTGTGAAAACAAGGGGTCTACATTCCAGGAAGGATTGTAGAAAGGTTCAAGGTTGGACCAAGTCTTAAGCTTTTGGAGGGCTTCGTGATCAAATCCAAAGAGCTTGAGCAAGTGAGTCAGTAGTAACAAAGCGCAATTACATGCCCTGTGAAGAAGTTGAGTCGTCAGAAGCCACCGAGTGATCAAGGCGTCTCATCGAGTCCCTAAGGATCAAGTCGGCCGTTGTGATCAAGACTTGTATCGGACTGCTACCACTTTGTAAACTCGATCATTACTTAGTGGATTCCTCCGGGAGTTGGAGAAGAGAGAGAGTAGAAGAATTACCCCATCTTCGAACCTCTATAAAAACTTCACCGTGTCATTTACATTTCAAAGATTTAAATTCTGCACTTTTAATCGCTTATATCTCACGATAAATTTGCTATCCATTTGATAATTTATAAAGTACTAAATCAAGCTCTAAGATCTTGCTTAATCAAACTTAAGGGTGTTAAGTCTTCCGCTAAAATAAAACCACAGTTGAGTTAAATTATAGTCAACAATGAGTTACTCCATCAACGGCTCGGTTTGAGTCTGTTGAGAGATTAACTCTCTTGAGTGACTAATTCGACCGTCCATCAAGGACATAGCTTGTGTAGAATCAACTCAGAGATTTAAAAAGGACTAAATCGAAAATTTGGTAAGGTTTATTCAACCCCCCCCTTCTAAACCTTACACTTACACCCCTTGGGACCTACAGTATTGTTCATTTACTAATTTAGAATATGAACATATTGTAGGAATTCGATCGGCACATAAAGTATGGCAAAAATTAGAAGCCATCTATGGAGTCTTTGCAAATGAAAGGAGTCAAACAAAAGCATCTACTTCTCAAAGGGATACAAGTTCAAATCTAAGGAACAAGCCTCTTACAACTACCAACTATGAAGAAGTTGAACATTGTCTTATGGGAATCGAAGAAGAAAACGAGGTATGTCTTAAACCCTCTACTTCTTATGATATTGTTATTCAAAATAATTATAGTGATTTACAAAATGATTTTGATGATCTTCAAAATGAATTCCAAGGTTTACTAGTTAAGTACAAAAATTTGAAAAAGGAATTCAATGGTTTGAAAAATGAAAAGGATAGTTTATTTACTTCCTATGAATCACTATCATGTGCTCACACCAACCACACTTGACAAGGTTAGAAACCTTGAAAAACAAAATAGTACTCTTGTTGAGGATATTAATTGCATGAAAAATGATTTATCAAAATCCAACTTGAGTACCAATAAATTGCCCAATGTTGTGAATGTTAATGGTTGTGATAGTTCGAATAGTGAACTTGATCATGAGCCTAATATTGTCAAGCATATGAAAAAGAATCGAGTTCCTATGCATGTTAGTAATATTACTTGCTTTTATTGCGGTAAAAAGGGTCATACGGTAAATACTTGTCGGGCTAGAAATAGCTCAAATTATCTTTGGAGACCTAAAAGTCTCAAGACTAATCCCAAAGGACCCAAGCACTTGAGGTTACCACAAAACAATGTTATATTAGGTACCCGGCGAAATAATAATCGAAGAAAATTCATACCGCCAAGAAAACATCAAATGACCATTTCATTTGATCAAAGAAAAAAACATTTTCAACAAAGTCATTTTCCAAGAAGAGGAAATAATCAAAAATGGGATGAACAAAATCCTTGGAAGTGGCAAAGACATCATCAACAAGATGATTTTCCAAGAGAAAGACACCTTCAAAAATGGGAAGGCCACAATGCTTGGAAATGGAGAAATTGGAGAAGCCATCATCAACAAGATGATTCTCAAAGGGGAAGATATCATCAACAATGGGAACGGCACAACCCATGGAAATGGCGTAATTGGTAACCCGTATCTCCCTATTTAAATATGCATTTTATTTTCTTTGCATGTTTTTTTTGTGTCTTTATTGTAATATGAGTTTTCATAATTTTAAAATTAAGGTCTTCAATATATATATTTGTGGTTTTAAATATTTTTGAAAAAAAGACCTTGCATGATGTTTTTAAAACTCTTGTGCATTTGCTTTAACTATTGTGTTCTATAATCTCCTATGGATTTTTATGGCATAAGCATACTTGTGATATATCTTATTGTTTTTAGCCTACACTTGTATCATTTGTGTTTTGTGCAAAATCTTGTTTAAGAATTGTGTAGGATTCATATATCATCACAAATGGCCATTTACGTCATTATTTGTCAAGAAAGGCATTAATTATCGAGGTACGTTTACTTGTGTTATTTTTACTCTCATAGACTCGATATATATTGCCATGTGCCTATGTGCTTGTTCTTTCATAGTATTTCATACAAGTGCCATTAAGAGGATTTTTAGATTTTTTTTAAGGCACCATTCGATATTTGATTGCACATATTTGATTTGTCAACTCTTGTTCAAATACTTCTTTTAAATGAGGTCTCAACTATATGCTATCGGATTTTCAAATTTCAAAAGAGACCTTTTGTAGCTTTCTTAAGCTTATTTGAACTTGCATGATTTATTAGACTCTTGATGATCTTCTAAATGCATAGTATGTGTTTCTTGCTTCATGGTCTATATATATAGTGTCTATTTCTACTATGCTCTTATGCAAGATATTTTGTGATTGATGATTGAGGCATGTTTTTACACTTGGGCTATTTTTTCTTGCTTATATAAGCGATGCCGGTAATGAGTTTGTTAAGTTGTGTAGATGAGAAATGAAGTACTCCAAATATTAGTTACCTCAAAATATTTGGATGTAAATGTTCCTATTATGAACACCTTATTAGATCAATTGGATGCCCTATGATAATAGTGATGAAGAAGACAACAAGGGTATTCCGGAACAAACTCGATGACCAAGGCAACATTGGTCGAACTAAGGCGAGGTTAGTAGCTCGAAGGTATTTTCAAGAAGAAGGTAATTGATTTTGATGTAACATTTGCACTCATAGCACATTTAGTAGCTATTTGCATTTTACTTGCCCATTCTTGTTTTAAGAAAATTTCAAGCTTTACCAAATGGATGTTAAATTCAATTTTCTCAATGGTTTTATTCAAGAAGAAGTCTATGTAAAACAACCTCCGGGGTTTAAAATGTTTCTTGTATGGTTCAAAACAAGTACCCCATGTATGGCATGATATACTTAGCTATTTTTGCTAAATGATTTTACAAGAGGTAAAGTTGATACAACTCTCTTTGTTTTTGAAAAAGGGCAAAATTGTTTACTTGTGCAAATTTATGTTGATGATATTATCTTTGGTGCTACTAATGATTCTTTGTGCAAGAAATTTTTTTAAGTTGATGCAAGGTGAACTTGAGATGAGCATGATGGGGGAGCTCAATTTCTTGCTTGGACTACAAATTATTCAATGCCAAGAAGATGGTTATATAAGAACTCTTGAAGGAGTTAAGCATTGAAGAAAGAAGAACCATCTCAACCTCTATGGCTAAAGATTGACAAAGGTTGAGAAAAGCATATAGGCCGACAAACAAATTCGAGGTATGTTTTCTTGTATCATTCCTATAGACTCGACATTCCATATGCCTTATGTCTATATGCTCGACTTCAAAAACAATCCCAACGAATCTCATTAAAGTGCCGTTAAATGAGATTTTCAAAGGCACTTCTTCTTATGACTTGTTCATCCAAAGTTTTAAGACGTTATTATTTTTCGGGATAACAAGTCCGGTGTAACTTTTATTTTTCAAAATATGTTCGTCATAATCGAACTAAACATATTAAGATTCGATATTTTTTTAAGGGGATTGCATGTTTTAACAAAAACTTGAAGATGTGTTTAATTCCATCTCAAGGATAACTCACGGATCTTTTAATCGCTCACCGCCGAGTATTTTATCTCATTTCGACCTTGATTATGACATAATGTATATTGAATGAGGTCTACGTTTGCATTTTGCACGTTTTTAAAACTTAGGGGCGAAAAATCGGATTTTTGGATCAAACTGTTTGATAAATGGTTTTATCATGATTTTGATGATTTTGATTTTACACCAAGATAATGGTCTTAAAGGTTGTCCAAATACTCCTAAATGATTTAAAATGATTTTAATATTTTCCGGAGTATTTCTTCAAGTTTTATTTTCGACAAAATTGGACAACACTTTTAATGATTTTATGTTAATGTATTTTTACTCCAAAACAATATTTCTAAATGTTGTCCTAATACTCCCGATCGGTCTAAAATATTTTCACTATTTTTCGGAGTATTTCTTGAAGTTTATTTTCGATATAAAATTAGATAACACTTTTGTTTTGAGGTCAACCTAAATCACGCCGTATAGGGCAACCCGTGCACTGAAAGTTGAGGAAAACAAAAACTTCATGTTTGCGAGAACATGGTCGGGCAACAGCGTCGCCCTATAGGGCAACCGGTGCCATCGACCGTCGCCCCTATGGGAGACGATACACTGGAGCAAAAATTGAAGCGAGCGTTTTCTTTCTTCCAAACCCATGAGGGACCGGTTGAGGCATAGGTCGACCGATCGAGGTAGACGTCGACCGGTCGCCCTGTGTAAATGTGTATTCTCTTTTTCAAACGTCTATTTGTGTGCGGCGACCGAGTCGCTCAAAGTTTGACAAAAAAATGTAACCGTTGTGCAATGTGACATCTTTTTCTTAATTTGTGGGATTGATTTCTAACAGCTCTTTTCTTCATTTGTCTTGCAATTTTTTACAGAATTAATATCCCCAAGAGGAGCCTATCATGTACAAGACATCTTCTATAAATAGAGGAAGAATTGAAGCAACAAAACAAGAGAGAAAACTACAACACAACAAGATACACTCAAGAATACACGTGTTCTTACATTGTCTTATTTCTTGTTGTAATTTGCCTAGCTATTCACTTTCACATTCTTGAGGTCTAGGCTATTCTTGATTACACTTGCACTCTATTGTATTATCAATTATCGAGTTGTAATCTTGAATTTTTGGGTTATCATTCAACACAAGATATCCTTGTGAGTGTTCTTGTGGTAAGAGCACACTTGGGTGATCTAGGTGTTAGGTGTGAGAAGATTGTGGTAATCTTCTTGTTGAGGTGTTGAAGAATTTGGTATTTTTCAAGGTTGAAGATTGTGGTAATCTTCACAAGGTGCCGTTGGAGATTGTGGTAATCTTCAAGTGAGATTGTGGTAATCTCAAAGGTGGTGTTGAAGAAGAGTGTGGTGCTCTTCAAGGTGTTGTTGTAAGTTGGTGTTGTATTAATTTCTGGCAAATTAATAAAATCTTTTTTCTTATTGAAATCCATCCCGGATATACTAGGGTGGTAGAGAATTAGGCCCTAGGTGGGTTGAACCTCTAATCGACGTGTGTTGTTTATATTCCGCACCTTTATTATTGTCTTTGAGCATTCGGTTCGAAAAAGAGGGCGAAATCGAAAAGATGGAGATAATCTATTCACCCCCCTCTAGATTATCGTAGCCGCTTGGACTTACACAAACTTCGGATTTTTAGACAGTACTCAAATAGTGGGATGATTGGGGCAAGGCTGACCGGTCGCCCATGCCGTCGACCGGTCGCCCTTGCCCATGACCGGTCGCCCTAAGGGATTTTTTGGTTTAAAATGGTTCTGTTTTCCAGACTTAGCATTTTTGGCTTTTTGATTCATTTTTCGTCCCCTTTGCAAATTTCACACAAAATTCACTTCAAATGAGTTTTGTTGCATGAATTACATAGTTTGGGGATTGTCTATCTCGATTATCATCATCATTGCTCGTCTTTACCGATCAAATGGTAAGAATTCTACTTCCTTAATCTCAATTGGGTTGAACCCTTGAGAACTTGGCCTATATGTACTATCTTGATGAAATTAGTATATGTTTGTGATGAGCTTATTGATTGTTGATGAATGATATTTATTAAATTGCATTTGGTGATGAAAAACTTGGCTTGATTTCATTTACAAGGGCTATATATATCTTTTTCAATTTTTGACGCCCGCCAAGTGTTCGATAAAAGCGTTTCAATGAAAAAAAAATTCATCACCTACATGATTCTCTCGATTTCAAAAGTCTTATATATTTATAGAGATCATGTTTTGCTTATCAAATGGGTTTTCATAAACTTCTACAAGTCGTATAATTCGACTTTTCCCTCCTATTTGGTTTATAAGCTTCAATGTTCAAATAGCTCGATACATCGGTTTAGTTGCGCACTTTGATATGAATATATGATGTATTTATCGTGCTAACATTCTTTTTGATGATTCCAAAGGGGGAGAAACAGTTATAAGCTCTTTAGCTCAAAGAAGCTAAGATAAGCTCAACGAAAAGAAGCTATAAGTTGTGGCTATGAAAAGCCATAAGTTGTGGATCATATTATGTCCACTTGATGTATTATGGTTATGTATGATTCTTGGTACTTTGGTTGTAGTATGGACTTATATTTGTTTCTAATGATGTCTCTTTGACAGGGGGAGCTTTTAAGTTATTGATACTTAAGCTCAATATTGAAAAGTTATAGCTTATGTTGAAGTTGCTTCTATATTACTTTTGTTGTGCATGTTGATAGGGGGAGCATTTGCTATATGTGTTTGAATATCTCTACTCACATCCTTGCGTTTATATTGCGCGGAATGTTGTCGCTCTCAACGGATATTCATTTTTGACTGGAAAACTTGTTTTTGTTTTCAAAATCGCCTCTCAAAATTATTTTGTTTTCAAAATCAGTCTTGTTGAATTGTTTTGGTTTGTAATCATCAAAAAGGGGGAGATTGTTTGATAAATGGTTTTATCATGATTTTGATGATTTTGTTTTTATACCAAAACAACGTTTTTAAAGGTTGTCCAAATACTCGTAAATGAGTTCAAATGGTTTTAATATTTTCCGGAGTATTTCCTCAAGTTTATTTTCGACAAAATTGGACAACACATTTAATGATATTGTGTCATTGATTTTTACATTCAAACTATGTTTCAAAATGTTGTCCTAATACTTCCGATCGGTCTAAAATGTTTTTACTATTTTTCGGAGTATTTCTTGGAGTTTATTTTCGATAAAATATTGGACAACACTTTTATTTTGAGGCCAACCGGTCGCCTATAGGGCAACCCGTGACTGAAGAGTACATTGAAACAGAAATTGAGCCTGAGTGAAAAATAGCGGTCGACGTCGGCCGCATGGGGCGTCGGCCGTCGCCCGGTGCGACCGGTGCCTGCAAGTTTGGTTTTGAAACAGAACTCCTACCCTGTGCAAAATGTTGATACATTTATTTCAAACTCTATTTCTGCGCGACCGGTCGCCCTCTAATTTGACAGCAAAAATTTGACCGTTTGACAGCAGACAACTTTCCCTTAATTTGTGGGATGGATTTCTAACAGCTCTTTTCTTCAATTGTCTTGCAATTTTTTACAGAATTCATGTCCCCAAGAGGAGCCTATCATGTACAAGACATCTTCTATAAATAGAGGAAGAATTGAAGCAACACAATAAGATAGAGAACAACACAACACAACAAGATATACTCAAGCAAACACTTGGTCTTTCATTGTTATAATTCTTGTTGTAATTTGCCTAGCTTATCACTTTCACATCCTTGAGGTCTAGGCTATTCTTGATTACACTTGCACTCAATTGTATAATTCATTATCGAGTTGTAATCTTGGATTTTTGGGTAATCATTCAACACAAGATATCCTTGTGAGTGCTCTTGTGGTAAGAACACACTTGGGTGATCTAGGTGTTAGGTGTGAGAAGATTGTGGTAATCTTCTTGTTGAGGTGTTGAAGAATTTGGCATTCATCAAGGTTGAAGATTGTGGTAATCTTCATAAGGTGCCGTTGGAGATTGTGGTAATCTCAAAGGTGGTGTTGAAGAAGAGTGTGGTGCTCTTCAAGGTGTTGTAAGTTGATGTTGTATTAATTGTGGTAATTAATAAAATCTTTTTTTCTTTTTGAAATCCATCCCGGATATACTGGGGTGGTAGAGGATTAGGCCCTAGGTGGGTTGAACATCTATAAATCGACGTGTGTTGTTTACATTCCTTACCTCTATTATTGTCTTTGAGCTTTCGGTTCGAAAAAGAGGGTAAAATCGAATAGATGGAGATAATCTATTCACCCCCCCTCTAGATTATCGTAGCCGCTTGGACTTACAGATATGTCGTTACTACGTCCGTTAGACGCATGTCTAAACTCTCATGGACAACCATACTAATGAGAAAACGGAACGTGATTGTATCCATCATAGGTGAATATGTCTCATCATAATCTATTCTAGGTCTATAAGGGAATCCTTGAGCTACAAGTCGGGCTTTATGCCTCACGACCTCATTTTTCTCATTTATTTTTCGAACAAATACCCATTTGTATCCTATGGGCTTTACATTGTCTGGAGTACGAATAATTTTCCCAAATATATTTCATTTATCTTGGGAAGCTAACTTAGATTTTATTACTTCCTCCCACATAAGCCAATCAGGCCTTTGGAGAATACAAATTTATCATCAATGATTATTTCATTTCGATCCCATACCTCATTACAATAGCTCAAGGGGTTCTCGGTGCTATCAGAGTTTTTAATTTGAATATTTTCTGAGTTATTGGGCTCTCTGATTCATCCGGAGCATGCTTACTAGTATCAATTCTACCTTTTCTTTTTCGAGGAACAGTGTCTTTTGAGCCAATAGGCCTGCCACGTTTTTGTCTTGGTACATCATCATTCATTTTCTTATGTTCTTCAGGAACAATAATCCTGGCTGGAACATTCGCAGCCAGAATATGAGACTTCATGACTTTGCTAGCATCATTAAATGCATTAGGAAGTTTATTGGCAATATTCTGTAAATGAATGATTCCACTCACCTCACTTTCACATTTAGAAGTACGCGGGTCCAAATGGGATAAACTTTGTTCATTCCAAGATAGATTCTCAACTGGTTTTAGTTTATCATTTTTAACATATCTTTATCCCTTCCCATTGACGGAAATATTGTTTCATCAAAATGACAATCCGCAAAATGAGCGGTAAATAAATCTCCCGTCATTGGTTTCAAATATCGAATAATTGACGGATAATCAAAACCAACATATATACCAAGTCTACATTGTGGACCCATTTTTGTCCTCTGAGAAGGTGGAATCGGCACCTGAACAGCACACCCGGAAGTGCGTAGGTGTGAAATATTTGGCTCAAAACCAAGAGTTAATTGCATGGGGGAATGCATATGATAAGAAGTGGGGTGGAATCTGATAAGTGCTGATGCATGCAATATTGCATGACCCCATGCTATACTAGTGAGCTTTGATCTCAGTAATATTGTACGAGCAATAACCTGAACTCGTTTAATCAGGGATTCTACCATCCCATTCTGAGTATGAACATGTGCTACTGGATGTTCAACATTAATTCCCAGTGCTGCGCAATATTCATCAAAACATTTTGATGTAAATTCTCCGGCATTATCCATTCTTATATCTTAATAGGATAATCAGGGAAATATGATCGGAGTTTAATAATTTGCACTAATAATCGAGCAAATGCAATATTTCTAGTATATAATAAGCATATGTGTGACCATCTGCATGATGCATCTATTAAGACCATAAAATATCTAAATGGTCCACTTGCTGGATGTATTGTTCCACAAATATCACCATGAATACACTGTAAAAATGATGGTGATTCATAACCAACCTTTTCCATTGAAGGTCTAGTAATGTGTTTTCCTTGTGAACACGATTCACATAAATAATGTTTCGAAATCAATCTTTTTGTACCTTTCAATGGATGTCCATTGGTATGCTCAATAATCATACGCATCATAGTAGTTCCTGGGTGTCTTAGGCAATCATGCCATAACCCAATTATATCAGGATTTACCAGCTTTGAAGGTATGGTGGCGTAAGATTCCAAGGCTTTAATTGGGATATAATACAATCCATAAATTGTAGCTTCAAATTTCTCATGGACATTCTTCTTGCCCATTTTATAGGATGTGATACATAGACACTCTTTATCATGGTCATTTAGTGTCTCCAAATGATAGCGATTATTACGTACATCCTTAAAACTTAGTAGATTTCTTTTTGATCTACTAGATAATAATGCATTTTCAATCTGCAGGATTGTACCATTAGGCAACATTAATGTTGCATTCCCGAAGCCTTCAATAATTTCAATGGGACCAGATATAGTTATAACTTGTGCTTTGCACAGTTTCACACTCGAGAAATATACTTTATTCGTTAATATTGAGTGCGTTGTTGCACTGTCAAGTAAACAATAGTCTTTCTCCTCGGTGTTTCCCATACACCTAATATAATATTATTGAATTAATATTATATATAATTGCATGTTAAAAATAATTGCCCATGCTAACAAAGGAAAAAAAACCATGAAGATAAAAAGATTAATCATAAGCCAAAAGTGCTCTGGAGGATATTCTCCAACAAAAAGTAGGATAATGTTCAAGAATACTAGTGTAATGAGATACGTTACAATTAAGTTAACCATTTTTTTTCTTTTCTTTTCTTTTTTTTTCAAATGAAAGAAATATGAAGTTTTAGAAAGATGGGAGAATATGTGTGAATTTATTGAATGAAATGTTGGTATATTTATAGAATAAAATCACTATTCATAGCCGTTAACTAGCCGTTGGGGAAGAAAATTTGAATGTGAAAATTGTGAATGATTTAGTAGAATTATAATGATATTTTGTGATTGAAATAATAAACACAAATATTGTGATAATAAAATCATTCATATAAAAGGTTCAACCCGGAAATATATCTTCCTGGGAAAATACATATAAGCATAAAAATATTCTCACTCTTACAATACCAATAGAATTACATAAAATATTTAGAAACTAATTTAAAGCATAGATATCATTGCTTATATATTTCCGTCCCCAATCAAGTGATCAATCCTTCCTTTCTGGATGCTCAAAAAAATCAGCAACATCCAGATGTGTAATATCCACATTCAAGTCATCAAAATTATCATCTTCAAGATGATCAGAAGTGAAATTTGCTTCAACATTTTTATCTTTCTTGCGAATGGATGCTTGATAAAGCTCCACCAAATGTTTGGTCGTACGACAAGTACGTGACCAATAACATTTTATTCCGCATCGGTAACACTTCTCTCCATCATTCTCTGGATTTATCACTTTCTCTTTTCATTTCTTATCATTTCTGTTCCACTTCAGATGTTTACTTGTATTTTCGTTATTTGAATTATTCTGACTGCCACGATTATATGGAGTAAATCTTCCACGACCACGACCACGACCGCGACCACGGCCTCTCCCACGACCTCTAAAATTATTAAAATTTTGAGTTCTAGTCGCATTCACTTCAGGGAATGAAGTAGAACCAGTAGGATGGGATTCGTGATTTTTTATCAGTAATTCATTATTTTGTTCGGCCACAAGAAGGCACGAAATCAAGTCAGAATACGTTGTGAAACCTTTTGGTATTGCTGCTGCAAGAGCAACCCCGAAGCATGAAAAGTAGAAAGTATATTTTCAATCATATCTCCATCCGTAATACTTTCTTCACATAATTTCAATTTTTGAAGAAATTTTAAATAACATGGAATTATACTCACTTACGGATTTGAAATCTTGAAACCGCAATTTTATCCAATCATATCGGGCCTTTGGAAGTATAACCAACTTCAGGTGGTCATACCTTTCCTTCAATTTTTTCCAAAGGATAAGGATCTTTCACCGTAAGGTATTCAATTTTTAGATTTTCATCCAGATGATGACGGAGAAAAAATCATAGCCTTAGATTTATCTTGTGCAGATGCACTATTTCTTTCTTTGATAGTATCACCCAAACCTTTAGCGTCTAGATGGATTTCAGCATGTAAAGCTCATGACATATAATTTTTCCAGCAATATCAAGAGCAATGCAATCGAGTTTTGTGAGGTTAGTCATAATGAAATTTCACCTCTAAAAAAAATTGAAATTTCAAATTAAGAAAATAATAAAACTTACCACACTGACCAAAAATTTTAAAGATTGGCTAGAGACTCGTGCTGATAACGTGTTATAAATAATTACTATTTTTTATGATAATACAATTATATATTGAGAAATATGTTAATCAGAACAATAAGCAAAAGTAGAAGAGATATATGTATTTCGGTGTGTTATCATTCAACAAACTTCAACAATTTATAGGTAAAAATGTAAAACTATTCAACCATGTATATTGATGCTTCCTCCATTATATTTGCTAAAGTCTATTAATGCTTCGTCCACTAAAGTCTATGCTAAAGTCCACATAAATCGACAAATTATCACAATAAATCTTTCATTTTAAAATTTATTTTATAATTTCTATACTAACAATAGAGAAATCTTGTTCAATCACTTTTTAGGCAGAATTGTTTTTTAAAATTACTTTTTTTTTCTTAGAAAAATCGAATTCTATCTAGAGGGATCTATGGACGTGGCAGCTAGAACCCTCCACAAAGAAACCCCATCCCGTGTTAAATCTTTAAACCCTTTTGCTTTTTCCCCTAATTACTTCATTTCTAACATCAGTAAACAAAACAAAGTGCAAAAAGAAGAAACAACATAACAAGAAACGGGTTTTAATCTAGAAAATGTTTTTCTTCTTCGTCGGAGGATTGGAACAGCAGGCAAGGCAGGTGCTGAAAAGCGGCGTGGGAAGGTGCATAGCGTGCGGATCGCGCGCCGATCTAGTGGAGTACGAGAAAGTGCTGAAACTCTTCTTCGTGCCGGTCTGGCGGTGGCCGGGAAAGCAGCCGTTAATGCACTGTGACAACTGCAAACTCTTCTTCCCGCAATCGCTCTCTCCTCCGCCGCCGTTGCCGCCGGAGAAGGAGGTTGTGGATGCGGCTTTAAGGTGTCAGTTCTGTGCTCGAGAGGTGGACCCCGCGTTCAGGTTCTGCCCTTTCTGTGGGTCGGCCCTGTGAAATTTACTGTTTGATGGATTTAATAATTTGTGCAAAAGTTTGTTTTGTTTGTTTAAACTGGATAGGGATTAGGTTTTTTTGTAATTGAGAAATAAAAAAAAAAGAAATTTAAATTTATGGCTGTTTATTATATGTTTTTCTTTTGCGTTTTATGTATAGTTCGAGTAATCACATTGAATTTGAAAGTGGGTTTCACAAGTCGTGATAAAAGCATCAAACTGATGAGTGGTCAATTGGAAATGGAATTTATGTTGAAGCACGAAATTTCTTTACACCAGATAGTGCTATTCAAACCCACGCTTTGCACAATGAAAAAGGTGTGATTGAGGATGTTTTGCAGTATCACCATTCAATATGAAAAAAAATTGCCACTAACATAGAAGTTAATAAGCAATCCCATAAGCTAAAGTCTCCTATTTCTACCCGAAAAGTAAAAAAAAACACTAATCTTGAATATTTTCAAGTTCCAGCACACTCTTACTCCGAGAGAAAAATTTCCCGAAACCGTTCCGACTCTTAGCAGCAGTCATATGATTAGGTAATGAATTATCGTCTCCGTTTGCAAGAAGATGACTATGATTCTCCATCGACGCATCTTTAGAAGGTAGCCTCCATATATCTCCTCTAGAGAAGCCTGGTATGTTTGAAGTGTCTATCAAGAAATCTTCCAACGTTGCAAGAGATTCGAGCTGTCTTCCCAGAGATGCAATTGTTTGTTGGCACTCTGCAAGCTTATCAGCAGCTACAGCTAGATCCTCCTGCAACAAAATTACTTCTCATTTTAGAACATACTATCAACAAACTTAAAAAGGGATAATTACATATTGCAATTTGATAGCCAAATTATCGTCAGTTATGCCTACTAAAATTTGGAAATTTTTCTTTTGCATGCCTAACTTTAAACATTCTGCACTTATCCTTCGGGAGCTGACTTGGACTAATCAGGGGTAAATTGCAAGGAATCATATAATTAACATGGCAGAATATGTATTTCAATGTTTAGTGGGCAAGTGCAAGAACGTTATAATTTAGAGGGCAAATGAAATTAACCCTTCACACAAACTCATTCAAAATTACAAATACCTCTTGACATATGCTTTTATTTTACAAATTGCACCTTATTGAGGGGGTGATTTTGTTGTAATTTCAAAAGAGAACTGAATTTTTTTGTAAGCAGACTAAACCAGAGGAGTAGTTTTTGTAATTATCCCAACTTTTTTTTTGAAAAAAAAATTACAAAGTAAAGCATAGTACAATAGTAAAAAGATGAAACTCGTAGCCATAAACCAACCTGCTTTACTTTGAGTTCACCATTTGAGTTGCTATTTTGCTCAACCTCACTTTCCTGTATTCTTCTGCTTAGTTCATTCTCCAATTCTCCACACTTGACAGTGAGTTGTGCCGATAACTTTCTTTCTTCTTCAATTTCTGCTTTCAACGAATCAACATTTGCAGACAAAGTCCTCGTTTCTACTTCCATACCGACGAGTTGAAATTCAAGCAACTCTTTCGTCTCATTTACTGCAACTATCTCCTTTTGCAGCTCTTCCATTTTACTCTGTGCTGCCTTCAGAGAATCTACACTTTCATCTAAAGCATTCTGTAGTTCTAACTTCTCCGCTTCAATATTCGCCAACTTATTTTCCAATTCATCCACTCGTTGAGTCATCGAATCAAGCTCACCTCTCAATGTGTTACCCTCAGAAAACGAAGTATTTTTTTCCTTAGTCTCGGACAATGCAGCTAGACGTTCCATCTCAAGGAAATCATCCATCATATCAATTTCAACTGCTAAATTCTTAGGCGATGGCTTTTCGTTCTTAAATTGGTCGAGCTCTGAAATTAAAGCCGAGGCCCATGTGTCCGAGAAATTTTGTTCGGATCCATTTGCTTCAGTGTTACTACTCTTGCAACTATCCGTCAAAGATTCGGCATAAAAAGAGGAAGCAGCAACAGATTTCTGATTGTTTAGAGGAGTCGATTTTCGAGCATTAGATTGAAGCCTTCGGCACTCAGCCTCGAGCTTAGCGATCTTTCTTATGCTGTCCAGCTGTAACTTGCTGGCATTTTCCGCTGCTTGGGTACTTAAATCCCTCTCGATCACCATAATTTCTAACTCCTTACAACGAGACGCGAGTTCTTGTTTTAGGGATGAGTTTTCTTTTTCTAAGGCCTCGAGAATAAGGAGAGTATTGGGATCAACAGCTTCTGCTTCGGCCTGGAGATTGAGAATTTGCTTCTCAAGATCGGCCTTTGCTGACTCTATCGCATCAGAGATTCGTTTATCTTGCTCGTCTTTAGCTTGTCTCAATTGTCTGACACATTCTTTGAGTGCACCATCAAGATGGCTGGCTCTTACTTCCAGGTTCAAGTTCTGCTGAACTGCAACCTCAAGTTGCTGCTTTAATGCAGTCACTTCATTTTCGGCCTTTTCCCAGCCTGTTACGCAAACTTAGTTAAAGAATGGTGCAATAATATTTTAAAAGGGAGCAAATAAATAAAGAACAATTAGGAATATTGCTCCCCCAAATTTTAGAGGAAGTGATTTATCGTAACAAAAGCGAAAAGTAGTTGAGAATCAGAAGTTGGTTGTATTTACCAATCGATTGTAAGAGTATAATATATTTGTGTGCAAAAGACAAACCAGAAGCAGAATCAGAAATCTAAAGCACCATTTCTCACTGCTTTTAGATTCTAATTAAATTATGCAGAATCACAAACAGAAGTTGACATTTATAAACACTAAACACTATCTTTTTAAGCCAAAAGCTAACAATCACTTATTTGAAGTGTTTGCAAACACTCCGTATTGATTGAATAAAAAGAAGACAGAAAAGGAATTATGATTTATGCTTCTTGTCCACAAGATGTTACAGAAACGAAGAAGTTGAACAATTTTAGATAATAAGAAGATTACCAGCCACAGCTTCTTCAGCAACTTTAGCGTGCTGCTTAACTAGGTCTTCTTTGGCACTGACATTCACGAGAGCAGCTGATAGCTTCTCTGTTAGACTTTTCACAGCTTCTTTCACTTCATCATCAGTTAATGTAGCTTTAGAGGTTACTTCTGGTGATTGCAAACTATCATTTGGAGATTCTCTCAATACTTCCTGCTCAAAGAAAAAAAAGAAAGAAACTAGTCAAACGAGACATCAAGACAATATGAAACCAGCAACTGGATTCTTTGCCTTGAAATTTTGTCAATACGCATTCGTTCACAGAATTAAACAGCCCTCAAATTTCTGGATAAGAAAGAAAAAAGTGAAAGACCTGAAATTCGAAAGAATTTGACACTTTTCGTATAGACCTTTGTATAGGCTAACATCTCACTGCACTTAGTATTCCCTTGTAAAACACCATGTACTACTTTATTTTCAGTGATATATCTACAAATTGGGGGTCATGGCCTCACTGCACTTAGGATTCCTTTGTAAAACACCATTTACTACTTTATTTTCAGTGATATATCTACAAATTGGGGATCATCGCCTCAATCCCCCCCCACCCCTTTGTAGGGTGTTGTTTGAAAAAAGGAATAACAAAGTTAAAGTTTTAGCTTTCCAGAATTTCACGAGTAGCAAAAAGTTGGCTAATTACAGCTTCAGCTGAACACATCTCACAGTAAACTTGCTTAAAATGCCTAATGCCATAAAAAAATTTTAAAAAAATCAAATTTAAAGTGTCAAGAGTAATCATAGCATTTATAACTCTAGTATAGAACTCATGGACAGTTGAAAATTAAGAAAAGATTAACCGATGGTCTAATGATATAGCACTCAAGCATACTTAAGTAAATTCTGATGATGGCAATATCAAATAACTGGTTGTTTAGTTGAGGTAACAATTTCCTGAACTAATTTGAAGAATATACACGATAAATCAATTGAACGAACAGACAAATGACCGGAAAAAAAAAATTAAAATCACGGATAACAATTTAGGCCGAAAACGAAAACTGAGAAAGTGTTTTAGGATGGACGTTTATCTACCTGTTCATCAGAGTATCTCTCAGAATGAGAAGAAAATGAACCGGAGCTTTCACTTTCACCAGGACTCCTCTCAGAAGATTTCTTCTTCCACGGCCATTTCCTCTTTTCCATCTTAGTTTCCAGTTAAATGTCCAACAACTTCATAGGATTAGTAAAATGTTCATCTGCAAATATACCCATTCACTCAATAAATATCACTACAAAGCCAAAGCCAGTAGGTATAGTTACACCCAAATTCAGGCAAATAACCATGAAAAATAAACTATGGTTAACAATAAAAAAAAATTATGCAACGTAATCTCTTCCCAGAACCAGAAATGGAACTAATTGATTCAAATCTTCAAAAAAAAAATCGGATTGTTATTGCTTCAATCCAATTTACTTCCAATCCAATTTACTTCCAATCCAACCCACTAACTACCCAACCTCTATAAAAGTAGCATTCCTAACTTTCCAACAAAAAAACCACAAAATACCACTTCTTATAGCTGATTTGAACCATTATTTTTACTTTTGAACCACAAATCGCACAAACATGTCAGCGAGAGAGACATTAGGATATCAACATACAAGAAAGCAGAAAATTAGCAAGAAAAATGAAAAATAATATCGCAAAGAAACTAGGAATTGCAACCTATAAACCCACCATCAGTAGCTGAGCTAGTACCATTTTATATCAAAACTACAAAAACACCAGAAAGAAAAAGAAAAAAACAAATCTTTCAGAAAATGAAGGTAAATGAATAAAACAGTAGCTGGCAACACCTGGGATGAAGATTCAAGAAATCCCAATAGCAAAGATCCAATTTTGGAGCCACCAGTCAAAAGTAATCTCGAAAAAAACCCTCACCTTCTTTCGCGAGAAGTGTAGGGATTGCTTTTCTTTTGGGCTATCATATTTTTCCGATGAGAAATGAATCCTAGCAAAGATCTGAGGACCATCCAGCGAAAGAAATTCAGATAACTCACAAATTCTGAATTATTGTTAAAGTATTTATTTTATTTTTTAAATCACCGAGGAACAGAGCATGTGAGGGGTAATGACTATGTGATGTTTTCAAAGTGAAGAATGAGACCACTTTTCAGCTTTTCTATGTTTATTTTTATTTTAACATTTGAAAATTTGTATTCATTTATTTTGAAGTTGAGGTGGTCTCATTCCCGCCCATCAGTGGGAGCGTCCACAGTTCACTTATCCACAAGTTTGCCTATTGTTGCTTGCTAGTTTAAAATTTAAATTTGATTCATAATTGCACTCTAAAAAAGGATGAACCTCATCCCCGAGAAACGCTTTCGCTTGCTTGCCTTTCAAACCGTGGAGGATGTGAAGCGCGGGTTATCTTAACTAACAGTCCTTACCTGAAAGACCGAGTCACCACACAAGAAGTTCTCCTCCTGTAAATCGTTACGGAGGATTCGAAACAACCACACGCTGTGGGTGCCAAAGTAATGACATCACGTCACCCAAGTCTTTTTACCGGTTAAGCTATGCCCCAGGGCAAATGCACTCTATAATGCAAAGGAAGAAACATAATTAACAATTGAATTTTGGATCTTATGTTATGCGATTGGGTTATTATCTTTATTTTTTTATTTTCCAGATTTTCAGGCTTCGCTAACTAGTCATTGTTGGAATTGGTCTTTGATAAATGGGGTGTTGACCCGATTTTGACCAATTAATTAAGTGGTTTCCATTTGTGAAAAATGAAATTAAATTATTTGTAAAAATTCTACTTAGAGAGATAGATGAGAATAGCATTTGAAATTTCTCAAACCGATTCCGGTGAATGAGAAATTAATGCTAGAAGTTAAGCCACTTAATACAAATAAATGGTATGGAAAATGAGAAATGTGGGGGAGGAGAGATGCTCCATCCCACATAGGAAAAAGGAGGTAAAGTTGCACACTTTATTTATCCTAAGTTGACAAATGGGTTTGGGCCCTGGGGGCACCCAAGTTTTTAAAGGGAAGAACTCACATGCTTGTGGGTTTGGTCAAAAGCACACGCACGCTGCGCCGCGCCGCCCGCCCCGGCCGGTCGGCCGGCCCGTCGCGGGCTTGGGCTTGGGCTTCAAGACCCTTATTCTTTTTGGACCAAAACCTTTTAAAAATTAAATATTTAATTTTGTAATTAATTAAATAAATTTAATTAATTTTCGTAATTAATTAAAGTTCAATCGGGAAAACTTTCGGCCCACAGACGCAGGACGGGAAGCACGCCGTGCGGTCGGGTCGTCTTCTACTGCGAGGTCTACCGCCTACACGCGCACGGCGGCGCACGCCCGTGCGTCCTGGGTCGTCTTGGGTCCGAAAGTTTGAGCCGCACGCACGGACGGCGCACGCCCGTGCGTCTTCAGCCGTGCTCTCTGCTTGCGCAGTGCGTCCATTCGTCTAAAAGGTGTCTTTTCGAGCCAAAAGACATGTTCTTTCCATACGGGCGTCGCTGGAGCTTATAAAAGTCGATCCTCGGTGATCAAAATACACACGAAATAACTCGGATAATAACAAGTCATTTGCATCATACGAGCATATTGATTTTCCCTTTCGTTAAAGCTTGAAAGTTCGAACTTTCTTTGTTATTTGTGTTTCGAGTTTCAAGTGATGTAAACTCGAGACGTAAAAGTCGTTGTATCTTAGAGGCGAACGCCGAACACTCGACTTATGTACGGGCGTTTTAAATCTTGCGAGACCGATTCAAATCGCCTCGACTTAAACCATTCACTAAATTCACCCATTTTCTTCAAATGCAAAAACCCATACACCAAACAAATTTTACCCAACAATCGCAAGACGAAAAGCGTTATTCCTACGTTTCGTTGAAGACGATGGCATCGATTCAATCTCGTTCACACCCATGGTCATTTCTTTCTCCCGCTCATGGCGAAAAGCCGCCTAAGTTTTCTCGTGCCGACTTCAAACGTTGGCAACAGAAGATCTTTGTTCTCGTCACTACTTTGGGGTTGGCTCGTTTCCTAAAGGACGACCCCCTGCTGCCGTTGAAGAAGACGGTTGTCAACAATCGGAGAATCGCCAGGATGCTTGGCATAACAAATGATTTTCTATGTCGCAACCACGCTCTTGAACGGGCTAGACGACACTCTCTACAATGTCTATAGACGTTCAAGACGTCCAAGGAATTGTGGCAATCTTTGGAGAAGAAATACAAGACGGAAGATGCGACAAAGAAATTTGTTGTCGGCAAATTCCTGGAGTACAAGATGGTTGACACCAAGACGGTGATCGGCTGTTCGTGAGATTCAAATCATCCTTCACGACTTAGTGTGCGAAGGGATGCTTTTGAATGAATATTTTCAAGTGGCCGCAATTATCGAAAAATTGCCGCCATTGTGGAAGGACTTCAAAAACTACCTCAAGCACAAGCGCAAAGAGATGGGGCTTGAGGATCGATTGTTCGGCCGCATCGAAGAAGACAACCGAAATCGAGAGTTAAAACCAAAAACGGAATGGAGGCTAAGGCCAATCTTGCCGAGTCAAGCACTAGCAAGAAACGTAAGCACTCACGGGAAGGAGAAAGGCAAGGCCAAAAAGTTCAGGGAATTGCTACAATTGTGGCAAACCGAACCACATAGCGAAGGATTGCCGACACCGAAGAAGGGCAATCAAGGTGGCAACCAACAAGCGAATGTGACGGAGGACAAGTCGGTTCCAATAGACTTGCCGGAGCTCGATCTCTCCGCCGTTGTGTTTGAAGCCAATATGGTGGATAACCCAGGGAGTGGTGGATAGATCTGGGGCTACTCGTCACATTTGTGCCGATAAGGAGATGTTCTCCTCCTACACTCCGATCAATGGAAGAAAGTTGTTCATGGGAACTCCTCGACTTCCAACATCGTTGGGCTTGGAAAGGTGGTGCTCAAGATGACTTAGGGAAGGAGCTTACGCTTGTAGATGTCTTTGCATGTCCCGGACATCCGCAAGAACTTGGTTTCCGGTCCGTTGCTTAGCAAGGCCGGCTTTAGGCTAGTGTTTGAATCCGACAAGTTTGTAATGACCAAGAATGGTCAGTTTTTATGTAAAGGTTACCTTGATAAGGGCACTTTTAAAATGTCTCAGTAATGTCATTTTCCGCCAAGAGGCGAAGAATAAAAACGTTACTTCCGTTTACTTGTTGGATTGTTCTAATTTATGGCATGATAGATTAGGACACGTAAACTTCAACACAATTAAAGGTTAGTGAATCGAATTAATACCAACGTTTAAAACCGATTCACAAGACAAATGCGAAATTTGTGTTGAAGCAAAATTAGCGAAGGCACCGCTTTCATTCGAGAACGAGAAGCACCAAACCACTCGAGTTAATTCATACAGATGTGTGTGACTTAAAACTTGTGCAAACTCGAGGTGGGAAAAAGTACTTCATAACATTTATAGACGATTGCACAAGATATTGTTATGTATATCTTTTGAAAAACAAAGATGAAGCTTTAGTAGCTTTTAAAACTTATAAGAATGAAGTTGAAAATCAGCTTAATTTGAAAATTAAGATGATTCGAAGTGATAGAGGCGGAGAGTATGTTGCTCCGTTTGAAGAATTTTGCTCGGAAGCGGGTATAATTCATCAAACGACTGCACCTTACTCACCTCAATCAAATGGTGTTGCAGAACGCAAGAATCGTACTCTTAAGGAGATGATGAATGCGATGTTGCTAAGTTCTGGCTTACCCCAAAACTTGTGGGGGAAGCCATACTTTCTGCGAACTACATTCTTAATAAGATCCCACACAAAGGTAAAAATGAAACTCCATATGAGTTATGGAAGGGGCGTAAATCGTCATACAAATACCTTAAAGTGTGGGGGTGTTTGGCTAAAGTCGAAGTACTAAGCCAAAACAAGTAAGAATCGGTCCGAAGACGATCGATTGTGCTTTCATTGGATATGCTAACAATAGTAGTGCATATCGCTTTTTAGTGCACAAGTCGGCTATTCCCGATATAAATGAAGGTATGATCATTGAATCAAGGAATCTTTGTATTCTTCGAGAATATCTTTCCGAACAAAGAACGGAAAGAAGAAAGTTCGAGTAAACGGACTTATGAAACTGCAAGGTTACCTCAAAGTGATGATGAAGAGGAACCAAGACGCAAAGAAAAGGACAAAAGTAGCTAAGTCTTTTGGTCCCGATTTTCTAACTTATATGTTAGAAAACGAACCCCGAACTATTCAAGAAGCGTTATCTAGTCCGAGCTCCTCTCCTCCGGGAAAGAAGCTATCAATAATGAGATAGATTCCATCATGCAAAATCACACTTGGGAGTTGGTTGATCTCCCACCGGTTGCAAGCCTTTGGGATGCAAGTGGATCCTTAAAAGGAAGTATAAAGCGAGATGGATCTATTGACAAGTATAAAGCCCGATTGGTAGCCAAAGGTATAGACAAAAGGAGAGATATGACTTCTTCGATACATATTCTCTGTCACGAGGATTACGTCCATTCGTGTTCTCATTGCTATTGCACTTTGCATAACCTTGAGATACATCAAATGGACGTTAAAAACGCTTTCTTGAATGGGGAACTTGAAGAGGAAATTTATATGGAACAACCCGAGGGGTACATTGCACCCGGTCAAGAGCGAAAGGTGTGTAAACTTGTTAAGTCACTTTATGGACTAAAACAAGCACCTAAGCAATGGCACGAAAAGTTTGACTTCGACTATGAAGTCAAACGGTTTCAAGATCAATGAATGTGACAAGTGCGTCTACATTAAAGGTACTACAAATGATTACGTCATAGTATGCCTTTATGTAGATGATATGTTGATTATGGGAAGTAGTCATGATTTAATCATGAAGACTAAGAACATGTTAAAGAAGAACTTTGACATGAAAGATATGGGATTATCGATGTTATATTAGGGATTAAAATCTCTAGAACTTGAGATGGAATTGTCTTGTCACGATCCCATTATGTCGAAAGCATACTCGGGAGGTTTAATGCTTTTGACAAATACTCAAAAAGACACTGTAGATCTAAGTCTACACTTGGCCAAGAATAGAGGCGAACCGGTTTCTCACCGAATATGCAAGGTAATTGGCGATCGATGTACTTAATGAATCGTACACGTCCGGACATTGCATATTGATGAGTAAACTAAGTAGGTTCACAAGTAACCCAAGCACGGATCACTGGAAAGCCGTGACAAGGGTACTTAGATATTTAAAGTATACCATGAACTATGGAATACTTTATACAAGATATCCAAAAGCAGTATTAGAAGGATACTGTGATGCCAATTGGATATCAGACACAAAAGACTCCAAGTCCACAAGTGGATTTGTTTTCACAATAGGTGGAGGAGCGGTGTCATGGAAGTCTTCTAGCGAGACGTGCATAGCTCGATCCACTATGTAATCCGAGTTCATTGCTTTGGATAAAGGCTGGAGAAGAAGCGAGAATGGCTTAGAAACTTCTTAGAGGATATTCCTTGTTGGAATAAGCCTGTGCTCTTTGTTATGATACACTGTGATAGTCAATCAGCAATCGGAAGGGCACAAAACAGTATGTATAATGGTAAGTCTAGACATATACGTCGGAGACACAATACCATTAGACAGTTGATTTCGAATGGGGTTATTTCGGTTGACTACGTGAAGTCAAAGGAAAACCTTGCGATCCGCTTACAAAAGGCATAAATCGAGATCACCGTATAAACTGTTAAGGGAATGGGTTTAAAATCCACAACTTAAAGAATGTTCATAGCGGTAACCCAACCTTGTGAATTGGAGATCCCAAGACCTTGGTTCAATGGGACAACTAAGTTATGAATGTTCAAATTTGAACACTTGGAAAATGTGTTAGCTCATTCTCGATACATCCAAGTGTATTTAAACCTGCTTGAATGTGGTGAGGTTAAGTTTAAGACTTTTAATGATTCCTATACCGAAAGGTGGAGTATTGCAGAGATACTCTTCAATAGGAGATCACCTATATAAGTGAGAAGTAATGGCCGCAAAAAAACACTTATGAATCTAAGATATGGTCCAGGGCGAAATGGACACAATGTGAGAACAACAAGTGTTAGAGTTGTTATTGTGTAAGTACTGTTGTCTTGGTTTACACAAACGGCTGAGTAGTTCAAGACATCGCGTCACTAAGCAGCTAGTAAATCCGATAGTATTTTACTAAGGAAGGTTCAAAGCCACAAGCTACCTATCCTGATGCAATAACGATTCGCCGAGACTTTCAAGCGAATCTGCATACACGCATGCATTAATTTCATTCATGTGGGGGATTGTTGGAATTGGTCTTTGATAAATGGGGTGTTGACCCGATTTTGACCAATTAATTAAGTGGTTTCCATTTGTGAAAAATGGAATTAAATTATTTGTAAAAATTCTACTTAGAGAGTAGATGAGAATAGCATTTGAAATTTCTCAAAACCGATTCCGGGTGAATGAGAAATTAATGCTAGAAGTTAGCCACTTAATACAAATAAATGGTATGGAAAATGAGAAATGTGGGGGAGGAGAGATGCTCCATCCCACATAGGAAAAAGGAGGTAAAGTTGCACACTTTATTTATCCTAAGTTGGACAAATGGGTTTGGGCCCTTGGGGGCACCCAAGTTTTTAAAGGGGAGAGAACCTACATGCTTGTGGGTTTGGTCAAAGCACACACGCGCCGCCGCCGCCGCGCCCGCCCGCCGTGCCGGCCGGCCGGGCCGTGGTCGCGGGCTTGGCTTGGGCTTGGGCTTGGGCTTCAAGACCCTTATTCTTTTTGGACCAAAAACCTTTTAAAAATTAAATATTTAATTAATTTTTGTAATTAATTAAATAGATTTAATTAATTTTCGTAATTAATTAAAGTTCAACTTGGGAAAAACTTTCGGGCCAAGACGGGCGAGGAGCACGCCCGTGCGGTCGGGTCGTGCTTTACTGCGCCGAGGGTCTACCGCCTACACGCACGGGCGGCGCACGCCCGTGCGTCTTGTCGGGTCTTTGGTGCCGAAAGTTTGAGCACACGCACGCACGGCAGGCGCCGCCCGTCTTGTCTAGGCCGTGCTCTCTGCTGCAGTGCGTCTGTTCGATCAAAAGGTGTCTTTTCGAGCCAAAAGACATGTTCTTTCCATACGGCGTCCTGAGGCTTATAAAAGTCGATCCCTGGTGATCGAAATACACGAAATAACTCATATAATAACAAGTCATTTGCATCATACGAGCATATTGATTTTCCTTTTTCGTTCAAAGCTTGAAAGTTCGAACTTTCTGTTGTTCATTTGTGTTTCGAGTTTCAAGTGTTGTAAACTCGAGACGTAAAAGTCGTTGTATCTTAGAGGCGACGCCGAACCGTAAGCACTCGGTGTACGGGCGTTTTCGTCTTGCGGAGACCGATTCAAAATCGAGGCCCGACTTAAACCATTCACTAAATTCAGCCATTTTCTTCAAACAGAAACCATACACCAAACAAATTTTACCCAACAGTCATTTGAGTGGACGATTTTCCTCCTCTTCCTTCACAGGTGAATCCAATTAATCCACTTCCATCGTGTTTGCTCGAGTTTAGAGCATCAACAGTGGAGGATATTTCGAGAAATATTTCTCCAAATATCCAACATCCGTTATGAACAAATTTTTGGGTTGATGTGGCACTATCTAGTGCAAAATTTGTATTCGGACATTTCTCCTCTAAACCAAAGAAAAATAAATTTGAAAGGTTAAAATGTGGGACACGTGAATATATGGTTTAGGATGGCAATTGGTAGGGTACCCCACTCATTTAAGGGTATCCATACTCGAACCCTATAATATTTATTATTCATACTACCGGTACTCATCCCAAACCCGGTTAAGGAACTACATCTATTACCCGTATCCATCCCAAAATTATTTGTTGACACCCGCATACTACCCGTACACACCCCAAGACCGTTTATTTTATATAAAAAAATTTAACTGTATGAATATTTAAATGACTATTTAAATGGGCATCCTAGTAAAAATTAATTATTATATAAGAAATTGCCTAATATGTTAGATTCTTACTATATATAACAATTAACCATTTCAATTTTGCAATTCACTACAGATTATCATCATTCATCAACAAAATCAAAAGCAACACATAAATACAAATGCAACCAATAAATTCCTTAAAATTGCAGAATCAACACTAGTACACATGTAGTTCTATCAAGCTTGACAAAGAGAAAACAAATTTGATATGATCACAGATTCAACCATTCAAAGAATATAACAACTTCATATATTCTTTTTACAAAACGAAAATTTATGTTGGGCTTCTATTCTTCTAAGAAGAAATGTATTATGTCATGTAAAAAAACTAAGTGAAAATTACTAAGGTGTAAATGGGTTCGAGTAATGGGTATCCGATTGGGTAAAATCGTACACTACTCGTATATAACTGGATATTAATTTCTCATCCCGTACCCATCCAAAATTTGAAAAAAACTACTCATAAACATTCAGTTAGGGTCTGGGCGGGTAGGTACCTACGTCTATACTTTTCGTTGTCATCCCTATATATGGTTAGGGATATATTTGATTGTGGAATGTGGATATTTTGATGAGTGATATATTTGATTGATGATATGGAACAAAAAACCCACAAATATTTAAAACAAATATACCCACCATTGTGGGTGCTCTTATAGAGCAAGCAACATGCTTATGGATCCAACAAGCAAGAAATACGGACACTTTTGTGAGGATGACGTACTAGTACCAAATACATAACGGATACGATACATTATCCGATACTCCATGGATACTCCATAAATATAATTTATTCTATTGCTGACAATTTCATCATGTTTTTTGTGTGTCTATGTGAGTTATTATATTTCAGATTTAAGTATCACGAAATTTTAGTTTTTATGCTTGAAATTTTATTTTTTCAATTATATTTAGTGCATCTATATATTTAATAAAGTAAAAATATATAATTTTATATGAATAAACATACTGTACCCATGTCCTCAAGATTTCAAAACATGACATATTTATGTACCCATGTCGTATCATGTCTGTGTCCCGTACACGTATCAATGCTTCATCTACAACACTCAATTGGGTAATTGTTATATCAAATTAGGGACAATTACAAAAACTACCTTTGAGGTTTGGATTAATGAAAAAAAAAAAAAGAAGTTTCAAAATTATAGAAACGATGTCTATTCTTAAACATGCATTTGTAAGCCCTAATGTCAAAAGTTGGGACTTTTGACATTGGGTATAAACCGATGTTTATGCCATAAACAACATCAGTTTCTCAAAGCATTTTCCAACCGATGTCTAAGCCCCTGATGTTAAAAATGGGGTCTTTTGCCATCGTTTCAACACCGTTGTCATATCTATAACATACATCGGTATCCTTATCAATAAAACCAATGTCTAATATGTTAATAACCGAAGTCTAATATGTTAATAACCGATGTCTTTGAGTTAATAACCGATGTCTTTGAGTTAAATAACATCATTTTTGTTTTAATTAAAAGACCTGTTTTTTCAAATATAATACGGCCAAAAGAAATAGTAACAGAAAAATGTCTAATATAAGCAGTAAAATTAACCCAGAATTATCCAACACAAAGTTCAACATATATTCAAATTCTACCAATTAGCAAAAAGTATATACAAAGTAAAATATTCAACTAAGCCCCTTCAAAATCCAAAATAAATCTATCGAGAAGCAACCAATAAAAAAATATTTACAAAGTAAAATATTCAACTAAAGCCTCCAGAATCCAAAATAAATCAGCCTTGCTCTTCTCGGTCAAGCTTTCACAACAAATCTTGTCCACAACCTGAATGCATCATCCTGCAATTATAAAGAATACAATTAGCAGTATTAATAAAATATATAGCCCTTAAAACTACAATACCATAGTACTTCATACGTATACCACCACCTCTAGAATGTATATAATTACAAGAGTTAAATACAATGCATGTGCAACTTATCTAATGCTAATCCTAAACTATGGTACCAGCTAAAACTCAACCTTTAAACTATACAAGCAACTTTCACAGCTTTAAAACAATTACATTTTATAAAGAAAAAACTTTAATATTTACTATATAACAAAGAATATGCAACAGGAACACTTGAAAAAATCACGTCTAAAAACTAGGATAGTTAAACTAAGTAAAATATCTTATACTTGGTCACAAGTACTTAGCAGAATGGTTCTTGCATCCTCTTTGCCATGAAGCTTTGGTTGGACATTTTCTACCTAATGAAAACTTTATAGTTCAGGTAAGTAAGCACATAGAGTCGTAACAAAATTATGACAAGCAGAACACATGGAAAAGCATCAAGAAATTCACTATTACAGACAACAATAACACCACGGTGTGTAATCACATTCACAGAGTCAAAATATTATTGCTCCTAAACCCCACTTGTAAGGAAAGAAGCAGATTTCCATTAATTGTTCATGAAGAAAATATAAAAATAGAGTGTATTACTTCTAGGTGTCTTAGAGAAGACCTTTTCTACTCAAACATGTGAGTTTGCACGCATTTTGAACTGTGAGCAAACACACGTATTATGTTATAAGCAAAAACTGACTCTCCAAAACTAAAAATGTCTACAATATTACCATTGATAGTAGCGGAGCGTGGTCAGCTTTTATGAATTCATCAATTATCTCTCTCATGTACCACATTATATAAAAACCACACTGCTTATCATCGGGTTGAACTGGAGCCTATGTTAGAAAAAATTGATTAATGACTAATCCAGAAACATTGAATAAGATATATATCAATCACAAAAACATATCTTTATGAGTTCCCAGGTGGGTTGGTTTTTGCCTTTCTTTCCCTTCTTCGCATTGAATTTTTTTAATGACCTTCATATATACATCACTAGTTGATTACTGATATATCATACAAAGTTAAGCAAATACCAACTCAAGTTTCATCTATCTTATGGACTTTCATATATATGAAAACAAAAATAAACTTGGAAAATGCATCAATGTCCATGCTCTTACAAGTTCAAGATCCCTCCGACTTTACGAGCGAATTCGGGACCAAGAGGATCCATAGATAAACAATCTCCTTGTTAGGATCGATCACAATCAATATCCGGTGATAACTAAACACAAACACATTATTAGTACATGATATGCTACAATTTTTGAAACATGCAACCAAAAGTGTAATTTGGGCATCTTACTTACCCTATATTACATGCCAAAACTACTTGGTTCGGTGATGTGCCATTCAACCTATCTGCTAAAGCCTTGTGCCCTTCGTTCCACTTGTCGTTGCATATAAGTCTTATCTTCACTTGTTGTTGGCATATACCCTATCTTATATGGATGCACAAATCTTATATACTTATCCACAAATTCTTCTTTCATTCTTTTATGCAAATACCTATCATTTTCAAAAGAACAAACCAAATTAATATAATAGATTAATAAAGTAAACACAATTTATAAAACCAAATGCCTATCATTTTCAAAAGGACAAACCAAATTAATATAATAGATTAATAAAGCAAACATAATTTATAAAACCAAATTAATATAATAGATTAATAAAGTAAACATAATTTAATAAAGCATGTATAGAAGAGTAATTTCAGTTTCCTCCATTTCAGAAAACATTTTTTTGCATATGAATATCCTAATATATTTACAAAGTCAAACATTTAATGTTCTCACATTACGTAGGTTTAATAAATGTCGATTGACTGTATACACATGACGTTAGATTGACTGTATACACATTAAAATTGGTTTTGACCGAACCGAACTTTCTAACACGATTCGATTTTTGGTTTTCTATTTCGGTTTTCAATCTTTGTCTACACTAATCAAGAAGAGCAAATGACTAATGAAACACTATCAACTTGATGGTAAGCCTAACCATTACAAGTCACTGTTTTAGTCGAGACAGATAGAAGCAAATATCAACAGATTACCTATTGATTCCGTGAGATTGCAAAAATCTCCAAGTTCAAAACCATTACAACAAATTACATCGATTATTAATAAGCCCCATATCATTAAAAAAATCATGAATATTGCATCAATTCAACAAATAAATTTTATTATATCTGCAACTAATCATATTAAAAACTCCCAAATCAAAAGACAACATCCCTCATATAAAACCCCAAAATCAAAAGACGAAACCCCCAATTGGAAAGCCCTAAATTCAAACTAAAAAAACTATCATATCTAGAACTAATCACATGATACAACACAGTAATTGGCAAATTGATATTCTCCAACATTTAGTTTCAACCATAAAAAAATTGGCAAAAAAAGAAAAAGACTAGCTAAAATAGTATCCGAAGGAAAAACTCGGTGAGACTGGTGAAGGCGAGTGAGCAAACCCAAAATTGATGTGCAGCGGCTTCCCGAGAGAGAAAACGTTGCGAAGTAACGGGCGACGACCAGTTTCTTTTCACGAGCGGTGTTTCTCACAAGCAGCACTTGGGTTAATGTTCTAACTTCTAGTTGTATCACGTTTAAAACTCTTTTTCACTTTTTCTTTAAATTTTAATTTTCTCTTTTTTGTTAATTTATTCTTTAAAGTTTATTTCTTTAAATTGTATTTTGTTTTTGTTTAACAAAAAAGGTTCATGGGTTTTCCTCATAAATTTGAAAAACAAAGTAAGAGTTTAAATTTGACTAATTTGTAAGACACGATTTTGGGACTAGTGTAAAGGATCATCATCCACCTTGATAAATAGTAGATGTGTCAATGGGTTGGGTTCGTGGGAGGCTGGTTCGCGGGTTCGCGGGTCGAAATAAGCCAATCGGACCCGACCTATTTAATTATTCGTATCGTAATCTTGAACTCGGACTGACCTATTTATTTCACAGTGTCTGGACCGACCCATTTAACCCGTATAATAAAATTAGTTTTATATAGATTTAATATTTTCAATGGAATAATTTTTTTAAAATCAACCATTATGACACACGATTCAATCAATAAAAATATCACAATTCACAACATAAAAAATAATAAATAACATAATATATACAATTATATTTTTAGGACAACATACAAAAATACATGCAAAATAATAACAACATACATATTAAGGATGTTTCAAAGATTTAAGTTTTAAAAACATGTATTATTTTTTTGTTTTTTTGTTACAATTAATTAATTAATTAATTTTTAAATGTACAAACGGGTTAGACATGTTAAATGGGTCATAGCATGCAGGTTGATCCACACCCGACCTGTTGTAATATTCGGGTTCGACCTAATATCAATCCGGACCCATGAAGCCTGGACCCATACCCATTAATATCGTGTTAGGTTCGTGTCACGTTTACATGTCGGGTCTAAAATTGGCACTCCTAATAAATAGACACCAACTATGGAGTCGGGGTCTAAAGAATTCGTGTCTAATTTTAACATGGTAAAATCTCACTTTATCCCAATATATTAGGGATGTCAATGGGGCGGGTCAGTAAAGACCCAGACCCGACATGGAGCGGGACAACCCACATCGAGTTGCGTGGGCGGGTCGATCTGTTCTTCCTCATTCTAAATTAGATTAAATACAAAAAGTAAAAAATATATTTAGAATACATTTATAATTTACAAAAGTTGTTAATATCAATTTATAAAATATTAGATATAATATAAGAATACATAAAAATTATATGATATATATGCAAAATATTTTAAAATATATTTTAAAATAAAATTTCTAAGCGGGGCAAGATGGATACCCGTGTGGCGGAAATGATACCCAAACCCACCCCACCCCGCTGTTGGTTATGGGCCGACCCAAATAGTGAGGGGCGGGGTGGGTACATGTGGGTATAACTTGTCATCCCTACAATATTTACTCTCATTGAATTAATATCACTTAATCTCCTTGTATTTTTTATTGCATCAATTTACCCCCGTGTACTCTCAATTTATAATTATCCGCTTTTACTATCAATTTGTTACTATTAAAATATAATTTTTTTAACCAATGAGAAGGGGTAAAGTGATATTAAAGAAAAATATAGGGACAAAGCGAGATTTAACCATAGAAGCATAGACATCGGTTTCGAACTGAAGTCTAAAAAACTGGTGTCAAATCATAATTTAGACATCGGTTTACATAAACAGATGCAAGAACCGATGTCTTTGTGATGATGTTTAAGGCCTTCGACAGCGGTTCTTAATAACCGATGTGTATTATGCAAAGATTTTCACAAATTCGACATCGGTTTTATATGAAACCGATGTTATAAGAAAAGACATCGGTTATGATTAGAAACCGCTGTCTTTTTGCTGATGTCTATCATCATTTTTCTAGTAGTGGTAACTCACTAAGTGAAGTGAGCTCTTTAAAATACAACTAACTTGGTTTTAACAGCGGAAGTCTTACACCCTTAAGTTAAAATATGTTTTACAACACTTGTTTAAGTTAAGTTATTATTAGTTGACTTAGCAAATTTATCAATCAACAGAGTAATAATATGCAAGAATTAAATACTTAAAGTAAATAGACAAAGAACAATTTTATAGTGCTTCGAGGATGGGGTAATTACTCTACTCCACTTTTCTCCAACTCCTGGAGGTAATCCACTAATGCCAAAGTCGTGTTACAAAAAAGATAATCAGTCCGAGCAAGCCTTGATCACACAGCTAGCTTCACTCTTCACAAGACAGCTGTACTGCTACTTTAGCTCCTTCGAATTCTTGGATTTGATCACAAATCCCTGCGACAAATCCAAGGTCTGGTTCTAACTTGAACCTCACTGCACTTCCTTCAATCCTTGGATGTGCGGACCCCTTTGTCTTTAAACCAATTTTCCTTCAACAGCTTGAAGCTTTTCTTTCCTTCACTGAAAGTGTTTGTTAGATAGACTTCGAATTTTAGGCTTGAGGACAGAGTGTATTGCTTGAGAGTATTTTGTTTCCTTGCTCTTTGCTTTGTTAATCTCTTGTGTCTCAAATGCTGCAGGTTGCAAGTTTTTTCTCACATAAGTACCTCAACCTTTTATAGTGGCAGTTCAAAAATGTATCCGTTGAAGAGATAGATGCATTTTTTCAAACTCCACTTCATGATCGTTGGCTTGTCTTGTTATACAACAATTGATGTGGACCCAACCTTGGTTTAATACTCTGCAGGTTTGCCTGAAACACAGAAGGTGTGAGAACATCTCATTGGTTCCCAGCCTTTTGCACTCATTCAACAAAACAACTTTAAAGTCAGCAAAGATGTCTTCTTTCCTCTTTGATTAAATCTTTGACTTTACCTATCAATGGACTTCTTCAGCTTTCTTCGAGTCCTTTTGCTGCTAAACCCCTTTATAAGTCTTCTCCAAATATCTGGGAGTGACTTAGCTGTCAGTCTGCTTACTGAGACAACTTTTTGATACTTGACTGAGACTTCTCCTCAACACTCACCTGCAACACAGCTTTGAATCTTCACTTTGTCATTCAGTCAACTTTTGCAATCTTCAACTTGGCTGCTTTGAATCAGCTTATAGATCCTATCTATTACATAATTGGATTTACAACAGAAAATGGGGTGCCAACTTCCTAATCTAAGTTTTACATAGCATCATCAAAATCTGTACAATAAATTTTTCAACATAGGCGGATGCCTAGAAATAATACACATTTTATTTTAATGTACTTTTATGTTACTATTACAATTTTTACTTCTAATATTGCGAACTGATGCTGCTTTTTAGAGCAGATCACTCCAAGTCAAGGTTTCTGAATTAGTCCAAATCTTCTTCTCCCAAAGCCGGAAGTCTTCTTCTGGGAACTTATCTGCAACACCAGCAAATGTTAGGGGGTCCCTAGGGGCTGCCCAAGGAGGTCCCTTCGACGCTCAAGTCAGCACGGTGAATGAGAGAAAAATATAAGACAGTAAATAAATACTGAATATGAAAATATGAATTAAGAATTCCTTACTTACAAATGAAGATGATGTACCTTTATATACCTGGGTAGCAGGCTTCGTGGGCTGCGTAGGACTAAGTGGCCTGTGGGCTAGTCCCGGAACTTTTGGGTCGGGTATTCTATCTGTAACCCATTAATTATTGGATAATTAATGGGCTTAATTCAATATATAAATCAAATTATATATTAATAATAAAAGAACATTTTTCCTCCAACATAAGCCCCCCATCTCCGGTGCTGCGGAAGAATGGAGTAGTACAAGAGCTAAACCTGAAATCGTGTTTGGCTTGTCTTGTTCTTTATCTTGTCTTATTTTATCGGAGGAGGCGAGAAGCCGAGTGTCTTGTGAATTAGTAATCTTTGTAGAAGTTGATCTCTTAAAGAGAGTGATGTATCCTTAAAATGAGTGGTCCCCAGAAAGGGGAGAGGTACCTGGAGAGCGGAAACCCAAGAATTAAGTTTCTTGCATATGACGAGTCCCCGCGGGACTTAGACTTTTTGGAAGGCAACATATTTCTTGTGCGTGGGTGGTGTTCGTGGGACTTGAGAGTTTATGAGAATGCCCACGGAGAGTTGGAGTGATGAGTGGAGTGCACCAAGTAGTGAGGAGGGAAATAAGAGTCTAGGAGTCGGAGAAGGATGCCCGGGAGTGCCTCCCGGGTGAGAAAGGGCATGCCCTCCCGGTGCGGAGGGCGCTCTCTCGTGGGGCGACCCAAGCCCCGATCCATTCTTCTTTGCGTATTTCACTATTTTTTCTGGATATTTCTCACATATCAGGCCGGATTTTGGATTCCGACTTTTTTTCACTTCCTATCGGGGGTCGGGGCATCACCAATTGTTTAATTTCTAGTTCATTATCCCATTTCAACCTTTTACCATGGGCTTTGATATTTCCCCTCTAGCTCCGGAGTTATGTTATGATGGTGAGGGGGCAGTTGAGTTTCAGTCGAGTTTGTGCCCGAGTGAGGAGGTTGAGGGAGTTGAAGAAGCAAGTGGCGGACTTTGGGAAATAATATGATGGCTCCAAGGCGCAATATGACCAGGAGGTGTCTATCGGGGGTGAATTTCTAAAATCTTCCCATGGAGTTCAGGTAATTGCTTCGAAATGGACTTCTGCTGTTGGGGCCTACAAGACTTCTTATGATTATCACGATGCCATTTTAGATGATTCATCTTTGTACTTTGTGCGAGGGATCTGCCACAACCAGAGGGTCTTGCTGGAGAGGGGGAAGGTTTCTAGGGAGATTATTATGTTGCTCGACCAGGGCGTTTCTGGCGAGAAGAAGGGTGAGATTGAGCTTTGCATGATATTCCGGATGATGCCACTGAGGAAGATGGCAACCCAGATGATGTGGGAGGCACCGGGTCTTGAGTTTTTCTCGTTGTTTAGTGACTTTGTTATGTCTTTCTTCCTCCTACTTGTTTAAGGCCTGATATGATTCGCCCTACTTGTTTAGGGCATGCTTTTGAACACTTAAACTTATGTTTACTTTTTTCGTCTTTTGGAATATTATTCGCCCCTTTTGGGTGAGTTGGTTACTCTTAGATATTGTTTGATCCATTTTCCTTTGCGTCTTGGTTATATGTTGGATCTTGGTAGTTTCTGCTTTTTGCAAAGTTGTTTATGAAGTAGCATATTGCTATCTTTTCGAAAGTTTACTTGAGAGAGGGCCCCGATTAACAAAGTGTTATCTCTTTAAGGGCATTCCCAAGGCCCCGGGTAGCAGTGTTACCTCCTTGAGGGCTTTATTAAGGGGCCTCGGATAGCGCAATGCTATCTCAATTAAGGCTATCCTCGGGAGCCTCGGGTAGCATGCTACCTCTCTAAAAGCATTAATGAGGGCCCCCGAATAGCGCAATGCTATCTCGCTTAAGGCTTCCCTCTGGAGCCCTAGGTAGCGATGCTACCTATCTAAGGGCATTATTAAGGGGCCCCAGATAACGCAATGCTATCTCGCATGAGGTTATCCTCAGGAGCCTAGGGTAGCGATGCTACCTCTCTAAAGGCATTATTGAGGGGTTACGATAGCGCAATGCTATCTCGCTTAAGCATCCCTCCGCCCTGGGGGCGCGATGCTACCTCTTTAAGGGCATTATTGAGGGGCCCCAGATAGCGCAATGTTGTCTCACTTAATGCTATCCTCGGGATCCTCGGGTAGGGATGCTATCTATCTAAAGGCGTTATTGAGGGGCCCCAGATAGTGGAATACTATTTCGCTTAAGGCTTCCCTACAGATCTTCGGGTAGCGATGCTACCTCTCTGAGGGCATTATTGAGGGGCCCCGGATAGCGCAATGCTATCTCGCTTAAGGTTATCCTCAGGAGCCTCAGGAAGCGATGTTACCTCTCTAAAGGCATTATTGAGGGACCCCGCATAACACAATGTTATCTTGCTTAAGGCTTCCCCTCGGAGACCAGTTAGCGATGCTACCTCTTTAAAGGCATTCTTCCGTGTCCTTGTGAATTGTCCAAGAAGTGTTATTCCTTGTTCGTGGGGACTTGTTTTTGTTGTGTGTGGAGATGGACCCTTCCCTTAGGAAGGAAGCCTTACTTTTCCTGGAGCGGCTAGAGATGTTTGTATGGAGGCATGGGGCACCTTCCGGAGCTAAGGGTGCCCTCCCGTGGCTGGGAGGGGCACCCTTCGGAGCTTCGGGGACGCCTTCCGGTGGCATGGAGGGTTGATAAGTGGTTATTATGCATGCATATAGGGGTTTAATTTGGTATATAATTGAGATATTTGGATATGTAACTGGCGTGTTTTGGTTGGTTTTTTTTATTGGGCGTGATACTGTAGTTTTCTAGTTATTTTTGTAGGAAATGGAGCTTAATTGGAAGAAAAGCGATATCATGTTCCGAAGGGTAGGTCAAGAGCCAAAGGACGAATGAAGACGGGAAGGAAAGAAGTATGGACGATCGAACAATAGGGGATTGCTTTCGAAAATGCCCAAACGCGTCAATAATTTTTAGCGCTGGCAGGGTTTAGTATTTCGGCCATAACATTCTCTAGAAAATTGATATTGAGTTGATTCAAATTGATAGGAAAAGCTAAGAGATAGGGCTATAACTTTCATTAAGACCCCAGGACTAATTAACACGTTTGGGCCACACGACCAGGTCGTGCGCATGCATCTACCCGTGTGCGGTTGCAGCAGAGACAATTTTCAGGGAGCAATTCACACGACCAAATCGTGCGCAATAACATGGGGTTGCACAAGCACACGACCCATGAAAAATGCGACGTTATGCAGAATTTGTTTCCTTATTACGTGAGAACTAAAAAAGGGTCCAAAAAGGCATCTATAAAAGGGAGAAATAGACCTAGCAACTGACATAACACATCAAGGAGAGAAAACAACACATATTGGAGAGAACAGGTGTTGAGAAAATTTATGTTTAGATTTTGATGATACCATGTAAAACTTAGATTAGAAAATTGGCACCCCATTTTCTATGTAATTTAACTTGTAATAGATAGGGTCATATTAGCCGAGTTGAAGTCACTAAGTTGAAGATTACAATACTCGATCAAGATCGAAGAGAAGACCCAACCGTGTGTCACCGTGTGTGAAGTGAAGTGAAGACTACCAAGTGACAAAAAGTTGTCTCGGTCACCGATCGACAAATGGTCATTCCAAATAATTGGAATCGAATGTCAAAGGGGTATGTAATAGACAAGACTTGAAGAAAGTCGAAGAGATCCGTTGTCAAGACAAGCCAAGGTTTTGCTCAAAATAGGCATGTGTCAGGCTGCCAGCAATAAAGTTGTTTTGCTGAAAGAGTGCAAAAAGCAAAGAACCAATGAGATGTACCTGAAAACCTGCAGAGCATTTAATTCATGGTACGATCTACATCAATGTTGCAAGACAAGACAAGCCAACAACCTACGAGTGTGATTTGAAATTTATGTCTATCTCTTCAATGGACATAATTTCAAATGTGCACTATAAAAGGCTGAGGAAGCAAGTGAGAGAAGGTTACGAATTACACAGACTATCAAGCATTCAAGCAAGCAAATAATTACCTGCAATAACTCTCAAGCTTTTCAAAGATATCCTCAAACCTAACTTTGAAGGAATTCAATCCAACACACTCAGTATAGGAAATATTACTTCATCAATGAAGAGGAAAATTATTTTCAAGAACAAAAGGGTCTACTCTCCAAGGATGAAGGAGAAGTAATGAAGTTCTAGTTCGAACCAGTGCTTTGAACCTGTTGGAGGGCTTAGTGATCAAGTCCAAGGGTTTGAAGGAGGCTAAAGTAACATGACAGTTGTCTTGTGAAGAAGTTGAGTCCCAGGAGCAGCAGGTTGTGTGATCAAAGCTGTCTCAGACTGATAACTACTTTGTAACCAAGCTTAAGTTACTTAGTGGATTCCTCCAGGAGTTGGAGAAAAGTGGATTAGAGGAATTACCCCATCCTCGAACCATTATAAAACAAACTTGTGTTCATTTTACTTTTCAGACGCTCTATTACTTGCTTTATTTTATAACTGCTTTCAAGTTAAACTTGCTTAAGTCTGCTGATAATAACTATTGCTAAAACAAGTGTTGTAAAACATTCTTAAAAATCATAAGGGTGAAAAGTCTTCCGCTGACAATACCAAATCAACTATAATTTTAAGTGTTAGTCAAGGCAATAAGTTATGCTATTAACCGCTCACCAGTCTGTTGAGTGGGTAACTTTGTCGTGTAAGCCAACCTAGTCATCCTCAAGGACTTAGCCGATTTGAGTTACTCTAAAAATATTTTAAAAGGACTAAAATTGAAAAGTTGGTAAGGTTTATTTAACCCCTCCTTGTAAACCTTACGCATCACCCCTTTATGAAATGTGGCTAGAGATTGAGGATGGGCCACTACAAATCTTAAAGGTCAACACTGTTATAAGAAGGGCGCTCCCAAGGAGAAGATGTCGACTTTGCAAAGAAAGCCTGACCTACCATGGTGGAAAAACCTTATTGTTGGACCAATGATGATCGAAAGAGATACAATCTTGACAATGTTCCCAAGGATATACTTTATAAAACTCTTGATAAGGCTATGTTTAATAAAGTTAAATCTTGTAAAATAGCCAAAGAGATTTGGGATAGACTTACTTTGATTTGTGAAGGGTCTGATAAAATCAAAGAAAATAAATTAACTGTCGCAGTCCAAAAGTTTGAAAATTTTGAAATGATTGCAAGTGAAAGTCTGGATTAGCTGGATGCCAGATTCACAGACATCACCAATGAGCTTTCAGCTTTAGGGAAGGAATACACAGAAGGAAATATGTATGAAGATCCTAAGGTCTCTCCCAGCTGAGTGGGAAATGAAAGTCATGGCCCTAAGACGTTCCAATGATCTCACCAAGACATCAAACCATAAGTTGTTCTATGATCTAAAGGCCTATGAATTTGAGCTGAGAAGAAAAGAACAAGAAGAGACAGTTGTACCCAAGACAGCTACACTCATGGCTGGTGAATTAAAGAGAGCTGAATCCAAGGAGACCAAGAGGAGATTGCGCTGATGGTGAAGAGATTCAACAAGTTCTTCAATAAGAACTATAAAAGAAACAAGGGTGAATCTTCAAGAAGATACTCATCACCCTCCAAAGCAAGGGAGGACAGACCACCCAAGAGAGCTGAACATCAAATAATTGAGTATCAGAGAGCTGATAATCAGAGGATTGATAGAGCTGACTTGCAGAGAGCTGAGAACCTGTGTTGGAATTGCAGTAAACCAAGACACTCTTGGCTTTCGCATCCTTATCCGCCACCGACCGACAAGTACATAAATGAAGAGGAAAGAAAAGTCTTCAGGGAAAGAAGACAAGAAAAAAAGAAAGCTGTGTTGGCTGCTGAGACTGCTGAAACATCCAAGTGCAAGAAACCAACAGACTTAGATAGTAGTGAAGCCGACTACTCAAGTGATACAGAGGAAGAAGCTTTGATATGCCTCATGGCCAAAGAACAAGACTCCAAAGATCAAGAAGATGAGGTACACTCTAACTCATCTCATTCTGATTCAAGTGATTGTGATAGTGACACAAACACTTCATCATCCATATATCTTTATGATTCAATTGGCAAAATGATTAAATACTTTGAGCACATAGAAACCTCTCACACACTGCTAAATGAGGAAAACAACCAACTTAAATGCCAAAACTCACAGCTGGCTAAAGAGTTGAGTACTAAGTCACATAGCTGATGAGAACACTAACGTGAAGACTAAAATTGCCAAGATCAAAGCAGACTTAGCTGCTACAGAAAATAGGGAAATGATCTTAAGAATGTGATTGCATCATTCACTAAGGCATCCAAATCATTGGATGAGCTTATAACCATTCAAAAAGAAAGTGGTGACAAGACAGGGCATTGATTCAATTCCTTTGTGCATGCCCAAGTCCCAAGAGTGGTTATGAAAAAGGATCCTCAAGCAATGAGGAGTCTAAAAATCCAAAGCACCATATGTTGCACCAACACCCACTCACAAACAAAATCACAACCATGCTGGCCTTGATACAAGGAAAAGGCAAGAAGCCAATGAGTATGTTGACAGACACCAAACTAAATTCAAAAGTCCATCAAAGAAACTCCAAACAGAAATACTCAGAAAATCCAAACATAGCTACCAAAACCCCCAAAAGATTTCAAAGAAAGAAAATCACATGATGGGAATGGTAGAAACTACCCAAGCCAAGTTGATTGGAATGACCACCGAGATATCAACCAAGACATATGGGATACAAGCCTAAGTGGCAAAGACCTTAAACTCATCATAGATCATTCCCAAGGTAAAAGAGTTATAATCAAGCACACATATGCACCCAGCACAAAAATTAATATGCACAAAAGTTCCACTATTATCCCAAGAAAGCAAATGCTCAAACACACACACAGCATACGTACAAAAGAGATAGTTGTATGGTCCTAAAGCTCCCAATCAATTTGCTAATGTGAATTATGATTATGGAACCGATAGGTGACAACCTCTGTAGAGTCGATCATCCGGCTATAGGTTGGTTGAAACACCTTATAAAGACTAACCCCTCGGACCCATGCAAGTATGGGTACCTAAAACTAATTTCTGATTGCGGTTCAGGGAACAACCGAGTGCCAAGGAACCTGGTACATGGATAGTGGTTGTTCCGCATATGACAAGGAACAAGAAAAATCACAAAATTCAAGAATATCAAAGGTGCGAAAGTCATATTTGGAGGAAATACAGATCCAGGGGAAATCAAAGGCACACGATCCATAAAAAAATGGATTAGAGATCACTGATATTACATATGTTGAAGGCCTCAACTTCAATCTGCTGAGCATCAGCCAACTATGTGACAAAGGCTATAATGTTGGATTCAATATGTGTTTATGCCAGATCAAGAATGCTGAATCAAATGAAATTGTGCTTCAAGGATGAAGGCAGAAGAACATGTATGTAGTGGATTGGTCAACTGATACACCAAGCACATGTCTGCTAGCAAAGAGTACAGTCGAATCAAGTTGGTTGTGGCATAAGAAGCTGAGTCACCTGAATTTCAAGACAATCAACAAGCTTGCAAGAAGTCATCTTGTGGAAGGATTGTCTGACTCAGTATACATGAAGGAAAGCACTTGTGATGCATACTAGATTGGAAAGCAAATTAAATCCTCTTTCATGGATAAGCCAAGTCCTTCTTCAACAAGGATATTGCATTTACTGCACATGGAATTTTTTGGTCCTGTTGAACCAGCTAGCATCAGTGGAAAGAAATACACCTTAGTGGTGGTAGATGATTATTCAAGATACACATGGACAATCTTTATGTGTAAAAAGAAGAAAACCTTGCAGAAATTGCCTCAACTGATGAGAAGAGTTCAAAAGAGAAGAGTCAAACCATTATAAAGATAAGGTCTGACTAGGGAACTGAGTTTGTCAATGGGATTATAACTCAGTATTGCATTGAAAATGGTATTACTCATGAGTTGTCAGCTGCAAGAACTTCACAATAGCATGTAGTAGCTGAAAGAAGGAACATAACTCTCAAGGAAGCTGCAAGGACCATGTTAGCTGAAGCTGGTTTGCCTAAGAGATTTTGGGGTGAAGCCATCAATACTGCTTGCTACACTCAGAACAGGTGTATGATTAACAAGCAGTTGTCTAAAAATCCCTATGAAATTTGGACAGGGAGGAAGCCAAATGTTGGATATTTTAGAATCTTTGGATGTAAATGCTTCATCCACAACAATGGCAAGGACAACTTAAAAGCTTTTGATGCTAAATCTGATGAAGGTATCTTTTTGGGATACTCACCGAGAGTAAAGCTTATAGAGTCTTGAACAAGAGGACTATGGTTACATAAGAGTCTATACATAAGAGACTATGGTTAGGGGAAAAGAAGAATCAACCAACCTGCTCGTAAGAGTGCCTATTTTGAAGCGTATATAAGAGCACTCAACCCCGATGATGATGAGATAACTAAATGTCAAAGACAAAATTTTGGAAGGTCTCATAGCTAAATGATGATGAAGAAGTTGTTCAAGACAACTCACCGCGAGACGACTTAACCTAGTAAACTTACTCCAACTGTGATGTGAGATGGCCGAAAGACCATCCACCTAAGTTAATCATTGGAAATATTAGATATGGAGTAAGAACCAGGTCGAGAACTCAACATGAAGCTATGTTCACTTGTTTCATTTCCCAAATAGATCCTAAAGATGTGTCACAAGCATTTGATGACACACATTGGATTCTAGCTACACAAGAAGAGTCAATCAATTTGAAAGAAATAAAGTTTGGGAATTTGTTCAAAGGCCTATCCACCAAAATGTTATTGGTACTAAGTGTGTATTTAGAAACAAGATGAATGAGGAGGGATCTGTTGTAAGAAACAAAGCAAGATTGCCAACCAAAGGGTATTGCCAAGAGGAATGTATAACTTTTGATGAAACTTTTGCTCCCCGCCGCTAGATTGGAGGCAATTAGGATGTTTCTTGATTATGTTGCACACAAGAACTTCACTGTATATCAAATGGATGTGAAGAGTGCATTTTTAAATGGACTTTTGGAAGAAGAAGTCTATGTGGAGCAACCTCCAGGTTTTGAGCAGAAAACTATTGGAGATAAAGTCTACAAGCTCAAGAAAGCTTTGTATGGACTGAAATAAGTACCAAAAGCCTGGTATGACACATTGTCTCAGTTTCTTATTGACGATGGATTCACCAAAGGCAAAGTTGATAGAACACTCTCCAGAATTCAAGATGGAGAAGGTATATTGCTTGTTCAAATTTATGTGGATGACATCATATTTGAATCCACAAATAAAGAGCTATGTGACAAGTTTTCAAACCTCATGCAAGGGAAGTTTGAAATGAGCATGATGTGAGAGCTGAATTTCTTTCTAGAACTTCAAGTCAAGCAAATGAAGGATGGAACCTTCATAAGCCAAACCAAGTATACCAGAGATTTAATGAAGAAATTTGGTATGGAAGAGAAGTCATTTGTGAAAATTCCCATGAATACATTAGTAAAGATGGATATGGATGCAGATGACAAAGCTGTAGATCAAACCAGATATAGAGCCCTTATTGGATCATTGCTCTATTTGACACCAAGTAGACCAGACATCACCATTGTTGTAGGTGTATGTGCTAGATTTCAATCGCACCAAAAGAGAGTCACATGACTGCAACCAAGAGAATCCTAAGGTATTTGAAGAGATGCCAAGAAGTTGGCTTATGGTATCAATGGATGGAGGATTCAAGCTAGTTGGCTACTCGACTCGCACTATCCGGATGTGAAGTAGATAGAAACGTACATCGAGACCGACAAATGCTTGGAAATAGATTAGTTTTTTGGTTCAAATAGAAACAAAACTCAATAGCTAGATCCATAGTCAAGCAGTACATAGTTGTAGGCAAATCACAGCCCAAATGTTATGGATGAGGCAACAACTGAGAGACTATGATATATAAGAAAAAGAGATTCCAATTATGTGTGATAACACAAAATGCTATTACAATAACTCAAAATCCTATATTGCATTCAAGAACCAAGCACATTGATGTCATATATCAATTCGTAAGAGATCATGTTGAAAAGAAAGACATCACTTTGGAATACATATCAACTGCCAAGCGAATTAGGCGATGTATTCACTAAGCCATTATGAAAATCAAGGTTTGAAGAGCTTAAAAATGATATAGATTGATTGAGCTAAGTTAGGAGGCTTAGAAGACTCAATCAAAGGTCAAAGAAGAGAGAATTGAAATCAACAAAGTTTCATTTTCACCAAGTGAAACATTCTAGATGGATAGTCACCGATGGAGTTAATGGACAAATGAGTGATCATTATGTGAAGAGAGAAGCGAGTTAAGTCGCTTTTTGGAAGATAGCCGAGTTATTCATGAGCTAAGTGTCAAAATGTAGTTGTTTTCTCATGAGGGAATGTTTTAGGCATGACATCAACAAGAATTATGGTGTCGATGTAAAGCCTATACCCGCTTAGTCTATGATTGGATATAAATGTCTGCATTTAATGCAGGAAATTAATGTTGTTTCAAGCTTTTAATCTCAACCGTTGATCGTGGTCAACCTTTTTGAATTCTAAAAATTGTCCCCTCGCATCCCATATATACTCAAATTTCATTTTCTCTCTCCTCACTTTACACTCATCTCTCTCAAAGCAAAGGCAAGTTCTCTCTGCAAACAAAGCAAAACCCTAGTTCGTACATTATTCAAATTCAAGCTTTCAAGTTTGCTTTCCAAGTTTTATTTTCTAAATGGCTCCAAGTTACGATTATGTAAAGATGGACGAGAAGATCCACTCCTTGACGGTGGATTTTGATGGATCGTGAAGAAGAAAGGGGTTGACAAAACCCTTGCTAAAAGGATCGCCGAAAAATTGGAGAAATTTGGCCTTAAGGGATTTCTCACTATGGAGTTTTCACACACTTATCTTGAAGAGGTGGCCATGTTCTACGTGAACGCCGAGGTTCACGATGGATCCGTTCTTCCATCCACAACACGGACATGAAGATTATCACCGCAGATTTGGCTAAGATCGCCACATTCCTTTGTCGATTGAAAGAGGTCACCAAAAAGACATAAACCTAGTCGTGGCGTGGAAAGAAATCACGAATCCGTGAGTCAATCGCTAAGGTCAAGTACACAAAACAAGAAGTCGCCATCAAGGACGACATTATCATAAATTAATGGACGTGGTGTCCAAGTGTGTGGACATGAAGTTTGGCGCTTCAATCAACCGCTCTAGATGAAGTCGACGGTCATGGCCGCTATTTTAGAGAGGAGAAGAAGGTGAACTGGGTTGATTTCATCCTCAACAGACCGCTCAACGTGATCAATAAAACCATTAATGATGCGGGTCTTTTTGGAAGTTCGCTAGGGTATGGCCTTGTGATTGCCCATCCTGATGGAGGTGAAGGGCATTCCCCTCGTGCATAGGAAACCCTTCCATATTAATAAGAGAGTGTTCAAGGTGAACCTCTCACCGCCGTAGGCAAGCCCATGCACGAAGAGTCGACACCGGCGGTGAGTCACCGATCCGTCCCCGAGAACACCGGGCCGAATCGCAGGCCCCCTCTTCAAAGCCTCGTGCGTAAGAAGAAGAAAGTTGCAAGAAAGCTTGTCCCCGCCCCGCATCCGTGGAAGACACAACACCGCCCCTTTGCAAATGAGACTAAAGGATTCCCCGCACCTTCTCCAAATATGAAAAAATGCTCGGCCAGTGCGAGGAAGCCACCGCAAAAAAGAAACTAAAATCGGGAGAATCGGCTTTCACAAATGAGAACTGATGTTATGGAACTCGAGGTTCCATTGGTTAAAACCAAAAGAAGGTGATTGATGAAGAAGTCCGCTTTGAAATGCCAAATGAGTCCGGCACTCAAGTTGAAAAGGAAATCACCAAGAGAGGAGAGAGTAGTCTAAGCAAGCCGAAGGTGGTGAGAAGACTATGGCGATGTAGAAGAGTCTGCTGATAAGGATCAACGGAGTGTGGAAGAGACATTTGTTCATGAGATAACTGAAGAACGAGAAGTGGAAATAGCTGACCAGTCTGAGGAGTTAGATGTTAACTCCCCTCAAACCGATGCAAGAACCGTTGAGAATGAGAGGGCTCCCCTTAAGCCTATACAGAGGAGGACGATGATCTTGTGATGCTGTCCCCTACCTACCCTGACATTCAAGAGAGGCTAAGAATCTGGAGGCACTGGAAGTTGAGCTATGCAATGCATCAATTCCAGAGTCCTAAATTTGTAGAAGGGGAAGAAGAACTTCTAAACTTACTGGGAAACATCTCTCGTTAGCTCCGCCTCAGCCTTCCCACACTTTTTTTTGACCATTCTATATGAGAAGAAGGACGAGGAGAAAGCTAAGGAGAAGGCAAAGGCAAAGGCTGTTGAGGAATCTCTAAAACCTCACACCTATTTCCTTGCTGCACTCGAGCATGCCCAATGATGTACCAACAAAGGATAGTGATGTTGAAGAAATAGACCTCGCCGATGCAGCTGAAAAGGCTAATCGAGGCAATGTTTGAAAGACTCCAAAGAGTTGCACGAGCAGAGCATGAAAAAGGGCCAAGGAGAATCTTATTCTATAATGATTAATCCTAGCCCGATATCATGGAGATGGTGAGAACTATTGATGCCACCACATCTCTAGTGCACTGAGGATGAAACTACCAGAAGAATGGCGATGAAGCTAAGGAAGGTGTAGAAGAGGGAACCTTAGCCAAGCCAATCCCTCAAGAAGGTGTTGAGACACTCCGCCCTAACGGGCGATCACTCAAAAGGAAACACAACCGTGTCTTAGGTTTCGAGTGACCCCATCGCTGAGACTCACCGGTGCGCCACCGAGGAAAATCTCAAACCACCACAAATGGGTCGGAGGAGGTCGTGGGGAGACCAAACAAAAGATAAGTTTAGATGCAAAGGTGAGACAATTGATGTACTACAGACTGAGGTTAATAAGGCTCAGATGGTTTCGACTATCTCAGCTGCAACTTTAGCTGCCATGAAGGCCAATGAAGCTGCTGATGTAGCCAAGGCAAAGGTTGGAATTCAGGCCACATAAGTTGAGACTCTTGGCCATGAAAGTGCAATTCAAGGAGTTGAGACTCCGACGACGCCATCGAACACCCCAAAGCGCCTCCATCTCCGCCGAAGGGATTTTTGTTGAAGACCTGCTGCCAAGCTTGAGACCGCAAAGGGATAGTTGAAGGCCCATCAGCGGTTGAGACTGCTGAGGGTAATGAAGGCCTGGAGTAGGTTGAGACTTCCCTGGGTAAGAAGGTTGAAGAACAGTGCCAACCCCTCAAGAAGAAATCATGGAAGAAAAGGAAATAAGTGCTCTTCATGATTCCCAGGAGAATGTCGATGTTGAATTCTTGGGAACCAACGACGAAGCTGAGTCCAGTCCTATTGACAAATCATCTGAGGACAAAGCTGCTAAGGAGGCACTGGCAAGATGGAGGCAAGCAAGTGATAAAGTCGCTTAATCAATATTACATTGGTTGATGGCCCACCACCCATGGTTCCATCACCTTCCCATGACGCTGATAAGTCAGCCAAGGAACAGACTACTCAAAAGAAAGATACCACTGATGCCGAAGAAGCTGTTAAGATAGCTGAGGATCAGTCAGCTCCGCAGGCTAACATAGCTGCACAAGATACCGATGATGCTGAGACAACCGATGCACAAAGAGTTGAAGAAATATTAAAGAAAAAGGGAAAGGCTCCACAGGTTGAAGATGTTGGAATTCCTATTTTTTGGAGGATTTGTTTGCTGACTACTTTCCTTTGAGGCTCATGTACCCTTGGAAGCAGAGTCAACTGCTGAAAGTGCAAAATACACCGTCCAAGTCCCAGCTGAAGAACCTGGAACTCCTGCTGAAACAACGATGGTGTCGGTTGGATTTGACTTTGATATTGTGTGCCCAGAAGAGTAGTCCGTTGATGTAGTTGACTTTCGCAAAGCCTTCAAGGCCATTTGTACTGATATTGAAAATATGGAACATGGATTCGCACCACTCAACCAATGGCTTGACAATAGAGATGCAAATATCACAGGAGACATCCGAGGAACCGTATTAATAATCAGGGAATGGATTGGGCAAACTAAAGCACTAAGATGTGAGCAGGTCACATAGGTGACCTGGAGCTCAGAAAATGCCAAATTTCGGCAGTGTCAAAGGGACCATATCTTCAGGATGGATCAGTCTCATAAAAGTGACATGGAGTTGCTAAAAGCACAACACAAGGCGTAAACTTGAAAACACAGAGGCCAACATGTGTGCGGAGGTAATGATGCTCCAAATGAAAATGAAGTCGATGGCGGCTAGACGAAGGCTCTGCGATCCAAATTCTGAGCATCATACTCCAAGAGTCATGAGAAGATGGACATGACCAACAACAAGATTGATCTACTCCTTGGAGGAGTATTCGCTCAATCGGCTCTACCCCTTGGTGATGATGCCAAAAAGGGAAGATGAAAGTAGAAAGCAAGGGAGTAATAAGGATGGAAGTGGAAGTAATGGGAAGCAAGCGGCAAGAAGGGGGCAAGAAGTGAAGAAGCCGCCTTGAAAATTATGCTTGCTAAGACCCTCAAAGAAGGTGACATGACCGCCTCTATCCTCGCCGCCTACCTAAAAATCAATGTTGAAGAAAAAGATTTGGCCGTCAAGAAGTCTCGAGAGGCTATTGAAGTTGAATTTGAAAAGGTAGTGAGAAACATCACGAAAGAATTGAAAATCTAAAGTCAAAGTATGAAGGCCCCAAAGGATTCCCGCCTGTAAGACCCCTCGTGAGCTTACATTGCCTCGATGCAGATCTCGAGCCAAGGTCCTTAGAGGAATTTCAAACTCTAACTACGAAAGGATATTTCAAGAACATGACTCTACCCCAGCGTGGGATCCGTATTGGGAGAAAGGACTCGACTTGTGTAAATCAGCTGATAGGCAGCAGAGTTTAAGCAGTCAGCCGACTACCAAAGCACCCTTACAGTACACTCCAAGAGGAAGGGAAAGGTTTGGTAGTGGTGGAAGAGGAAGAGGTACTCCATCACAGCCAAAACCTAAGGATGTTCGGTATGTTGATCCAAGAAAAAAGGATTAATCTACTGGGCTGGGCTGGATGAGCTTTCCAATAAAGAGGTGGAAAGGAATAATGAAGAGGGTAGAAAGAGGCAAGAAGAAGAAAATGAAAGGCTCAATCGCAAATGGGAAGAAAGACAGAGAAGAGATGACCTTTCAGCTAAGAGAGACTATGAGAAGAAGAAAAGAGAGAAGAAGATAGAAAAAAGAAAAGAGCAGAAGAAGACAAAAGGAGAGCTGAGGATGAAGAGAGAAGAAGGAAGCAACTAAGGTGTTGAAGACGGCTAAACCCCTTCATTGTATTTTCCATAGCTGTAAATACATAAAATTATAAGTGTTATGTAATATCCTAATGCGCTGATACATTTGTACAGATACTTGTGTATAGTTCGCTCTGATACACTGTATAGGTTATACTTTGTAAAAGCTTTGTAAAGTGCATTTGTAAAGTACAAGAATGATATGTTCAAATAAAATTGACATATTCTACACATTCATTCCTTGTTACTGCACTATTTACTTTGTTGTATTATTTAAGTTTTGGCATCATCAAAATGGGGGAAATTGTTGGGAAAATTTATGTTTAGATTTTGATGATACCATGTAAAACTTAGATTAAGAAGTTGGCACCCCATTTTTTATGTAATTCAACTTGTAATAGATAGGGCTGTATAAACTGAGTTGAAGTCATCTAAGTTGAAGATTATAAGACTCGACTCAAGATTGAAGAGAAGACCCAGTTGTGTGTCAGCTGTGTGAAGTGAAGTGAAGACTAACAAGTGACGAAAAGTCATCTCGGTCACCGATCACAATAAGTCATTCCAAAATGATTGGAATCGAATTTCAAAGAGGTCAACAGACAAGACTTTAAGAAAACTGAAAGAGATTCGTTGTCAAGACAAGTCAAGGTTTTGCTGGAAATAGGCATGTGTCAGGCTGCCAACAATAAAGTCGTTTTGCTGGAAGAGTGCAAAAAGCAAAGAACCAATAAGATGTACCTGAAAACCTATAGTGATTAAGGAAAGGTTGCAGAGCATTTAATTCATGGTACAATCTACATCAATGCTGCAAGACAAGACAAGCCAACAACTTACGAGGGCGATTTGAAATTTATGTCTATCTCTTCAACGGACATAATTTCAAATGTGCACTATAAAAGGCTGAGGAAGCAAGTGAGAGAAGGTTACGAATTACACAGACTATCAAGCATTCAAGCAAGCAACAATTACCTGCAATAAATCTCAAGCTTTTCAAAGATATCCTCAAGCCTAACTTCGAAAGAGTTCAATCCAACACACTCAGTGAAGGAAAGATTAATTCATCAGTTGAAAAGGAAAATTGTTTTCAAGAACAAATGGGTCTACTCTCTAAGGCTGAAGGAGAAGTAGTGAGGTTCCAGTTTGAACCGGTGCTTTGAACCTGTTGGAGGGCTAAGTGATCAAGTCTAAGGGTTTGAAGGAGGCTGAAGTAACATGACAACTGTCTGGTGAAGAAGTTTTAGTCCCGGAGAGTAGCGGTGATCAAAGTTGTCTCGGACTGATAACTACTTTGTAACCAAGCTTACGTTACTTAGTGGATTCCTCCAGGAGTTGGAGAAGAGTGGATTAGAGGAATTGCCCCATCCTCGAACCACTATAAAATTGCTTGTGTTCATTCTACTTTTCAGCACACTCTATTACTTACTTTATTTTATAATTGCTGCCAAGTTAAACTTCCTTAAGTTTGCTGATAATAACTATTGCTAAAATAAGTGTTGTAAAACGTGCTTAAAAATCATAAGGGTGAAAAGTCTTCCACTGACAAATCCAAATCAACTGTAATTCTAAGTGTTAGGCGAAAAAACAAAAAGTTAGACTATCAATAGCTTAGTCGAGTCTGTTGAGTGGGTAACTTTGTTGTGTAAGCTAACCTAGCTGTCACTCAAGCACTTAGCAAATTTGAGTTAACTCTGAAAATATTATAAAAGGACTAAAATCGTAAGTTGGTAAGGTTTATTCAACTCCCCCCTTCTAAACCTTACATATCACCCCTTGGGACCTACAAGAGGGCCGTCTTGGGAAGAGAAAAGAGATATCTTGGACAGAGACAAAAGGGGATTATCAAGGAAGACACCAGATTCCAGATTTTGAAGACGGATTCATCCAACCTAGGGGAATTTATCATCATAATCTAGAATTTCTCTTATTTCTTTTTTTTTTTCATGTTAAACATGTCGTTTATGGATTTGTTTATGAGTTCACAAACGAACATGTCTAGCTACTTTTCTTTGACATAATGTAGACTGTGGATCTATTTGATATTGATTTGTTTATTTCTTATTAGTTTTCTTTGCCTATTTATTTATGGTTTCTTGTGATTAAAACTTGTGGATTATCTGATCAATAATTCACATGTTTAATATATTGGTTCATAATTTGAGAGATGAGTTCCAACAATAGATTAAAAAGTCACAACATAAATAATTGTAGAGTCGGGAGGCTTATGGTGTTTATGGGGTTTTGATACTTGATTCAATATGCTTTTGGGAGTCGATATTAATTATTGAGTAGGGATGCTAGCAATTCATTATTAATCTATGATTTGTTTGCTTCGAGAGAGAGAGAGAGAGAGAGAGAGAGAGAGAGAGAGAGAGAGAGAGAGAGAGAGAGAGAGAGAGAGAGTGAACTAGGATAGGAATCAAGTCCATAGATAAGGTGCAATTGCCTTTGGGTAATACAACTTGGATATAATTTAGAGATGCATGTCGAGATCATAGTCCTAGGATCGCTTTTATCCCTTGATAAATTCTCTACGTGTGAGCTTGTTAGTTGTTTAGTTCTTTTATTTTATTTTATTTTTATTTTTAGATAATTGATTTTCATATTTTCAACCGTTTCAATAAAATTGAGGCTATTATGTAGTTGTACTTTGTGTTCTTTAATCAATCACTATGGAATACGACCTTACTTGCCACTATGTATTAACTACGCTGTACACTTGCAGTTTAGCTTAAAAAGATTTTAGTGATTAAGATTTTGGCGCCATTGTCAGGGATTGATTTAATCATCATTGATACAATAATAAGTAGTTTTATTCTTACTTGAGACACTTTATTTGCTTTATTTTTGTTATTTTGATTAGTTATTGAGAAAAACTTGAATCTTTTGATAGATGAAGGTGCGAAATTACATGAAGATTTTGAAACATTTCAAGCGAAAAGTCGTCAACTTGATAATATTGAGCAAAAGCAAGTGCAAATACTAGAGCTAATAAAAAGAATAGGTAATGGGAAAGTGGTCAAGACCGTTACACTCAGTCGTACCAATAAACCAATTGTGACTTGTCATTATGCTTTCCTTAGTTAAATGAATGCCCTCTCTATCTATTTTGATATATGGTCCCAAACAAGTTTGGGAGGGGGGGTTATTCGTTTGTCTTTGGGAAGTGTATTAACCTTCTTTACATCTCCTATAGGAATTGCATGTAGAGCACATAGAGTTTTTATTGCATTAAAATTTTACATTTGCACGTTTATTGCTTTAGCATATGTACTTGCTTTCTTAGGATTTTGTTAGAAAGTGGAAATGGATTGATAGATTGTGATGATAGTTGTACTTTGGAGTACCATATATGTTGTGTTTTGGAGTCAAGAGCCTTGACTATGCGTGGTATGAAATTCTTGGAGTTTTCTTGATTATTGATTTTGCAACGACTAAGTAGAAGTGTGGTGTTTGACTTGTTGCCAAAATAAGCCTATGAGATTTTTGAGCCTTGACTATTTATATTGTGCAGTCTTATTTCTTTTGTGTGAATGTCATTCATGTTTATGGTTTCTAGAACTTGCTCTTTGTCTATCATTAGTCACTTTAGCCAATAAGCCTACCAAAAAGTATATAAATTCCTTTGCTAGCCCGTTTGAGCCTTTCAACCTATTTTCTTTGTTGCTAGCCAGGTAAATATGAGCCCTTTTAACATTTGAATATTATCTTACCTTAGCCTAGACTAATGGAGGATGTTTGTTTAAGGGATTGACTTATTTCATATCGTTTATTTGGGATTCGTAGGTGATGTGGTAAGAAGTTGCACCAAAACATTATCATTTGGGTCAAAAATTGGGAGATAAAACAAGAGAGCTTACAAGTCCTCGTAACAAAAAAAAAACTGAAAAAAAAAAAAAAAATATTACTTGAGGACTTGTGAGAAATTTGTTTAAGAAGTCTTGTTATCTTTGCTCTATTTAATTGACTTTGTTGTTAAATTGAAACTTGCATATTTTTGGAAAGTAATGAAAAATTGGTGTGGAATTTAATTTCTCTACTTTGTATTTAGTTCTCGGTTTGTGGCATAAATGTTTGGGATTGAGTCAAGGTAGAGATGAGAGTGTTTATGTACATATTTTTGCTCTCACCATTACTCCATTAGTCTTGGATGTTGAGTCACTTTCCTATATTTATCATACCTTAACCAAAAGCCTACATTACAACCAAAAGAGAAGCCCTTTTGATTCATATTTTGGCACACATGTTTACTGGTGACAAGTTTAGACTTTTGCATGCTTATGGTAGGCCATTTTCATTAAATTTACTTGAGAGTTATTTGTCCTATTTATACACTTTGAGTGCTTGAGTGACACACTTTTTCGGTGAGGATTGCAATGCCAACATTTTACTTTGAGTTGGTTGTTGCATATTAGGTGATCATGAGCTTTAGAGATTGATTATTGTGTTGTGAAAAATTGCTTGAGATTTGATAATATTTTCATACATGGTGTGCTTGTTGGGAATGCTTTTTATTTTAAAAATCCACCTAATACATGCTTATATTCCTTTTCTTGTTGCTCGAGGACTAGAAACTGTCTAAGTTTAGGGGAATTTGATAAATGGTTATTATGCATACATATCGGGGTGTAATTTGGTATATAATCGAGATATTTGCATTTGTAACTAGCGTGTTTTGGTTGGTTTTCTTTATTGGGCGTGATATTGCAACTTTCTGGATATTTTTCAGAAAATTGAGCTAAATTGAAAAAAACGCGATAACATGTATGAAAGGGTAGGTCAAGAGCCAAATGACAAATGAAGACGCGAAAGAAAGAAGCATGGACGATCGAACAATAGAAGATTGCTTTCGAAAACGTCCAAACGCGTCAACAGTTTTCAGCACTGGCATGGTTTAGTATTTGGCCCATAACTTTCTCTGCTAAATTGATATTGAGCTGATTCAAGTTGCTATGGAAAGCTAAGAGATAGGGAAACAACTCTTATTAAGACCCGAGGACCTAATTCGCATATTTGGGCCACAGGACCAGGTCATGCGCATGCGCACGCCTGTGTGAGACTACAACAGAGACAATTTTCTGGGAGAAATTTACATGACCATGTCATACGCAAGAACACGGGCGTGCACAAACACACGACCAAGCCATGCACAAGTGCATGACCCATGCGAAATGTGATATTGTGCAGATTTTGTTTCCTTATTACGCGAGAACTGAAAAAGGGGTCCAAAAGGGCATATATAAAAGGGAGAAATAGACCTAGCAGCTGACATAACACATCGAGGGAGAGAAAACAACACATATTGGAGAGAAGATGGTCGTCTTGAGAGGAGAAAAGAGATATCTTGGAGAGCCACTCAAGGGGATTATCAAGGAAGATACCAAGATTCCATATTTTGAAGACTGATTCATCCAACCTAGGGGAATTTATCATCATACTTTAGAATTTCTATCTCTTTCTTTCTTTATTTTCATGTTAAACATGTCATTTATGGATTTGCCTATGAGTTTTCAAATGAACATGTCTAGTTAATTTTCTTTTTCATATTAGCTTGTTTTGCTTATCTATTTGTGGCTTCTTGTGCTTAATCTTGTAGATTATCGATCAATAATTCACATGTTTAATATGTTGGTTCATAATTCGGAGATGAATTCCAACGACATATTAAAGAAGTCATAACATAAATAATTGTAGAGTCGGGAGGCTTATGATGTTTATGGGGTTTGATACTTGATTAAATATGCTTTTGGGAGTCGATATTAATTGTTGATTGTTGAGTAAGGATGCTACAATTTCTTTATTGATCAACGGTTTGTTTGCTTCAGGAGAGGGAAGGGACTAGGATAGGAATCAAGTCTATAGATAAGGTGCAATTGACTTTACGAAATATAATTTGGATATAATTTAGAGATGCATGTCGAGATTATAGTCCTAGGATCGCTTTTATTCCTTGATAAATTTTCTACGTGTGTGCTTGTTTGTTGTTTAGTTCTTTTGTTTTATTTTGTTTTATTTTTAGATAATTGGTTCTCATATTTTCAATCGTTTCAATAAAGCGAGGCTACTACGTGGTTGTACTATGTGTTATTTAATCAATCTCTATTGAATATGACCTTACTTGCCACTATCTATTAACTACGTCGTACACTTTGCGTTTAGCTTAAAAATATTTTAGCGATCAAGTGGGCGCCTTCTAAAGCATTGTGGTTTTTTTCCTCAAGCCCTTCTCTTCATTACTCTTCTGATCACACATTAATTCCTTCAGAGTAGGTGTTAGCATTTTCGCTCTCTTTTCATTGCACACTTTTGTAACTTATATTTGTGAGGAATGGAAATTTACGCGGACCCCCCGAGGGAGCCCCTTCCCTTAGGGAGAGTTGGAGGGGGTTTTGTTGAGGAGAGTGCATGTGTGGACGCGGACCATTGCTTAAAAAGTAATGATGTTTGCCGGAGCTGGCGAGGTCCGCGGCTCCTAAGGTTGCTTGGCTTGATCACTGTCTTTTCTAGGGAGCTTGCCTCTCTCTAGGATCACTGAAGGTTATGTTGATGACTCCAGTTATATGAAATTTCTTTCCTTGATGTGCAGCTTGTGGCGGCACAAATCATTGGTGGAGTTTGTTAATGACATATTTGGATGAGCTTCTTCCTCAAGATTTTGCATTCTCCATTGTTGTTATGTAATGCTTGCGGGGCGACCCAAGATGGGCGCCCAAACACTGAGGGGTATGCCAACTTGAGCAGTCTTTTGCGAGTGCCTTCTTAACTATTTTGTTTGTTAGGAGCTCAATCTTTTAGCCGAATGGTGGGTATGAGAAACCTTGGTTGGTTCAGACTTGGTCTTCCTGAGTCTTGTAGTCTTGTGTTCCAAGAGTTATGGGCATCTTCTTCTCTTTGCTGACGTTCGGTGTCCTCTGCTGGGAGCGGTGCCCATGCGGCTCCACTTTGCACTCCTGGTAGTATGTTGGAAGTGTAGTCCATGGTCTCCATTTTCTTGACTTCAAATGATGTTAATGACTCAACAATATGTGATTCTATCTTGACATGAGTTTAGTTGGAGGATTACGGTTTAAGTATTCACCGGGGATCTCTTTTTTCATTGTTTTTCAGGAGAAGTGAAGTCTTGACATCTCTAGAGAGTAGTTTCATCGGTATATTTCAATGAATTGTGCTTCTACTTTTGGAGGCTTGGGGCTCTAGATGTGCATGCTCTTCCGAGTGTGCTCGGGTCCAGTATCCATTTCTCTTCGATAGTTGGCGGAGCTCGGGAATGTCTTGGGCGGCTTCGAAAGTGGATTGATGTCTTAGAGTGTTCCGTAGCTTCATTGAGCTAGAGATCTTCCCAAGTCCAGCGAACTTATTCGGTTAGGGGAGTCCTTCGAAAGAGGAGCTTGGGGAAGGGCACCCTTTGAGCGAGAAGGGCACCCCTTGAGGCCAGGTTGTTGAATGGTGCCCTCGAAAGGAGGGGAATATCCTCGTGTCTTCTCAGCATGATCTGCCTTATTTCTTGGTGTTCCCGGCTTTGGAGTCGGCGACTTCTACGAATCACTTCAGAAGTCTCACAAGAACTCCCATTCTTTCTGTTTTACTTGAAAAAGATGAGCAATGGTTTTCGGATATTTCCTTTTGATGGAGAATTGTCATGTGAAAGCGATAATGAGCTTGTCCATCCCAGTGATTGATCCAACTGAGGGTGACTAAACCAAGTCGATTTACGCTTGGTCAAAGTTATCGAGAACACTTTACAAGGGAAGCGTTAACAATGTAGTAGAGATTTGCATTCGCATAAAATTTGCCTAAGTGATCCTGGGGACCTCTGGACCCATTATACTCCGGGAAGTTAGTGGTCTTGATGCCCAAGGGCAATGGCTGAGCCAGAGGATGGCGGGGCTAGTGATCTTCCTCCTATGGCGGTGGCCGAGTTATCTTGGCTAATGGTTACCACCTGCGACTCTTATGCGAGCATGTAAGTGTGGACTTGGGAGTGTTGGGCTCTATTCTCAGCTTCTCTCCCAGCGGGAGCGCGCGCTGGACTCTTTGATTTTCTCCAAGTCCTTCTCTCCCAGCAAAGCTTGGGGGAGACCCCCCAGCGGCTTCTGCCACGGCCTGATTCCTCAGATCATCTTGGGCAGCTTCTTTGAGCGGGGGTTGGAGGGCTTCAATGATGAGAATTCATCCACGAAGGATCCGGCAACACAAATGCAAGTTATCTCGAGTTCTTGAAGATTGTGTAATTGAGTTCTTGTATTTGTTTATCATAGATTAAATGTTTATTTTCGTTGTTTTGAGTCATTTGAGTGGCCAAGTTGATGTTAGAGGGCAATTGTATTGAGTTTAGAGTCATCATAGTGAGTCGTGTGTCGAAAAGAGCATGGACGATGGAACAACAAGAGATTGCTTTCAAAAAAACGTCCAAACGCGTCAACAATTTTAAGCATTGGCGAGTTTAGTATTTGGACCATAACGTTCTCTACAAAATTGGTATTGAGTGATTCAAGTTGATATGGAAAGCTAAGAGAAAGGACTAAAACTATTATGAAGACACTAGGAGCGGATTCAAGATCAGACGCGCGTATGTTCGCCCACACGTGAATCTTGGTGTGATTGAGTTTCCTTTTAGGGGCAGACTTATTATCCATTCTAGTTTGTCTACGGTTAGGGTTTGAGTCGCCTATATGAGGGTTAACACTTATTCTTTTTCATTAATCAATCAATTGAATTAATATTTTTCTCTCTAACCCTTTGGGTTTCTCCAAGAGTTTCAAGATTATTCATATTATTGCGATTTATCGACTCATCAAGCGAACTTACACATTCTTCCAAAAAGATTGTGGCGACTTCACATGCCGAGGTTTTTGATTCGCTAAGCAATGGGTCGAGGTTTCCAACACTTTAACCAAACTAGTGAAGATCTTGGGTTAACAACATATTGTTATTTTGGTTGTATGCACAATTGTTGCTACGGTTCACATCAGTTGGTATCAGAGCCATCTAGTGAAGGTTAAACCTGTCTTTGTTCTTTTATCCTTGTTTTCCATATTTTATTTGTTATCCATAAATGTTAATTCTTCAAGGACACAAAAACAAAATTCAAAATTTGCACAAAAAGATCAGTGGGTAAGGAATTGTAATCCGCGTGCACAAAAAAATGGAATTAAAAAAATGAAAATTGAAAAAAAAAAAACATGGAAAAACATCAATGGGTCGAGCCGTTTGATTTGTTCAAGTCGCATAGGAGCAAACTTGCAAAAGACGATGAGTAAGATGTTGATTTCTATTATTAAGGAGCCTAATTTGCACAAAAAGCGCGGAGGCCAGAATTAAGCGATCTATTTGTTTGGGATAATAATGATGAAGATTTTGATTACGGGAGGAATCGAAATTATGGAATTAACGAGAATAAGATGAGGGGTTTCACAAGGAAACTCCACATGCTAGTACGAACGTTTGGAAATCCGTTGCTAATGATTCATGTTTTTCGTCGATTTTAAAGTCACGGGAACACATCAAAGATGGAGATGGCCGAACCGGTATTAGAGGTTAAGCTCGAGTTGGAGGAAGTTCCAGAAGTTGTAAATCTGGATCTATTGTCATTAGTTTCCTATGATGTGTTGGGTATCGAGCCAACACTTGAATACCAAGATTCAATATAGAAATTGAAGTTGGTGGGGTAGAAGGGATAGAGAATTCAGCTAGTGAGCCCACAAAAATTATGAAGCCAGAGACAATGAGTGATTGAGTGAGAAAAAAATATTGAGAGTCCGACCAAGGGTATATGTGAGTTTAATGTGATGGCCGAGAAAAAAGAGAGTAATAATTTTGACTGGGCCGAAAACATGGGGGTAACTTTCGTTGAGGTAAAATTCGAGGAATATCTATATTCATGGCAAAAGGAAGGGACTTAGGAACGAGTTTTTAAGTTCTAACATAATTATCGTGTTTTGCCTAGTTTCATTGTTTATTGGCTACATAATTGTGGAGAAACAAATGATTGCGCTTGTCATTTGGTTTTTGATCCGTGTGGATTGACATGATCGTTCAACTATTGGGGTCCAACATTTGGATTCGAGGACGAATACCTTTCAAGAGAAGGGAATGATGAGAATCCGTTATCACGAAGGATCCGGGTAACACCAAATGCAAGTTATCTCGAGTCTGAAAGGATAAAAGCCCAATTGAGTCAGACATGGTGTTTTATAGAGTTATAGAAGAAATATGGGAGCTCGATTACCACAGTTTTCAGATTCCAATGTTTAAATGTAATTGGGTAGAGTATAATAATGGTATTAAAGTTGATGATATTGGTTTCACCTTGGTCAACCTCAATAGAATTGGATTCAAATCTGATTCATTTATCATGTCTAGTCAAGCAAAGCAAGTATTTTATATTGAAGACCCCCAGGACCCAGTATGGTCTATTGTGCTTTCAACTCCAAGCAGGGAGTACTTCGAATATATAAATGGTGATGAGTTGGGAGATACTATAATCCACCATCAATGTTTTACCAATGGGATGCCATCGAATGATGGTGATGAAACTGATGAAAATGAGCCACCATACATTCATGAAGATTGTGATGGGATTATTTCATGCATTTTGTTGCATTAACGAGCATCCGGACTCTATGATTTGACTCGTAAAAAATTGAAAGGTGGGCATGATGAAGTTCAAAGGGTAAAGTGATGTTTCTATAGAAGTTTATCAAGAGGGTGATAAGAATAGCATGGATAGCGATTCTTTAGATAGCCAAGCAATGGTATCCACCGTCGTACTCAAAATGATAGGTTGGCCATCCTACGGGCTCGGTGGAGGTAAGTCGACGTCAAAATTAATAACCGTGGACAAGCGTTGGGAAAACATGGGGATGAGATGCAAAGTTACATTAGCATCCTCGCTCGAGAAATGTAAAGATTACATACAAGACATGGACGCATGTACCATATGATGTTAAAGATTTGATTTGGGATTACTTAATGTAAATAAATCATGTACTTTTTCCTTTTTCTCAATTATTCTCACATTTGCACCACTCACTTTTTGTTCTTTCTTTTGTTATAGTTGAACTTTAATATAGATCCAAAATGGAAGAAGGCATGTACGAGTTCAGCTAGTGCAAAATGGCGTCAATATAAAACCACGCTGACTAAACAATTTGTTAGGATCGTAAAGATGATCATGAGGAGTTGAACAAACCACCAAATAGATTTGGTATTTCAAGGGAGAACTGGAGTTCTTTTTTGATTAGCCGCATGTCTGAAAGCTTCATGGTAAGTAAAACATGTACACAATTAATTTCTTAAGTTGGTGTTTTCTAATAAGTCCGTGACTATTGATAACTAATAATAGAATGAAATATCTTGTTTATTTGTCTAATGATTGCAATATGTGTTGAAAATTGTAGAAATTAGGTGAAGAACATAAGGAGAGAAGGAGTGCAAACATATACCCCCACCGACTTGCCCGTAAAGGATACATCAGATTAGCTGAAGATATAATAAGCATTCTATTAATATCAGTCCTCTAACATGTATATATTGATCATTCTTCTTACGTGCAGGAAAGTGAATTATGCGATGACGATGATATAAATAGAACTATTTTGTGGAAGAAAGGCTGAACCAATAAAAAAGGGGAAATTAAAGGTGACAATTTGAAAGAAACAGTGGCAAAAATTGTAAGTTGTCCCTGTATTAATATTTCTTCTGCAATATTATTTGATGAATTGAGGCAAGTTTCATTTAAATGTGGCATGTTGTCTTCTTATTGGTTATTAATATTTCTTCTGCAATATTATTTTACTTCAGAATTTCTGTATGGAAATTATTTTTTGAAATTATGAAAAATAGAATACATTACATTATGCTAATGTATCATTTAAGTTTTGTTATTTACCCTTTGAGAGAATCCCCTTCCACAAACATGCTTGTATTGAGACACCAGCAGGCTTATTACACCAGTAAATTTCTTTCTTCTGTACTGAGAGAGATATATTCATGAGATTGTATCGATTCATTTAGTTTCAACGGAGAGAAATTTTTTGTAGATCTCGATTGAATTTTAAAAGCCAAATGCATGTTCAATTGTTCATAGCATTGGTCGATGTTCTAACAAAAACATGAATGATACCATAAAAAGGTTTTTCAAATCTTTGATCTCTTGAAATCGAGGTGATTAGTCGATTAACCACTAACCACTTCTTGAAAGTTCTTGGCAACACAAATCTAAATTGGTGTGAATGACTAGTCGATTCAATTTTGCTAAAAATCAAATAAGTCAACTCAATATAAAAGATAATCATGAAAAGTCTAGGGCTTGGATACATAGAAATATGAAGGCCTTGTAAGCATGAGTTGAATGAATTGAAATATATGATAAACTGATAATACAACACGAAACACATTAGTGAATAAGAGATTAAATTCCTAATTAAAGAGTTGGAATTCAAAAGTGAAATTTTACATTTATGTCCCTTTGAGAAAATTTACCACTTTAGGCAGACATTAATAGAATAGTTACCAGTAAGTTCATTGCCTATGTATAGAACCTATATGCTGCATATAATCATTGTGTACACCCTCATTGATTGATCATTTGTAAAATTTACCACAACATCAGTTAGTCGATGTGTGATACAAATATAAAATAGAGAGGGCAAAGCTGAGAGAAGAAACAATACCAACTTTTGGAATGAGGAAAAGCTTTTAACTTGTTTCACTGAAACTAATTGAAAATTCTAGAGAAAGCAAAAGCTTAAGTAAATTATGGAAAGTGGTACATCAGCCAATCACATGTTTCATTCTGAACCAAAAATGAAAAAACAGAGTAAGAATCATTCTTTACCATTTGAATGCTCTACTCTTTGCTAACGACTTATGCATATTCTGTAGATGAAAAAATTAAGAATGCATCTCCTAGGAATATGGAGATGCCTTCAGCTTGTAAGCAAAAAAATTAAGAATGTTATACTTGTGATCTCTGAAGCTCTCGAATATAAGCTGGGATGGTGTGGTCAAATTGCTGGCTATGTGGATTTTCTATACCATGTTCTTTAACTTCAAAACAGTCACATGATTAATAAGCAACAAAACTTTTTTGGTGTGATGTTTGAAATGCTTACTCTATTTATAAGGGATTAAAAATACCCTGCCATTTGTTTTGTAGCTTAATTACTCTATGACACCTGTTATAATGTGTTGTGTTGGTATTAATGCATTGTTTTGTCATTTTTTGCATGACAGGATAATTATATAGAGCTAAAAAAAGAGGGTAAGCTGAAAATCGAAGAAGCAAAAGAAGACATCCTAACAAAAGTACTTGAAAAACCAGAACATCCTGGATGGGTGAGGGTCTTGGAAAGAATGTTACCCCATCTATGTACTTCAACTTTGTTCCTGGAAAGAAGCAAGTTGACCAAGGGGTAAGAACTGAGCAAAGAAAAGAGTTGATTGACGCTAAGAAATTGATTCTTTGAGCAGGGTGCTCTTATTGTACGCTTAGAAAAGCAAAATGAACGCTTAGAAAAATTAGAAGCGATCTTAAACAAAGATGAAGAAAAGCTAGTTGTTCTTGACATCAATCCAACAAAGATGAAGATGATGGTGAAGGCGATTTCGTAATTCTTGTGAAAAAGTGGCTTTAGAGGTATATATTTAATTACAACAATGAACATATTTGTTGTTTAAAGTTTTATTTTTTATTTTTTTGTAGTTAACTGATGATTATTCATCTTTTAGGGCTCTGCAGTAGCATTGGCATTGGAGTCTACAAACGAGATTGCTGCATATGGTACGACTGTCCATGTCGATGGACTTGGCAACTTTCTTTATGATGAACCATTACCGACAAATTACATGTGCATCGCCATCGATGAAGCAATGGATGAATCAACTCCTTTGCCAATTAAAATCCCTAGGACGTGTGTGTGTCTTGGTGATGCTGTAGCAACCATGTTGCTTGGCCTGCACACTTGATAAAATTGAAAAATGAGGTAATTGTGATGTAAGATTTCTGTTTAAATGCTTAAGTAATTTTTACTTTGGCACCTATCTAACATCTGTGCATTTGCATTAATTAGAAATATGGTACAATCAAAGTTGACGATGGGAAAAACAATAGTAAAGTTGTCAATTCCATCATGCCAAGAGAGTTGTTCATGTTCTATTGTTGTTGCAAGAATGTTCTTGATGGAAAGAGTTAACGTATGACTTTAGATAATGATGTCTTTGGCCTTGAGAAGGTGATCCATGTTGACCTTTCAGACATCACTCACTTTTGTGAATTGGAGCCAATTTCGTGCTTTTCTATAATTGTGTACATATGGTAAACCTTTCAATTATTATCTATTGTTTTTATAAATTGCAAATACTTCATAATTTACTATACTAATTTCATTTCTCTTTTTAAAATTGTAGGAACCTTTACAAAAAGATGAAGGAAGAAATTGTGGATAAGTTTTTATTTGTGGATCCGCATGGTATAGGGCATGTGCCGACAACAAGAATAGATAAAAATTATATCCAACAATTAATGCAATCCAGGGCACACTTTTTAGCAAATAGGTTGGGCAGTGCATCAATTAATCAATTAGTTTTGGCGCCATGTAATATAGGGTAAGTAAGAATTACAATATCACTTTCAATTGCATATTCTAAACTTGTCTAATTGCAAGTACTAATCATTTATTTGTGTTAGTTATCATTGGATTTTGACTGTGATCGACCCTTACAATGAGATTGTATATGTTTTGGATCCTCTTGGCCCCCCTATTCGCGATGATACTTGGAGAGATGTTGTTAATCTGTAAGTTCTTTTCACATGCAAGTCGATAAATTAAATATTTCTTCACTTGTTAATTGATCTTATGATGTTTGAAGGGCTTTAAAATTATTTAATGTGGGCAAGGGAAGGAAAGTAAAAAAAACAACCCCAATGGGATATAATTGCGGTATGTCCTTGTCATTAACATATCATGCACAATGTAATTTGTATAAGTAACTAACATTTTTTTCCTCATATAGGCTCTATTCAACCGGATGAAAAACATTGTGGTTTTATATGTCTTTGCGATACATGAGAGAGATACTTCACGAATACTTGACTAACAAAGCTCTCTGCGATCAATGGTAAAATATACGATTTCATATTTGAAGTTTTCAAATAGTTTAAAATTGTGTAATTTATAATTTTTCAAAGTGATTAATAGTTGGTTTTTTCCAAAGAAGATTAATATAGTTGGATTTTACTAATATAATTTGTGTTCATAGTTCAAAAAAGGTCAATACACTCCAAAGACAAATTGATGAAGTGCGTTTGGAGTGGGCGCATTGCATACAAGATCACATGTTTGAGTAGAACAATATTCAAGCTACCTTGACTTGGCTAGAATTTTGTTTGTGAATAGTTAAATTTGTTTGGTTTATTATTCTTTGATTCTTTAAGCTCGGATTTATTCTTGTTAATATTCTTTTATTTTCAAGAACTGAAATAATTTGTAATCTACTTGTTTAGTGTGATGATAATGTTTTGTGCTCAATCTTTGTAGTAAAACTACTCTTGAATTTAGCATGTGAAATAGTTTTTGAAATAATAACTTGAGATGAAAAGCAGTATATATCATGAATGAAAATGAGTTGCTGTTAGTGGTTTTAACCAATCTTGTTCGTTTGTGGATTCTTCTCGGTCGGAAGAGAAAGTGGTGGAATTGCCTAAGAGAGGCGGTGATAGGAAGGTGAGGAGTGGTAGGGGCATTGACATGGTGGCAATGGCTTGGTTTGGTTTTGTTTTAGTTACTTTTACTCTTGGATTTATTTGCATGAGTTGCAATGGGAAATTTGTGCGAGGAAAGTGAGTTGATCCTAGTCCCAACATAGGTATGTCGCGTGCATCCGTTTGTTTGTTTATAAATCTATATTTTGATTTTAATATTAGAATTTGATGGAGGGTTGCGGGACTAATGATTTTATTTGTGACTAATGTTAATTTGCTATTATGTAGATTACAATTTTTGTTTTGTCAATAGCAGTTTTCACAAAAAAAAAATATCTTTATTAGAAGTGTCAAACTACAATTATATCACCAAACAAGTAATAATTTACAAATGAACTGATTATAAGTTCTGATTTCATATTTTATTAGCTATAATTAGCTTTATTATACTAAGAATTGCTCCCATCTTTTTAGGTTGTTTTATCGAGGGGGTTGAAGGATGTTCAAGGACATGTTTGTTCTATTTTCACTAGCACTCATTAGATTTTGTTAATAAACATTACTAGTAAGGATTTGCAATGTAAGTTGACAAATTGGGAACTATAAGGATGTTGTAACATTAAGGCCTAGGTACTCGTTTGTATAGCCACATTTTGGCCTTTATGTATACTCGTTGTGCATATTTTGAATGAATGGCTTAATGCATGTTATATTTGTTAATTTCGATTGTATTTAATTGTTTGTTGATTTAGATTGGTGAATATTGGTGTTATTTTCGTTAATTAGAGGGGTAAAAAACACAATATTGTTCAATGAAATGAAATTAGTTAAAAAACCAAACAACATCAGTTATAACGTGGTGTGTTAAAATGTGACGACAACAGTTATGCTAGTATAGACATCGCTTTCAAAACCGATGTCATTTCCTAACTAACTAAACCGAAACAACAACAACATAAGCCGTTGTGGTTTCAGGTATCAACATCGGTTAAAATGTTGTGGTTTCAGGTATCAACATCAGTTAAAATCCGATGTTACAAAATGATGTTGTTATAGGAAACAACATCGGTTAAAAGCCATTGTTAAAAAAATTCCCACTTTAACAATAGGGGCTTAACATCACTTATGTTTCTTAAACAACATTGTTTTTAAACCGATGTTGTTTCACTTATTGACATCGGTGAAAAACCGATGTTGAGAACCCCTCCCCCCTTAACAATAGGGCTTTCAACATCGGTTTTTTCATCATTACACATCGGTTAAAAACCGACGTCTATTAGCTTTTCTCTTGTAGCACTTGTATTTGTTTATCATAGATTAGATGTTTATTTTCGTTGTTTTCAGTCATTTGAGTGGCCAAGTTTATGTTAGAGGCCAAGTATATTGAGTTTAGGGTCATAATAGTGAGTTGTGTGTCGAAAGGAGCATGGACGATCGAACAATAAAGGATTACTTTCAAAAAACGTCCAATCGCGTCAACAGTTTTCAGCACTGACAGGGTTTAGTATTAGGCCATAATGTTCTCTACAAAATTGGTATGGAGCTGATTCATGTTGCTATGGAAAGCTAAGAGAAAGGACTAAAACTATTATGAAGACACAAGGAGCAGATTCGAAGATGTTGTATGCGTATTGTCGCCCATATAATAATTTAATTTATTCTTATTTGTGCTTAACAGGTGAATAATCTACATGGCGCCTGGGAAAAAGCATAAGGCAAAGAAGGATGATGATGAGACATTTGATCAGATTAAGAAATTGCGACGTAAAGAAAAGGAAACGTGTGATATTGACTATGAGATTGAGAATGAGTCATCGAAGTCGAATTCCAAGAGTACACAAACAACAAGAACACCCAGAGGTGATACAACCATGCATTATCTTGCTATGCAAAGAGTGCAAGACATTAAGAAAATTGTGCATTTCAATACACTTGGTCAGCCTATTGGAAAAACTGCAATTGAAATGCAAAGCTATATTGGGTATGTAGCTCGGGAAAAGGTGAGGATAACCTAAAAAAGTTGGAAGCATGTGCCACAAGAAGTCAAAGATAAGATATGGGAATCTGTGAATGTAAGTATTTAATAGTTCAATCATTTTAGTTGCATTCCTCCACCAGTCAATACACTGCCTGCACAAAATTTGCAAATTTCAGACAAAAAATTTACTACAAAAAATTCTAATATCAGGACCAAAAAGGGAGTTGTCTTGATGTTTTACCTATGTTATACTTCTTCAAAACATCAGTTGATGCCACGAGTCGATCGATTTGTGTCATTTGGTCTATTTTTTCCTCCAATGTCATCCTGCTTAATAAGTCCTTAACTCTTTTAGATGTTGGCTGTAATTTTCAAAAACCTTTAAATGAAAGTCTTACAGTGATCAGTTACTGTAATTAACTTTATATTATTAAAAGGAGAAATTGTAATTAAATTGTAAGATCAGTTACTCCATTTGCACAACTCATTCTTAATCTTATTAGTATAGTAATGTGTTCTAGTAGAATTTTTCTCATCATGGTTTGCCTTTGAGCATACAAGCATTATCAAGACAGTGTTAACTGATTGGAATCAAAATCTCCCAATTTTTTTTGGGATTTTTATTATCCATTTTTTTTAAATCGCATTCCTCTCTTACTTTTACACGTATGACAATACAGGTTATAATTTTATAAACAAAACAAATAGAACAATATAAGCAAGTGATGCCACTCAGGCCACTGATCTCTGCACAAAATTTGGATTTTTTAGTCTACTGTATGTGTGTGATTTTCTTTGTAGTTGCTTTTTAGTTTGTCCAATTATCTGTTAAAGCTGTGTTTTATAAGAATTTGTGAACTATTATGTATGCTTTTGGGCATTATTATGTTTAATTATCTCTGAGTCAAATAGGTTGTAGTAATGGTGAGATACAGTAATTGTTTATTGATAATGCAATAGTGGGCATCTCTTCACTTTCTTTTCCATCAGTTAATTCATTGGACGACTTAGTGGGATATGTCATCTCCAACAGACAGGTCAAATAGTGATTAGAATCAATTGATTTATAGGGTGAACCTTTAAATGAAATTTAAAGGATTTATGATGACTATTTTGTAAAATCGAACATAAATGTAACTAGACAAGCCTTTAAATGAGAATTCACACACACACACAATACATAAATATAGGGTGAACCTTTAAATGAAAATTCACACACACACAATACATAAATAAATTTCCACTGTATGTTTACTCTTTTAACCTGTGTTGCGAATCGGTTACCAACTATTTTTTTTGTTATAGCTTGCATTCGATGTTGACCCCAAATGGAAGTCGGGGTGTTTGAGCTTGGCAAACGACAAGTGGCGTCAATACAAGACCAAACTGACAAATAATTTCGTACTTAAAAGGATCAATAAACCGGAGCAGATAAACAAGCCACATAAACCTACTATTGATCAATCTGATTGGAGTAGCTTTGTTATTAGTCGCATGTCCGAGGATTTCAAGGTAAAAATCTTTGTATTTATTGTATTCTATTATTGATTAACTTGTGTACTTAAAATTGTTTTCTCGTAGAAACAAAGAAAAAAACAACAAGAGAGGAGAAAACTTAATGTTTTTCCCCATCGACTATCCCACAAAGGATATGCACGTCATGCTGAAGAAATCGTAAGTAACTTATATTGAATTTTCTTAATTTATGACACAGTTCATATTATTAAATGGAGATTATTTAACATGTAGGCCGGCCAATTATGTGATGATGACGAAATCAATCGAGCTATTCTTTGGATAAGTGGTCGATGCACTAAAGATGGCAAGCATGAAGGCGAACAATTGAAATCAGCCGTTGCAAAGATTGTGAGAAAATATTACGATTATGATTTCTTTATTTCAATAATCATTGTAAGTTGTTTGACATGTTTGTGCATTATAGGATGATTATATTCAACAAAGGAAAGAGGGTAAGTTGATTGTTGAAGGATGGAATGACGGCATTCTTTGCAAGGCTCTTGAATCCAAAGAACACACGGGGCGTGTGAGGGGAGTTGGAGGTCATTCCATCTATGTTCTTCCATGTACCGAGAGGGAGTACAAGTGTTGATAAAAAACTCTACATTGAACAACAAAATGAGTTAGTAGAGACAAGGAAGAAAAATTCAGAACTAGATGCACGTATCAAGAGACTAGAAGAAGCAGTTTACAAGAATGCGGGGGCATTTGGTACTGTCGAGGAGAAGGGAAGTTGTTCAATGAAATATGACCATCGTACTGAGAGTCCCTCACGTGATGAAAAAGAGAGTCCCCGTGATGAAAAGGAGAATCCCTCACATGATAAAAAAGAGAGTCCCCGTGATGAAAAGGAGAGTCCCTCACGTGATGAAGAAATAGATGGTGATGATGACATAAAGTTTCTCGACAAATTTGATGCTTTTCAGGGTAAATTGGTAGCATTGACATTGGAATCAAGCACCGATTTAGTTGCATTTGGTACTGTTATAAAGGTTGATGGACCCAATCAAATTCTCCATGGAAATCAATTGCCCAATAACTGCATGTGTGTCTCTATTGATGAAGCATTGGATGAAAATTTTGTTTTGCCAATCCCTAGAGAATGTCAAAGCATTGGAGAGGCAGTAGGATCTCATGTTGCTTGGCGTACGCACTTAATAAAGTTGAAAGATCAGGTAATGAATATAATTATTGTATTTTTCAATTTAAATAATGAACTTCCCCACATTTTGGTATAAAGAATCTTACATATGTCATAATGCAATTTTTAGAAGTCGACAATGAAGAAAGGTGTGGTTAAAGCAACAAAGCCTACTTTGGATTCATCGAGTATGCCAAAAACATTATATATGTTGTATTCCTATGTTAAGCTTGCTCTTCAGCATAGGGGAAATGTAGTCTTAAGCTTAGATTATGATGTCTTTGGCCATGATCGTACACTTTATGTCAACTTGGCGGACATCATTCCCTTACATCGATTAAAGCCAATTTCCTACACGTGTATCTCTGTCTTCACATATGGTAAGAATTGTATGGTTTTAAAATTTATATATTATGCATTTAGTTTTGTACTAATCAATATTATTTTTGAAATGATTGGTAGGCACTTATATAAGAAAATAGTGCGGGAAAACAAGCTTGATAAGTACAGATTCGTGGATCCATTGAATATAGGGCATGTACCATCAACAAGAGACGATAAACGTTTTCTTGACAAAGAGATGGAACAGAGGGCACGTGCTTTAGCAAATAGGTTTGAATAATACTTCGGCTTTAACCAACTTGTGTTAGCAGCATGTAATGTAGGGTAAGTATTTATTTTGGTATCACCTTCGAGTTGCATACTTTAATAACTTGATTATTTCTCTTCACTAACTTTGTGTATATTATGTAGTGAACATTGGATTTCGACGGTTATTAACCCTCACAAGGGGGTTGTTTATTTGTTGGATCCTCTTTTTCGTCGGATGCAGAACCCACTTTGGAAACAAATTGTGGATTTGTATGATTTCATTTTACTTCTCTTTGATTTAGTTTTATGTCTTAATTCATGCCTATTGCAATAATAATGAATGAACTTGTGAATTTAGGGCCATACGAATGTTCAATATGGAAATCCACAAGAATGTCAAGAAGCTACCTATTTGGGACATATTTAAAGAGGTATTTTGAACCGTCCAATTTTACATGTTTCTTAATATTGAATTTTTAAGGCTTTATCATTCCATTTTACATGTATGATATTTGCTTTAGGACGCTAAAACTGACCACTTCTAGCTGTGAGTATATTATACTGATTCATCGTGTCTTTGCTTTATGTATTGTTGCCTAGAAACTTTTTAATCACTAAAGTTGATCTGTTATTCCGTTTCTGCTTTCAGAACTATGTTTTTGTGAAAAATAAATCTTGGAAATGTTCATTGTGGTAACTACTTTGATAGTTGGAAAAATAAATAAACAAAATGGATGTGTTTCTATGTAAATTCATATTTGAATTTCCATAATCTTGTTTCTGCATAGTTAAGTTGTCTTTGAATTGATGACTAAGCATTCCTGCAGCTTTAGTTATTTGGGTGTATTGACTTTTGAAGCTAACTTCATATTTGCGGCCTTTGGTATTGGTACATATCTATTATTCTATCACCATGCACTGTTTTGTAGTTTGAATTATACCTATGAACAAATCTTTTTCTCACATGACCGTAAATCTGCTCACAGGTTGGAAATTGTTCTAAAAATTGTTGGTCTAAACTGTTTGAATTTTCCGAGATTGTGTTGGTCTTTGTTCATTTGTTTTTACATGCCATCTTTGTTGGATATTAGTAAAGTGGGTTCATGGTATTTGGTTGGCCATCTGTAAATATCTTTAGAGTAGGGAAGAAAAAAATGGTTGACTGTGCAATTACATTTTGATTGGCCATCTTTTGAATTGTCCATTGTGCAATTACATTTTGATTAAAATATTGGCATACCACATGATCTCTAAATTGGGTGTGGGACTGACTGCAAATTTTTTTGTTGGGAATATGTTTTGAATAAGGATTCTGTGAGGAATAGGGATAACTGGTTTGTTGATTTTTTCATTCAAGTGCTATACTGTTGTTGTGTTTTGGTTTGGTATTTGTGAATTTATAAATTTAGCTTGCTACTCATGTCATTTAAAATTATTTCAAACATAGGCTCCTATTCAACCTGATGCATTCCAATGCGGTTATTTTGTGATGAGGTACATGAGGCAAATTGTAGAAGATTCAGCTACAGACATGACTTCATTGCGATCAATGGTAAATTATATTAAAATTTGGTGTTCTCATATTTTTTGCAAATGTTTAATAATTGGAGCCAATTATAATACTTATGTTTTTTTCTCACAGTTCTCAAATGTGGAGTATTCTCGAGTTCAAATTGATGAAGTGCGATCGAAGTGGGCAGAATGCGTCCAAGACCATATAAATGAGTGAATAGGTATTTTGTTCATAGTTATATGCAAATTTTCATAGTTATAAAGAATGCACATTCTGTAATTGAGTGAATCTGATTTTAATGTAAATTGATGTATATACTTATTATTTGCAGGCATGATATTGGAGTGCTTTGCAGCCGCCCTCAATGAAAGAATTAGTGTAACTTTAAGAATACTTGTTAGACGTTTTGTTAAACACTTGTTAGATATATTTCTGATATATTTGTTTTGTTAAAATTTTGCAGACATGTACTAGAGACAATCACTTGAATGTCATGTTTTGTTTTAGTTAGTTATATGTTGTTTTCTTGTATTGTGTTTGTTTTTTGCATATATGAAATCAAAATTTATATTACCACAGGTGAAAAAATAATAGACACCAAATATAAAATACATTAGCCATGGTCTAAAATTACAACAATTTTTATGGCTTGTTAAACTGTTGTAATACTTCAAAACCACTACGGATTTGATATGTTGTTGAAATAGTTAAAAGTACAACGGTTTTAAAGCCTTGTAGAACTGTTGTGATAATTCAACACCACAACGGATATTAACTGTTGTCAAATCCATTGTTGTATCTCATAATTCAAAAACAGATACCAGCCGTTGTCCCAATTGTTGTCTTTCAGCATTAAAAGACAACGGATTATAACCGTTATCTTCTTATTAACGACAATGGATTGTAATTGTTGTCGTTGAGCGGATTTTTTTACAACACCATCTACTATAACGGTTGGTTATTGTAATACACAACAGATTATATTTGTTGTTGTTGAGCATTTTTTTGTAGTGATACGTGAATCTTGACTGCGATTGAGTTTCCTTTTAGGGATAGACTTCTTTTCCATTCTAGTTTGTCTAGGGTTAGGGTTTGAGTCACCTATATAAAGGTTAATACTTGTTCTTTTTCATTAATCAATTAATTGAATTCAGATTTTTCTCTATTAACCCTTTGGGGTTTTCCAAGAGTTTCAAGATTGTTCATCTTGTTGCGATTTATTGACTTATCAAGCGAACATACACATTCGTTTGTGGCGTCTTCAAATACTGAGGTTCTTGCTTCGCTAAGCAATGGGTCGAGGTTTCCACCACTTTAACCGAAGTGGTGAAGATATTGGGTTAACAACATATTGTTGTTTGGGTCATATGCACAATTGTTGCTACGGTTCACATCAATTGGTATCAAAGTCATCTAGTGAAGGTTAAACCTATCTTTGTTCTTTTATCCTTGTTTTTCCATATTTTATTTGTTATCTATAAACCCTAATTCTTCAAGGGCACCAAAATAAATTCAAAATTTGAACAAAAAAAGCAGTGGGCAAGGAATTGTAGTCCGTGCACAAAGAAAAATTGGAATTCAAAAAAACAGAAAATTGAAAAAAAAATCATGGAGGAAAACATGTAACCGTTTGATTTGTTCAACGAGTCGCATAGGAGCATACATGCAAAGACGATGAGTAAGATGTTGATTTCCACGATTAAGGTGCCTAGTGCGAAGATCCAGGGAGAAGATATTCATTTGTTTGGGAGAATAATGATGAAGATTTTGATAACGGGAGGAATCGAAATTATGGACCCGAGAATAAGAGGAGGGGTTTCACAAGGCAAACTCCATATATTAGTACGAACGTTTGCGAATCCATTGCTAATGATCCGCATTTTTTGTCAATTTTTAAAATCACGGAGAACACGTCAAAGGTGTAATGGCGAACCAGGATCGAGAAAGTTCGAGTTGTAAATCGGATCTATTGTCATTAGTTTTCGATGATGTGTTGGATATCTAGCCAACAATTGAATGTCAATATTCATTAGAAATTGAAGTTGGTGGTGTAGAAGGGATAGAGAATTCGGCTAGTGAGCCACACAAAAATTAGGAAGCCAGAGACAATGAGAGATTGAGTGAAAAAAATTGAGAGCCCCGAGGTATAAGTGAGTTTAATGTGATGGCCGAGAATAAAGCGAGTAATAATTTTGAGTGGGCCGAAAACATGGGGGTAATGACCATTGAGGTAAAATTCGAGGGAATATCTATATTCATAGAAAAGAGAAGGGATTTAGGAACGAGTTTTTAAATTCTAGCATAATTATCTGTGTTTTGCCTAGTTTCATTGTTTATTGACTACATGATTGTGGAGAAACAGGATGATTGCGCTTATCGTTTGGTTTTTGATCCAGGTGGATTAACATTACCGTTCCACCATTGGGGTCCAACATTTGGATTCGAGGACAAATCCCTTTCAAGAGGAGGGAAATGATGAGAATCCTTCTACGAAGGATCCGGACAACACCAAATGCAAGCTATCTCGAGTTCTTGAAGACTATGTAATTGAGTTCTTATATTTATTTATCATAAATGAGATGTTTATTTTTGTTGTTTTCGGTCGTTTGAGTAGCCAAGTTGATGTTAGAGGCCAATTGTATTGAGTTTAGAGTCATAATAGTGAGTTGTGTGTCAAAAGGAGCATGGACGATCGAACAATAAAGGATTACTTTTTAAAAAACATCAAATCGCATCAACAGTTTTCAACACTGGCAAAGTTTAGTATTTAGGCCATAACTTTCTCTACAAAATTGGTATTGAGTCGATTCAAGTTGTTGCGGAAAGCTAAGAGAAAGGGCTAAAATATTGTTAAGACATCGAGGAGATTCAAAGGTCATGTATGCATATTTTCACCCACACATGAATCTTGGACTGCGGTTGAGTTTTCTTTTAGGGACGACTTCTTTTCCATTCTAGTTTGTCTATGGTTAGGGTTTGAGTCGCCTATATAAGGGTTAACACTTGTTATTTTTCTTTTCCAAGAGCTTCCGTGATTGTTCATTTTGTTGTCATTTATCGACTTATCAAGCGAACTTACACATTCGTTTGTGGCGTCTTCAAATCGAGGTTCTTGCTTCGCTAAGCAACGGGTCGAGGTTTTCACCACTTTAACCGAACTAGTGAAGATCTTGGGTCAACAACATATTATTTTTGGGTCATATGCACATTTGTTGCTACGGTTCACATCGGTTGGTATCGAGTCATCTAGTGAAGGTTAAACCTATCTTTGTTCTTTAATCCTTGCTTTTCTAGATTTTATTTGTTATCCATAAACCCTTATTCTTTAAGGGGAGAAAAAAAAAGATTTCAAAATTTGCACAAAGAAATCAGTGGGTAAGGACTTAGATTCCACGTGCACAAAAGAAAAAATTGGAATTAAAAAAAATTGAAAAAAAAAATCATAGAGGAAAACATGCAACCATTTGATTTGTTCAATGAGTCGCACAGGAGCAAACTTGCAAAGACGATGAGTAAGATGTTGATTTGTATGATTAAGGAGCCTAGTGCGCAGAGGCTAGGAGAAGAGATCCATTTGTTTGGGAGAATAATGATGAAAATTTTGATTATGGGAGGAATCAAAATTATGGACCCGAGAATAAGAGGAGGGGTTTCACAAGGCAAACTCCACATACTAGTACGAACATTTGGGAATCCTTTGCTAATGATCTGCATTTTCCGTCGATTTCTAAAATCACGCAGAACACATCAAAGGTGGAGCTGGCCGAAGGGATTGGTGGTTAAGCCGGAGTTGGATGAAGTTCCAGAAGTTGTAAATCTGGATCTATTGTCATTACTTTCCGATGATGTGTTGGGTATCGAATCAACAATGGAATGTCAAGATTCATTAGAAATTGAAGTTGGTGGGGTAGAAGAGATAGATAATTCGGCTAGTGAGCCACACAAAAATTCTGAAGCCAGAGACAATGAGAGGCTGAGTGATAAAACAATTGAGAGTCCGACCAATGGTATAAGTGAGTTTAATGTGATAACCCAAAAAAAAGAGTAATAATTTTGAGTGGGTTGAAATATAGGGGTAATGGCCATTGAGGTAAAATTCGAGGGAATATCTATATTCATGGAAAAAGAGAAGGGATTTAGGAATAAGTTTTTAAGTTCTAACATAATTATCTGTGTTTTGCCTAGTTTCATTGTTTATTGGCTACATGATTGTGGAGAAATAGATGATTGCGCTTGTTGTTGGTTTTTGATCCGGGTAGATTGACATGGTCGTTCAACCATTGGGCCCAACATTTGGATTCGAGGACAAATCCCTTTCAAGAGGAGGGGAATGATGAGAATCCATCTACGAAGGATCCTGGCAATACCAAATACAAGTTATCTCGAGTTCTTGAAGACATGTAATTGAGTTCTTGAGTTCTTGTATTTGTTTATCATAGATTAGATGTTTATTTTCGTTGTTTTGAGTCATTTGAGTGGTCAAGTTGATGTTAGAGGCCAGATATATTGCGTTTAGGCTCACAATAGTGTGTCGTGTGTCGAAAGGATCATGAACGATCGAACAACAAAGGATTGTTTTCAAAAATAACATCCAATGGCGTAAACAGTTCTTAGCATCGGCAATGTTTAGTATTTGAGCCATAACTTTCTCTACAAAATTGGTATTGGGCTGATTTAAGTTGGTATGGAAAGCTAAGAGAAAGGGCTAAAACTATTATGAGACACCAGGAGCGGTTCAAGATCATGTACGCGTATTTTCGCCCACACGTGAATATATACTGCGATTGAGTTTCCTTTTAGGGACATACTTCTTTTCCATTCTAGTTTCTCTAGGGTTAGGGTTTGAGCTGCCTATATAAGGGTTAACACTTGTTCTTTTTTTATTAATCAATCAATTGAATTCAGATTTTTCTCTCCAACCCTTTAGGTTTATCTAAGAGCTTCGAGATTGTTCATCTTGTTGCGATTTATCGAATTATCAAGCGAACTTACACATACATTTGTGGCATCTTCACATACCGAGATTCTTACTTCATTAAGCAACAGGTTGAGGTTTCCACCACTTTAACCGAACTAGTGAAGATCTTGGGTTAACAACATATTGTTGTTTGGATCGTATACATAATTTTTGCTTCATCAAGTAAACTTTTTCAATGCGAGCCCCCAGATGAAGGGGGCACCCCTCTTGCTTGCGGCGGGGCGGCACTCCTCCGGGAGAGGATCGGCCCGTCGTCTTCTAGGTGGTCGTTCCTCTTCATCGGTCTCGGCCGTGGTGCGGGCTGGATCCGACTCCATGCACTTGAGGCCGGTCTGCATCTTCGCGTGTTATGGCAATATCTCTGAGAAGACGCCAAAATAATGATGTTTTTTAGAGCGATCACTCCAAGTCAAGGTTTCTGAATTAGTCCAAGTCTTCTTCTCCTAAAACCGTAAGTCTTCTTTTGGGAACTTGCCTGTAATACCAGCAAACGTTAGAGGGTCCTTGGGGTTTGCCCAGCGAAGCTCCTGCGACACTCAAATCGGTGTAAGACAATAAATGAATATTGAATATGAAAATATGAATTGTGAATATTACTTACAAATGAAGAGGAGGCACATTTATATACTTGTGTAGGGAGCGTAGGAAAGAGTGGTCTAGGTCGATCCGGACCGACTTTCGGTCCAGGTTATTTCATATGTAGGCCATTAATTATTGTATAATTAATGGGATTAATCCAATATATAAATCGAATTATATATTAATAGTAAAAGGAAATTCTTTCCCCAGCACAAACAAAATATACCACTTAAAAAATAATAAATGTGGCCAAAACAGACAAAATTAAAAATAAAAAATAAAAAATGGTATGTAGAGCTTTGGAAAAAAGGAATGAGCGAAAAAATAAAAAGAGAAAAAAATATAATTTTTGTGGCTGGCATGATAGATTACATTAAAGTGAGAACCTAAAATTTGAGGGAGAGCCCGATTTCAGAAAAAAATAAAAATTGGGTCTTGATTTGAAAAGGTTGAAATTTTGGGTCTTGAAGTGAGAACCCAAAATTTGAGGGAGAGCCTAATTTGAGGGGAAAAAAGTAAAAATTGGGTCTTAATTTGAAAAGGTTGAAATTTTGGGTATTGATTGGACCCTATTATGAAATTCTCCCATTCTATTTGAGCTAACGGTCTCGCCCTAATTTCATTTTGGGCCTCAAAGTCCATAGTACACTTTTTGCTGGTTTTCATTTCAAAAATTGGATGATGGAGGATGGGCTTTTATCCAGAAATGGTTGGTTTTCGTCGTGGGGCTAAAAGTGAGGAATAATGGGCCACTGCCGTTAGATTCTGGAACCATTTCATCATTAAATCCTCGACCCCAAAAAAACATTAAAAAAATAGAAAGGAAAAGAAAAAAACAAAGTTGACCATAGGGTTCAACTCCAATGTTATGTACAGGTGGGTGCATGTGATAATTAAAACACAAAAAAAAAAAAAAAAACAAACTAGGAGCTGAAGTGACATATTAAAAGTGACAGCAAAAAGGGAATCATTATCTACATAAAGATTTACGTATTTTAAGTTTTTCTTCAGTTAAAGAAACTCGATATACCAAAAAGTATAATTTATTACAATGATATTAATTTTAGGAAATACAGCCTAGTTAATTGGGTGTAAAAATCTAAAGAGAAGTGTGTCAGCTTGACCTTCCTACTTAGGCATCTCCAATAATTTACTGTAATTTTGTGTGAATTTACACTATTTTAGAGGAAAATTTAGAGAATTTAAGATTCAACTCCAACAACAATTAACTTTATATTTCACTCTAAATTAAAATATCTCATTATTACTCTTTGTTTTGTTGAATTAATATATTTATCAATTAATAATTTAGCATATATATATTTCATATATCTTTATATTGATGTTTAATATTTAATATTAGTTAATATAATTAAATATAAATATAATAAATTTTCAATTAATTAATTTAAAAAATTATATATAAATCCTTACGAAGTAATCTTATTTAATTTATTGCATTTCAGGTTACTTGATTTATTTTAAGTTATTGTAATTTTAAGATTAATCTCCAATTTTAAGTGATTTTCTATAAATAAATAAATAAAATTTTAATTTGTTATATATGTAAAATAGGGCGTAATATAAAAATAAATAATAAAATATTAATTTATAAAAATATATCACATGATAATTAGGAATATAATATATTAATTTACTATTAATTAAGAATAAGAGTTTCTTAAGAAAATAAGAATTAACAAATTTGAGAGAGAAATAAAAAACAATTCAAAAAGAAATAAAAATGTAAAAGAAAAAAAAAAGTTTACCGTGATGAATAGTACCCCACTACACCTACATGTAGTAGGGTACTTTTCATCAATTGTAAAATAGGGTGGGTTTTGCTGTTGTGTTGGAGAAGATTTTTCCTTTATTTTAAAGGTATCCACTATTTATTGGTGTGTTGGAAACTTGGAGATGCTCAAAGATATATTATAACGGACACAAGATGGTTTATCAAGTACTTTGGTGATATTTGTAATTTTTATATGCATCATTTACTTTTATTAATAAATAAAAAAGGGAAAAGAGAGAGAAAAGAAAAGAAAAGAAAATTAAAGAGTCCTCAAAAAGAGCAAGTGGGCTCCAATTTAAGAATTTCCTTACAAGGTATAAAAGAGCAATCTTGATGAGAAGAAAACTTGGGCATTCTCTTAAATACAAATATGATTGAAATCCACTTGTCATGATTTTCTTGGAAAAAATCACATGCGATTCTTTGATGACCTGATTAATGAAAAAAGAAAGATTTGATTGGTCAATAAGAAGATCCTTAAATTTGTTTGATATGGTCCCATATTTGGTTCTTTAAGTCAAGATTTAACTAATCAAATCCACACTAAAACAATAAATAAATAAAATAAAAAAGAAGTGTATCTAAGTCAATCCAATATTATGGACAAAAGGGGAGGAAAGGACACGCTTTGCTTTAGTTTAAAGATCACACACAAAAGATTTATTGGATTGTTCCTATGATTTTAAATTGCACCCATTGATTTTATTGGCTATGCCAAATGTTGCGTCAATCACTTTTGAAAAGAAAAATATCATGTAAGAAATTTGCACGCTTCTCGCAAGAAGCTCAAAAGCTTATCTTGATTTAATAATTGCAAATATTGTTTATCCCATATACTATTATATTTTCATCTATCACTTCCACCTTTTAAAATTAGTTGATGTGTTCCCAAGGTCTTCAATTAGGTCCCTCAGTCCCAACTTGAATGACGCATTTATATTCAAAGTTTTTAAATTGACACTTGAAAAAAAAATTAAAAAGAAAATAAGAAATTTTTACGCTTTTGCTCTGTGATCTCCACCATTTTCCCTCAAATTAAATTAAAATGGACATTAAAAATGTGGAAAACTGAATGTAAATAGATATCTAGGTAATTAATCTACATGCATGCATGCTACGATAATGCAATATCAATTATACTTTGTAAATTCCGACTAGATAATCATTTGTTTGGTTAGATGAACAAATTTAAACAGTTTCAAGTCAAGATTAAAACATATAATAATAATAATAATAATAATAATAATAATAATAATATAACTCTCCTCACCTTTGCTTTCTCGCTTGGTCGCACGCCTTATTCCCTGTATGAAAGAAAAGACGTGAGATGAGAACTATGAGGATGTGATTCGAATGAGTCGAGTCAAATATGTATGAGTGGGAGATATTGGTGCATTTAAGTTGCATCCATATTTGAGATAATAGAGAGTCCTATTTAGATGAGGTTTATCTAGAAACCTCTCCCATTAGGACTCTAACTGAGATATGAGATTGAGATATATATATTGATACCTCTCCCTACGTCCAAGAAAAATATTGTCCCCTACATGGGAAAAGAATAATCTCTCTCCTAAAACCTTTCACGCAGTCGGCCCATTCAATTCAAAGGCAAAGTTGGTTTATATAGGCAAACATACTGCACGCATATCAAGGCAATTTTTACGTTTTTATCTCAAAAACATTAAATCGCCATAACTTATTCCATTCAAATCCGTTTTTCATGCATAATATATCAAACTAATCGTCTTTCCGAGATCTACAATTTGACACCAATATTGCATATATAAAAACGGAAAAATCAGATTCAAATTTTTTTAAATAAAAAAATCAAATCCTACATGTTATCAAACTCAAACACATCAAATAGGCGAGAACGAGCCCTAATGGCTCTGATACCACTGTTAGCAAATATGGGTCGAAACTAGAATCACATATTTGCACATATAAGATGGATCGAGTATGCCTATTTGCGATTTGGGTGGAACCGTCGATCCACATAGCCAGGATTTAGCCCTACAAGCCTTCTTTTGATTCATGATTAAACCATCTACAAGCCTTCTCTTTGGTTGAATCACGAGCAACGAACAAACCCCATAGATTGGTTGAACCACAAACAAGATCACGAACTGCCTTTCTCGTTGGTGTAAATAATTACTAGAATTATTTACTTTGATGTGCACACCTTAAACCCTTGGAGACTTTGGTGATGCTCCAAGAAGAAAATCGTAGAGAGAAATTTTAGGAGAGAGATTATTCTTTTCCCATGTAGGGGACGATATTTTTCTTGGACTGGTATTGTAGGGAGAGATGTCAATATATATCTCAATCCCATATCTCAGTTAGAGTCCTAATGGGAGAGGTTTCTAGATAAACCTCATCTAAATATGACTCCCAATTATCTCAAATATGGATGCAACCTAAATGCACCCAATAACCCCCAGGCCCACTGTTTGCAGCAGAAAAAGAAAAAGGGAGGATTGTTGGTCCTGCATAGATTTGAACCCTAGACCTTTTAATTTATCTTATGCATTTCCACCACTAGGCCAAGATGATTTCTTGTTATTATCCCAGCTTGTTTTCTATTTATGTTGAAATTGAAAGAAAATTTATTTTTGCGCATTAAGATGCTTGGAACAAGTTAATATTTTTTTTTGTGCATTGTGATGCATGGGAAAATTATTTTTGCACATTGGTGCATGGAATTTTTTTTTCGCATAAGGTGCGTAAAAAAATTATATTTTTGCGCATTGAGGTGCAAGCAAAAATATTCTATGTGATTTTTAATTCATGAGTTACATGCTTTATTAATTGCTTATGTGTATGCAATTTTTTTTGTGCTGCGATTAATCTTGTTGATGTGATATGAATTAATTTTGTTGGGACTTATGGACATTACATATGGGTGCTCATGTATGGTCGTGTATGTGTATGTTTACTGTTTTATATAAATATTTTTTTGTGGGAGTTAATTTTTGACAATGGTGGTAATTCGATATCCTCATTTATGTTTTTTACTTTTTCTAGATTGATGTAGTAGACCTTGAAAATATGTATTTTTTTTATTTTTTTTTCGAGGCATGTATTCATTGAGCCATTTTGGAGGCTATGTAACATCAATTTTATGAGGATATTTTTGTTTTACCACCATAGGTCTAAATTATCTCCACATGATGCACCATATGTCAATGTCGCCCATGGGGGCTATATATTTTTTTTTCGTAATTACTTATATCGCATGGATGCATGCATGATGTATTTATGGACTTTGATAATTTTATTCATGGATCGATAATTTTTATTGTGATCTTCAATTCGGTGGGAGATGATTCTGCGGCCTTGGTGGCAAATTTTTGATCTCATTGAATTGAAGAAAATAATAAATATTACTTGGATCCAGAATAAATTTTTTAGACCAGTACCTAATTATTTGCGCAAATTATTGAAATGTGTTTTTAGACCAAACTCACCAACTTTAGTTTAGCCAATTTAGCATAAAAATAGACAAAGTATCCACTATTGTCGCGACTTAGATGCGCAACAATATCTTTGTGGATTAAAGAAAGTATTTGCACTTTATTTGTTTAAGCGCAAATGTAAAAACTTAATTGCCTGAAATAATCGCATTGAGATGCCGATGATATACTTATGGATCAAGAATTAATTTTGTGTTTTAATTTGTTTAAGCTGCAAATTTAATAAAAGAGTTTAAGCTCTATTTTTGGAATATGAGCTTACTCCCAAGTAAATACTTTAGTTATCCAAATTCGCTATTTGAGTTGAATTAAGGATATTAGTAACTTGTGTTATTATTAATGAAAATCGCCTATGTAGAGGCTGATTATAAAAAGTTGAGAAATACACAAGTGAGTGCACTTGTCGCTTGTGTTGACCGACATAAACCAACTCGGGTGAATGTTGGAACAAGCATAATGTAGCTTGACGAGGGCAAAAGCTAAAACTAGAACTAAAAATTGATCCATAAAGTGACAATAGGTCGTGTCACCTTATTGAATGAGGCAATTAAGTATCAACAAATATTAGGTACACTTATGAGATTGGTAACTTCGCTCGTAGTTGTATTGAGATGAAGTTTGACTATTCATTTGCTCTCTTATTTTTTCGCTAATATTTCCAAATCTCTCCATGGGTGGATTGTAAATATTGATTGACTTAGCATGTGGTTTTGAGATTGAGCAAATGTGTATGACTATTATCGGGTTGTGCAGCTATAGAGTGCACAAGAGGGGGCTAAAAAGAGTCACCTCAAGCTCAATAGTTGGTGTGAGTAACTTGATGTGTCGATATAGTCTTACTTGGATAAATGCACTTGTAAGATATTTGTTGAGTGAGAAGACTTGTCTATCTTTTATTTGTGATGTTTGGCTTTAGATAGTATTTCTTTTAGATCTTCTAATGATATCGTGGTACGTGAGAATAGGAGGACGACTATATTAGCTCGAAGAGGCTTTATTGTCTAACTCGCTAAGGTCAATCTCCCTCTGCATTATTTTTTTTCAAGCGGGATAAGCCTGCTGGAAGAATGAATGATGACTAATTTTTCCCTTTAAAGCTAAGTCCACTAAATTGAGTGCAGACTTATGAGTGTGAGGTACAAAATTAACGCATTATATTTTCTTTCATTGCTATTTACGCTATAAGTTAGTACATTCTCACTCTCATCAGTTAGAAAGCGCCAAATTGCTTTGAGCGATTCTTAACAGATAGAGATGTGCTAATATGGAGCCAAAATAGTGTGTCTAATTAGTTTGGACACACAGTTGAAGAAAATAAAGTTGCAAGTTGAATGATGGTTCTAAATACTTTGCAGTTATATGAGATTGCGAAGAATGGACAACCACTTCAAAATGATTAGATTTATGATGGCGCAAATTGATTTGTGTATCTTGTTGTTGCCTACATCATAAAAAAAAATGTGTCTCCAAATGTTTCTTCAACATTGTATGAGCTTTAGTTTGGTAACAAGCCCAAATTAGTGGGTCTGTGCCTATGTAAGTTCGAGAATATGTGTTCTCATGTGGAGAATCAAGTCGCATGATTTAGGTTTCCCCTCAAAGGGATTTTATTGAGCATTTGTGAAGTCTAAAGAGATCTTAAAACTATGCGAGTTGTAAGATCCTTAGGAGGCGTTCCTTTCTCTAGCGAGGATGTTGTATTTTATACTCATCTAGTAATCGCTGGGATAGTGGGAGCGACACTAAGTCGGTGGGAGCTAGTGTCTCACACGAAAAGGATTCTCACATTCCACGAGTAAAAAAGAGTGAATATGAAATATTCCCCATCTTCTATATGAGATTGAGTGGGTATCCTTCACAATTACTTTTGTGGGTGTTGATGAGTCAATATAATATTTGACTTCACTTGATGCCCTAAGTGGATAGTTGTTGCGAAGGAAAAGATGAAACAAATGACTAAGAATAAAGTCTAAGAGCTTGTTGATCTTTCGTCTAGATGCAAGACCATTTGAAATATGTGGTTTCGAAAGGTCAAGTGCAATATAGATGGGTTGATTAACATGTGTGTAGCTCGACTAAGGATTTTAATGTTTACGCCATAGAAGAGCGTAAATTTTTTGAGATGTTCTCCTTAAGTGGTGAGATTGCCTCAATTAAATGCGATATGTTATCTATTATTGCCACTTTAAATCTTGTTTGTCCTGGATGATTGATGTTGACATAGTTCGATGAAAGTTGAATAAGGAGATCTATGTGGATCACCCAATGAATTCAAGAAGTGGGGTAAGAGCACATTGATTGTTGACCAAGAAGCTCTAGCTGTGACTTGAGTCATCATTGATTTCATCGAGCTATCATTTTGATAGGCCTACGATGGTCAATTAATTCACTGAACATATGTAAGAGTTGTATCTCATTGTATATGGCAAAAATGTGATGACTGGAAAGGACATGGAGTTATCGCCACTCAGTGTTGATTGTCTTTATACTCCATGGTCAAAGACCATACTCTTAGTCAAGAAACGATATCTTGAGGAAGAAGAAAAAAATGCTAGCTAATTTAAGTAAACATTGTCGAATGTTTGAATGTGCGCTATGTGCGTACTTAGTAAGTCATGTACTTAGCAGTGTGATTGGTGAGTGGATATCGAAGTGATCCATGTGTTATTGTGATGCCGACATGTGGATACTTAGATATCTTAAAAGATTGGTCTATGATTTTCTAGAGGCAAATTTGGCATCATGAAATGATGCGCATTGCGCCGCATTCATGATGTATTTTGTTGTTTTGTGATAGTAAAACGCTTTGGTGTATGATTTGGGCGCCAAACATGGATGGTAGACCAAACATATTTACTCGAGCTTTAATTCACTTAAGAGTTTTTGCGCATAGTTAATATTGTTCTCAGGCATATTTACGAGCGGTGTGGGCACTTATCCCTTTTACGAGCCTTTGTTTGGAGATATGCTCCAAAGGCATGTGAGTCATTAGGGATTAAGTAAAATTGATGTGGCCTTTGAGAACATATTGTGATTAATGAGATATGTTGGATTCTCATTATGTGTTTGGTACTGAACTTGTGAGTTGTCACCAGGCTTTGATTGGCCCTCTCACACGGGCAATCGCCCTGGCGCTAAGAGAGCGAGCGGGATGAGACTTAAAAGATTGTGTCGCATAAGGAGGTTTGCGAATGATCACCTTTGCGCTAGAGCAGTGAGGAAGGTTATTGAGTATAATTAACAGTCGCCTTAACTAGAGATTAAGATGAGATCCGAGTTGATCGATTATGAAGTATGTCCAAACTTCATAAAAAGCCTGTTTGTAGCCGAATGTGCGAACTATCTTATGACACTTTGGGAGTGACTATGGGAAAGTGACTGAATGGGTCCCTGCTTCGTCACTGTGTGAGCCCATATTATTTTCTTGTACCCTTTGGGACTTTGGACCATGTCATGAGGTGTAAGCTTGATGACGCTACTTTAGCATGTATCTAATGGACATGTGTGATTCGGTCTGTCGGAGCATGTCTAGGAAAGCTGTCAAGACCAAGCTAATTGGCATGTGGGACCGAGGAAAAAATAAGTTGGTAACGCACTTATGTTCTATGATTCATAGCCCGGGCGACTATGTCGAAATGTGTTTGACTAGTCATGAATCTAGAAACATGTTTGAGTGAGTTGAGCATGCTCTATTTATTTCATTGAGGGATCTAGAGATGCTTGACTGGGTGCGACCACTTACTTTAGGGTACATAGCGAGTTATTGAGTTGTAGCTAGGGTTATGTTAGTTTGGTGATGACTTAATATAACTCTCCTCACCTTTGTTTTCTCGCTTGGTCGCACGCCTTATTCCCTGTATGAAAGAAGAGACGTGAGATGAGAACTATGAGGATGTGATTCGAATGAGTCGAGTCAAATATGTATGAGTGGGAGATATTGGGTGCATTTAGGTTGCATCCATATTTGAGATAATAAGGAGTCTTATTTAGATGAGGTTTATCTAGAAACCTCTCCCATTAGGACTCTAACTGAGATATGGGATTGAGATATATATTGATATCTCTCCCTACAATACCAGTCCAAGAAAAATATCATCCTATAAGTGCTTTCCATAGTTCAATAGAGAAAAGAGTTGGAGCATCACCAAAGTCTCCAAGGGTTTAAGGTGTGCACATCAAAGTAAATAATTCTAGTAATTATTTACACCAACGAGAAAAGCGGTTCGTGTTCTTGTTCGTGGTTCAACCAATCTATGGGATTTGTTCGTTGCTCGCGATTCAACCAAAGAGAAGGCTTGTAGATGGCTTAATCATGGATCAAAAGAAGGCTTGTAGACGGGCTAAATCCTGGCTATGTGGATCGACGGTTCCACTGCAAATAGGTATACTCGATCCACCTTATATGTGCAAATATGTAATTCTAGTTTCGACTCATATTTGCTAACAAATAATAATCAAAATTATTGAAAATGTACAGGGCTTTTTTTGGCAAAGTATGCTAGCTGTATGACTTATCCAATCATCCAAACATCCTAATGAAGGATAGGATAAGTGTAGGATTTCCTACATTACTCCTGGTGAAAAATGCCTGGTTAATTTGAATAAATAATGAATCTTGAGTTTCTTTTCCATCATTTGGCTCACAATATCATCATCACCCAACCGATACTCTGTTGAATTACATACAATCTTGACTAATTTAATAAGACTTTTCTTGATTTGTTGAATTACATGCAATCTCTTGACTATTTTAGGAAGATTTTTCTTTATCAAAATTTACCATTACATTCTATTTGTGTTATTGTGTATGAAGTTGAAGCGTCGACAAACCGTCATAAATAACTTTGTATAAAATATGAAATTATATACAAATATTGAATATTTTTCATAGCACAACCAATCGTATAATTAAATCTAATAAGAAATATTTTAAGGAAGTCGGATGGAGTTCAAGTAGTCGAATGGTGTTGGCAAAATTATGATTAAATGTATGTTTGGCAAAATTGGTAAAATTGGTATTGTAACTATAGGGCGGTAGCAAAAAGATCCTCTAACAATCACATTTTGCAAAAAGGTCCTGCAACTATAGAAGACTCTCGATTTTGGTCATGCAAAATGCTCGATCTGCAAAAATAGTCTTGTAACCACTACAAGAAAAATGATCTATCCCAACACAAATTTAATGACGCTACCAAAAAGCGTCATTATAAATAAGTATTTAATGACGCTTTTTAAAAAGCGTTGTAAATTATAAAAATTAGTGACACTTACTAGAAAGCGTTAGTATTTTAGTCAATTTAGTGACACTTTTATTGAATTGTTATTATCTTAATAAAATTACCGACTTTTTTTATAAGTGTCACGATAATTATAGAATTTAATTACACTTTTTTATTTGTGTCCTTAAAAGGACAATGCCTAGTAAAAAATGTCATTAAATTGATGACACTTTCTATTTTACTTACACATTTTTTTTTAATTTTGTCGCCAAACTCTTAAAATTTACTTATACTTTTATTATTTGTGTCATAAAATGACGACACTTATTAAAAAGCGTCACAAATTGATGACACTTTCTAGTTTACTTACGCATTTTTTTATTTGTCGCCAAATTTTTAAATTTACTTACACTTTTATTGTTTGTGTCATTAAAATGACGACATTTATTAAAAAGCGTCACAAAGTAAAAAGTTGGAATATATATCCCACATCGAAAGATTGAAATATAGAGGAAGATATTGAGAGTTAATAAATAGAGATCATGTGGAGTATAATTGGATAACAACAAATATATATTCAAAATGAGTCAAAAATTAAATATTATGTTTAAATTTCTAAAAAATTAATAAATAATTGATCTTTAATAAATTTTACAAAAACTAGTAATGTAAAATTCGTCACAATTTTAGTGACACTAATTTTCAAAAGCGTCGCGACTTTAAAGACGCTTAATAGCGTCCTTAAATTTAACAACACTTTTAGCGTCAGTAAAGATTCATTTAAAATATATTAAATATTTTGTAATTGTGACAGAAAGTAGTGTCACCACATAATGACGCATTTGATAAAAGCGTAAGAAAATTAATTTTACCTACGCACAGATCTTGCGTCATAAATATTTTCATTACATTAAATTTAACAACGCAACTCGTGATGCTTTCAAAAGCGTAGATAATGTACCTTGTGTCGCTAATAAGCGTCACCAAGTGAAAATTTTAGCGTCACCCAACACAATTTTTTTTTGTAGTGAACTATATGAAAATCTCAAATTTGGTACTAATTTCACCGGATTTCAATCACGTGAGTTGCACATGTAGATCCCAAATTTCAATAAAATTAGGACCAAAATGAGATTTTCATACAGTTACAGGACTATTTTACGCACCGTGCATTTTGCTGGACACAAATTGAGATGTTTGCATAGTTACAGAATGTCACAGTACCTTTTTTGCTACCGCCATTTAGTTATAGGACTAATTTTGTAATTTTACCTAAATACTACGTGTACAATTATGATACTATTTTTGTTGGGGACAAAAATAATATTTTATTGATTAAATATATAATTCATTTTATATATGTTTATTTAATATTAATTGCCCAATGGACTCATAATAATTAAATCGGCCCAAAGGAGTTTGGGTTTGGCCCATCGGCCATTTTCTCCTACATGGACTGGCCCACAGGCTAAATTCTCCTACACAACCAAGGGGACCCATCTCCCAGGTATAAAAAAGTCCCTCTTATTATCTGTAAGTGAATAATTCATTATTCTCTCCTACACATTATTTTATAGTATTCGTTTACTGTTATTTCTCTCATTCACCGTGCTGACTTGAGCATTGGAGGGACCTCCCTGGGACAACCCCGGGGCCCTCTAACATTTGCGCGTGTGTGCAGGCAAGTTTCCATTAAAGAATTTTCCAGCTCAAGGAGAAGAAGACGTGAAGACTTCCCCTTTGGGAAGTGGAAGAAGAGAAAACTTCCCCCTCGGGAAGAGGACTAGCGTGAAGACTTCCCTCTCGGGAAGAAGATTTTGGTCAACCTAGTTGATCTGCCTTAAAAAAGCAACATCATTTTGGCGCTGTCTGTGGGAAAAGCCAAAGTACATGAAGAATGCAAACTCGATCACAAGCACGTGACATCGAATCTCAAGCTGCAGGCCGAGGCCCCGAAAACCAAAGAAGAACGACCGCTTGGAAGACAGAGAGCCATCCCTCCTCCTCCTGGAGGAGTGCTGCGCCCCCTCATCCATTTGCAAGAGGGGCGCCGCCCCCTCCTCCTGGGGGGCTCAGCACACTGAAGATATCCATCTATCATGGGAAGCCCTACAGGCTATCCTGGATGAAGCTGCTCGGAATGATTTAAGGCATCAAACCGCAACAGATGTTGTAGGAAGACCACCATGGGCTCCGCCACGCAAGAGTCCCGATCAGGATGAGATCAAAGTGGGTCACGATGAAAATCAGAATCGTGAAGAGCCGCCACCGGTTGAAGAATCTCAAGCAGTGCAGCCTAGCTAAGCCAACTCGCGAGCAACTGCATTGATGAAGAGGAGCCCATTGGCCCCTGTGATTTTGTCTAAGCCACCGCCATCGGGAATCAAGACTTCCAACCTCACGGAGTATGATGGAACAGGAGACCTGCAAGAATACTTGGGCAAATTCTACGCCAAGGCGGATCACTATGACATGATAAATGCCTCCTACTGTAAGGTGTTTCGCACTATACTGACCAAGAGGGCATTGACTTAGTTCAATCAGTTCCCGATAGGATCAATCTCTGGGATGGATAAGCTCACTGAAGCCTTTATGCAACAGTTCTCCATCAACAAAAAATGTCCCAAGACTATCACTCACCTCTTTCAGGTGAACTGGGAGGAAGGAAAGACGTTGTGGAACTTTATGAAACGATACGTGGAAGCTGTTAACGAAGTTGCCAACGTCCAACATGAGACATTTTCCGGAATCCTACAATAGAACCTCCGCCAGGGACGTTTGAAGGAGTCCTTGGCCGAGAATCCTCCCTCCACCCTGGAAGAGTTGCTGGGCCGAGCAGAGAAACACATCTGGCTGGAGGAATCCACCAAGCTTCAAAACCCATCATTAAGCGCAAGACTAGGGAAGATCTCAAGAATTAACCCCAAACGATCAAAGAATGGAGTATGGAATGAACTTCACTCCTCTCAAAGCACCAATGGATGAAGTGTTAATCGCGGCCCAAGGAGAAGGGATCATCGGCTCGCCTAGACCATTGAAGAAGAACCTGCAGAACGCTCGTTCGATCTATCTTGTCACTACCATAAGGGTAAGAGGCACACTACTGATAATTGTTTCGTGCTGAAGAAAGAGATCGAGCGACTAATCCAGAAGGGTTACCTGACGACTACGTGGATTAAAGAAAATTCCATAGACTGGACGGTGAGAGTACTACACCACCTTAGGAGCCCTAGACCTCGCTCGCTCTCGTAGATACCAGTTCTCTCCTAGCTGCTTTAGTATTTTCGTCTGTTTTCTATTTATTTCCGCCATAGAGGCATTAAACATCTTTTTGTCGGTTTCAGCTTATTTCCGCCCATGGGGCATAAATCGTTGTTTTAATAAATAAATTGCTTTTACTTTCTGGATATGATTTCTTATACGCAGTAGGTTGCCAAACACAGACACAATCTATGACCATCTGGATGTTTCCCTCAGCAAAGTTAAACCCTGTCCGGCTAAGACCCCAGAGAGGAGGGGTCTCCTCATGGGGATCCTCTCGATGTTATTGGAAAACTCTCTCCGGCTAAGACCCCAGAGAGGAGGGGTCTCCTCACAGGGATCCTCTCGGTGTTATCGGAAATCCTCTCCGGCTAAGACCCCAGAAAGGAGGGGTCTCCTCACGGGAATCCTCTCGATGTTATCGGAAAACCTTCTCCAGCTAAGACCCCGGAGAGGAGGGATCTCCTCACGGGGATCCTCTCGATGTTATCCGAAAACCCTCTTCGGCTAAGACCTCAGAGAAGAGGGGTCTCATCATGGGGATCCTCTCGATGTTATCGGAGAACCCTCTCCGGCTAAGACCCCGGAGAGGATGGGTCTCCTTATGGGGATCCTCTCGATGTTAACAGAAAACCCTCTCCGGCTAACACCTCGGAGAGGAGGGGTCTCCTCACGGGGATCCTCTCGATGTTATCGGAAAACCCTCTCTAGCTAAGACCCCGGAGAGTAATGATCTCTTCATGGGGATCTTCTCGATGTTATCGGAAAATCCTCTCCGGCTAAGACCTCGGAGAGAGGGGTCTCCTCATGTGGATCCTCTCGGTGCAATCGGAAGAACCCTCTCTCTGAAAAAGACCCCGGATGGGAGGGGTCTCTTCACAAGGGAGTCCTAGAAAATTTTCCTCCTCCGACTAACACCCCAGAGGAAGGAGCCTCCTCACAAGAGTCCCCGAAAATTCTTCTCCATGATGAATATGTGCAAGAAAAAGAAGGTAAAAATGCTAACATATGTGGGGAAAAGATCAACTTTGAGCAAGTTCAAGAATGATGCTCTCTCCAAGCTCTAGAAGGGTGCTGCCTCTGAGCTCGAGAAGGGTGCTCCCTCCGAGCTCTGGAAGGGATAAAGCAAAATCACAAGTATCTCCAGCCACTCCGGAAGAATTAAAGCTTCCTCCCAAAGCGAAGGGTTCATCTCTATACAAATAAAGAACATGTCCCCACGGACAAGGAATCAGAAGCTAAACTCCAGAAAAAGACGAAGAAAATACAATGAATGAAGGACCGGGTTGAGGCCTATGTAGATACTTGGTGGGACGGACCTCATCAAGATTATCTTCCTCGGACTCCGCCTCAGAAGACTCATCACTTGAGCTCGAATCTAGCTCAAGCTCTACTACTCTTTCGCCATCAAAACACAACTCTAGAGCAAGAGCAGGAATATCAAACTACGTGAAAAAAGTGGAAATGGAATGACTGAACCAGAAACCGAACGTTCGGTAACACCTCAACCTCCAAGCGGAACGAAAGAAATACCGGAATCTGGGATATGACTTGAAACATACGAAGACTCAGGAGAAGACGGGGAAAATCGCAAAGAAAAATGGTTTGGGGGCTTAAGATTCCCCCCGAGGGCGCGCCATCCTCCACCGGCAAGGACGCCCGGGCACGCCCTTGTGGCAACCCGGGGAGGGCGCCAAGGGGGCGCCCTTGCCCACTCCGAGGAGGCACCCCGGAGCGCCCTCTACGGCCCATGGTGCTCTCATCCATCTCTACGCAGATGCAGTCCAACTCTCCATGGATTCTCACCTCAAGTCTCACCTCAGCTCTCACCTCAACTTTCAAGAAATTTTTCTAAGTCTTCTACAAAGCAAAAAATTTCGAAGTTGAAGAGTATAGAGGGAATTATTATCTTTGGAAGACATGGTCAAAGGCTCTCCTTTCAAGCGTCCTCGTGCAAAAGCAGTCAAAGATCCTCCGAAGGCAAGACAAGAGGCTCAAACAGGACAAGCCATATATTTTTACACCGGATTAGCTCTGATCGCTTCTTCCCTTCGCAAAGACCGAGTCAGGCGGCTTATGTTGGAGACAAAAATGGTATTTCATAACACCCCTGAGATTTGGTTTAATTACAAAAAAAAAACCAGACATGTTTCAAAATTTCAAAAAACTCCTTTAGGTTTCTTTTTGTCTTTATTTAGCGGGAGTAACTGTAATATTCTTGTAAATGTTAGGGGGTTTTTGAAATATTTTCGAAAATCACCGGGAAAAATATAAGACATAATCAAACCTCAAGGAATTTTTTGTAATTTTCAAAGAACTCTGGGATTTTTTTGTATTAAGCCCAAACTTTATGGGTGTTTTTTTGTAATTATCCCTTAAATACATAATTCATTTTATATATGTTTATTTAATATTAATTGCCTAATGGACTCTTAATAATTAAAACGGTCCAAAGGAGTCCGGGTTTGGCCTATCAACCGTTTTTTCCTATGTGGAATGGCCCACAGACCAAATTCTCCTACACAATCCATGGGGCCATCTCCCTGGTATAAAAAGGTCCAACCTATTATCTGTAAGTGAATAACTCATTATTCTCTCCTACACATTATTTTACAGTATTCGTTTACTGTTATTTCTCTAATTTGTCGTGCTGACTTGAGCGTCTGAGGGGCCTTTCTGGGAAAACTCCTGGGGCCCTCTAACGTTTGCGCGTGTGTGCAGGCAAGTTGCCATCAAAGAATTTTCCAGCTCAAGGAGAAGAAGACGAGAAGACTTTCCCTTCGGGAAATGGAAGAAGAGAAGACTTCCCCTCGGGAAGAGGACTAGCATGAAGACTTCCTTTTCAGGAAGATGATTTTGGTTAACCCGGTTGATTTGAGTGATTTGCCTTAAAAAAGCATCAATTTTGTATATAAATCATTCATCTAATCATGCTCAATATACTGCTCCTCACGAGAATTCTCGTTCATCTTTTTCTAAGGAGATTTTCAATAAAAACCCTAATCCTTCGCTACAAGATCGATCGCTTCCTTCTTCTTCGATGATCCCTTTGAGATCGACAGCTGCATCCTATAACCATGCGGTTTCTTCAGGTTTGCAGCGCACGACATCACCTAGACGTACGGAGTCCATGCATGGAGTACAATCCTTTGCCCAAATCCTAGCCCCGAGAGAGGATTTTCGACCCGTCAAGAAAAGAGATTACTTCTCTGTTATTATAGACGAAGAAATCTATCAACAAAGGACGGCTGAGTTAAAAAAATCTCTTATTGGACGCATTCTTCTATCCAAAGGCGTTAAACCCTATTCACTGGAGGATTTAAAGGCAAAATTGCATTCAGTATGGCAACCTTCAAGCAGCTAGAAGATTGTTCCACTTGGAAAGGGTTACTATATTATTCAATTTAGTTCCATGATGGATCGAAATCGGGTTTTGGCAAAATTGTCTTAGAATTTGCAGCCCGAAATAATGCGTCTCATGAATTGGGTGCCCGATTTCAACCCCTACAAGATAAATTCTACCGTTTCACAGGTTTGGATTTGAATTTACGAATTGAGTTATGAGTACTGGCACCATTCTTTAATTTCTAAAATTGCGTCTTCAATTGGTACTCCAATACAAATTGATAATCGTTCTTTATCTCGAGAAGTTGGACATTTTGTTCGTGTTTTGGTAGAACTAGATTTAAATAAGCCCCTTCAAGAGTTTGTTATGATCGAACGAGTAGGCCATTGTTCCTTTATTTCTATCGGATACGAAAATCTTCCGAATTTCTGTGTTCATTGCCGAATTGTTGGGCATAATATCAATCAATGTCGTAATACCAATACTAAAGACGCGTCGAAGCCTGGGGAAAAAAGCAAAAAAGAGGTTAGTCCAATCCGTGGTAGATCATTGCATCGTGATCGTCCTCCGGTGGATAAGGGTAAAGCGCCGCTTTCTTGAAAAAATGGGTGCAAGTTAAAAACGACACAAGAGAGTTAATGATATTGGAAAATCATGTCTTAAGTCAACACGAAGAATTCCTTTGAGGCATTAAGTGGCGATGGGGTCGAAGATGCAGTGGGGGTCGAAGACACTGTTGATAAGGAAATCTCAAAAAATCCAACGGTTAATGAGGATCGAACCTTAGCAATGGTTGATAATGATAATAGTGACATACCTACACCTTTGCAGGTGGTATACCACTCTTCTCAGCATCAAAGTAATCATGCAGCTGACTTAAATGACGTAAGGAAAGAGGAATTCGACGAACAACTACCAAGCGTCTCAAGAGCTTACCTTTGACAAAATGTGACTATGAGTTGAATTCTAATGACCGCCTTCGGAGAAGTTTCAAAAGCAACAACGATGGGCTGCAGCTCGGAAACGATGGTCTGACATGGAGGACGAAGAGGAGCAAGAAGAAGAGGAACAAGAAAAATTGGAAGCTTTAAAGACAAAGATAGGTGACCCATCCACTACTCCACTTGTCTTTCCCTCATGTGATTCTTCAGAAGCTATGAAGTATATGACAATTGTGGCTCGTGGATCCTGGACCGACATTCCACAGGCTACATTAGACCACCAAGAAGATACCCGAGCACGTGCTAAAACAACAACAACTAACTATGCCATTCGAAAATCTTCTAGAAATAGACGTCCTTCGTTTAAATTGCGTTTTTAAGTTATTTTTGTTTTTTTTTTTCTGAAGTTTAACATTATTTTTGCTACCTGATCGGCTTGTGATCAGAACATTTTCTTTTCTTTTATATATTTCTATTTATTTAAAAAAAAAGTAAAGGAAATAGAAAGTGTAACCGGAAATATGAATGAAAATAAGTGGCATGATCTAGCGGCTCACACGGCGGATTTGCTTGGCAGTTGGCAGTCCTGGTGTCGGCGTCATGATGGAGCCTAAACATTAAGGACTGAACACGTGGCAGACAAGAAAAGTAGGGGTCCAAATAGTATTTTCTGCAAGTCTGAAAGTAGAAACTTTGGACAGAGTCTTTTGCCATTACAGAAAAAAACTTTAGATAATTACACACCAAGACCACCCCCCCTTCCCCACGACAGATTCCATTAATTCCAGATTTTTACATCACCAAGTCAGGGACCACAAAAGATTTGTATATTTTTCAAAAGACCCCACTGTGATTTACAAAATATTTGCTAGTGGGTCCCTGCACATGTACCTCTCTTTATTTCTTGTCCCCATCAGTATAATTGCATAAGATTGATTCCCAACTTCCATATCCAATCCTCTATTCACGCTCTGTCTCACAGTATGCCCACAACTAGATCTAACTAGGAAAAACAACCAAAAATAAAAAAATAAAAGACAAAAAAGACAAAAAAGACATAGGTTTTTTGGTAATTAATATTTATATAAATCTATGTGTATTAATACATGAAATTTATTTTCCAAGAATTAATCCTTTTACCTATAACCTAGCAATTGTACAAATTAATTTTTCTCATAAATTTTATCCACCCTTATATTTTATTAATTAACTCTAGCAATACGAGTTCAATCTATGCATGTCTTATCGTTTCTAGTTAATTATAACTATGAAATAGAAAAATACTTAATTATCTGTAATTGTTTAAGAAATATATAATATATATGTGTGTGTATATATATATATATATATATATATATGGAGCATTAATGAACATTATGTGGATATATAATTTTGAAAGATACGAATGTACCTGTGCAAATTAAATTCATCTAAAAAAGCAGCATCATATTAATGTTCATTAATGCTCCGAGATTGAATTACAAATGGTCAAGTTTGATATATTCGCAATTACTTCCCAATGTTCTATTAAATTAAAGTCCCCACTATTTCGAGAAAAAAATATTGATGCATGGGACCTCTTGAACTGAAATTTTAATTGCAATTCTATTATCATTATTTCATAGCATAGGGTGGATTTCATGGATTAATTATTTCCTGGTCACTTCCTTATATATTTTCATCGCATCGATGAATGACACGTGTCTGAATCATCATATTATACACGTGTCGTCATCCGATCTGCAATGGAATAGAAAGTGGAATAGGAAAAGTGAAACATGAGATCTCCTTCCGGATTTCATAGTTATGCAAAATATTATTTTTAGCAAAAATAATGATAATTATATGTACATATATGTATAATGGGAATAGTACTTACTAATAGTAACGCATAATTAATTCTACTCCACAATAATAGGTTAAAGACCTAGAATACAAGTATGTAGCCCACAAGTGGTTCAAACATAAGTGTAAGGACTCACAGTCAAAAAGGTCTCAATTTCTACTTTGGTGGTCCTATTTTTCCTTCTTTTTATTTTTCTTCTTTCCCACGTATAAGATATTGAGCAAAACATGGAATTGCTCAAGGGCAATTTGTTTTTTTAATTTTGTTTATGTAATTAACAAGCTATGATTATTTGTTGGCAGACACTATTAGTTAGTAATTATGATATGAGCAATCTCACCCATTATTGGTGGGCAAAGGTACTGGTTATACAGTGAATTAAAGTGCTATTAAGATTAATTAATTAATTAAAAAGAACCAAAAGAGAGAAAATTAGGTCAAGATGTATACATGTAATATCCAAGCAATACCTTAATTTGGTAGTCAATCACTTTTCAAAGTCATGAATTGGGATCTCCCCAAATCAAAAACTTGATTCTATTTTATAGACAAAATGAGCACATACATCTCCCTGGATTTTTCTTGAAAATGAATCTAAGATCCTTTAGGATTTACATATCAACCTTAAATTACAATCTTATCGCATTTTTAGTCATACTAGTACAGAGACCATAGTCATGTTCACATACCTACCAGTCTACCACGCATTCTGCAATTTAAAATTCTCAATTCTTTGTGATGTGGAACAAGTTGAGGAGACGCATTAGGCTGTAATGGATCGAAGTAAAATGGTAAACGGTAATACTACAAAGAGCGCAATTTTTTGAAACGACATCCAATTTTCTATTATATAAGACCATTTTTCTCGAAGGAAATGACGAGACGGTTGATGCCTATTTATGGTTCACTTAAGTTTCCTAGGTTTTTTCGATTATGTTTTCTTTTAATTTCGGATTTGTTAGGGTTTTGGCTTCTTTTAAATATTTTTAGGCCTTTATTTCGAGTTTGTTAAATCATACGTACTTTCGGGTGTTCAATAAAATTTCTCTTTCTTTTCGAAGATTATTAGTCTTCCAATTACTATGCGTGTCACTCTGATATGGTAAAAACTAATACACATATAAAAATTTATTTTTAATACACACACACACACACATATATGTGGTAATAAGCCACATTGGCCACTTATGTTTTCTAAAAATGAAAAATAGCCATGTTTTTTTTAGACATTTTGAGTAAAAATTGACGGTCATACTCTTCGTGTATTCTCCGGTGAGGTACTTGGCCATTTTTCAAAATATATATTGATGCGGTACATGACTCGTTACCGAGTATGCACGGGTCCCCAGAAATGAAAGAAAGGGCAAAGTGGACATTTAAACTAAAAAATGGCTAAAAATAATGTTTTTGAGAAATATGGCTAAAAAAATGCTATGGAGAAAAGGACAAAAATCCGACGGACTCCATATATATATATATCATGCAAACATATTGTAAATGTAAATTTTTAAACAATTAATGTCTCTAAACATATTGTAAAAAAATTCAAAAGAATTTATAATTTTATTTTTATTTTAAACAAAAAGAGATTAAGGAAAAAAAAGATAGGGGGGCCCCAAAGGGGAGCATGAGTAGTTGTAGCAACAGGGTGTCCAAAAAGAGAATCTAGTGAGAAAGATGAGTCACCATGTATTTGTTGTTGTTTGTGTGTAAGAAATACAAAACACAATACATAACATGTTGTGCACACGCACATTTTGCTTCTCAACTACTCAATAAAAACCTGCGGACTCTCTCAACACACCACCCACCAATCTCCATCCACACACACATTCTACACACTTTTTCACACACTTTAACACAAATTCAAAGAAGAAATTTCCAACCATATTCACCTTAAATAAATAAACCATATATATATATACATGCACAAAATATAATTAATTCTTGAATATTAATTGGCATAGCTAGTGTGTGATGGATTTAGATTCAGCAGCTGATAATTGCACAAGTGATGAACAGAATCATGAAGAAAAACAACCTTTTCATGTGTTGGCTGTGGATGATAGTCATATTGACAGAAAGCTCTTGGAGAGGCTCCTCACAGTTTCTTCGTACCAAGGTATATATGTTACTGAAGAAAATTATATATATAATTATATTTTCGATGCACCTTTAATAAAATCCGAAATAGGGTCATGAACTGAAATTTTGGAACCACACATAGGGAATGTTTGCAAACTCTAAAAAAAAGTGATTCTCATCTTGTACCTGTAGAAACTAAATGACGTTTTTTTTTTTTTTTTTTTTTTTTGAGTTTGTAAAGACTCTCCCATAACAAAACTGTATCTTTCATTGGGATAGTAATTATATATATACATATATATGTATGTGTGTGTGTTTTTTCTTGATTCATTAATGATGGGTTTAGCATAAAATTATGATGCAGTTACTTGTGTGGATTCTGGAGATAAGGCTCTAGAATATTTGGGTTTGGTAGACATTGAAGAGAATGAATATGAAATATCAGCACCATCCTCGTCCACAACAATTTCTTGTGCATCTTCATTAAAGTCTTCTCAGCAAGAGGTAAGAAATTTTGATGTTGTGGTTATTAATTAGTTATAAAAACAAGAATTATGGCCCTAGAATTTCAAATTCTGAATGAACATTAATATTTTTCTTGCATATATATTTCTAGTTATTTAAGCCAAGACCTATACTAGAAAGGAGTAATACTGCAGTTTTATTTTTGAAAGATAATTGCGATTAATATTAAGCTGACATTAGGAAAAGGCGTAGGTTAAAATTAATTTACTATGGTACTTACCACTTAAATGGCAGAGACAAACTTTTTTAGGTCTTTCCAGGAGGTCGCAGTGTCCATGATTGAAGGATTAAAAATGCGCACTGTTAACGTACCAAAACAAGTAAAAGTTAAAGTTGGTAAAAAAATTCCAGCTTTTATATATAACCTAAAGTAATTAAAGCTGTCGTTTCTTTAATTTGAAGAAAAAAAAAAAAAAACTACTGCTGTGGTAATTTTTATGTTTAACATTTGACCTATTAGGCTATCTCTATATCTCACACCAAAATACCAAATATGGAAAAAAAACTCCCTCCAACCCAACTCTAAACATTACACCAAATTTGATGTAAAAGAATAGTATTACACCAAATTGGGTGTAATACAAATATTCCCTCTTTGCCCTCCAATTTCTTCTACTTCAAACTTTTAATTCTTATTGTATCCTATATTTGATATATAATTCATTTGTAACATGGTTTTAGTTATTTAAATTTTGTATATAGTTATTATTTTGGATGAACAATTATAATAACTAACACTAGTTAATATTTACCAATAAATTATTATAAACTAAACTTAAAATTTTCTATAAACTACAATAATTAATAACAAAATTTCAATTTAATTAAAAAAGCATCAAAGTCTGTCATAAAATACAAAACACTAATTTAGTATTTTTATTTATTGTGATATTAATTGTAATATTTATTTTGCAATATAATTGATTAATGTAATATTAGTTAAATATAAGTTTTTATTTAGTTTCATTTAGTAATAAAATATAAGCAAAAGAAATAATTGCATAAACAAATAAATTTGTTATTCCAAAATGAAAAGAAAATATTAAAATACTCATTTGGTGTGTTGGGTTGGAGATGGTTTTTGAAAAATTACACCAAAACACCAAATTTGGTGTGATTTTCACTTCAAACTTGGTGTCATGGGTTACAAATAAGTCATAACATTCTTTATAAAATATTTACACTAGTAATATTAATTATAAAATAGATTTCACGAAAATGTAATTGAGTTTTAGACTTCAATTCACTACCTTATACACATGCAATTAAGCAATGCTGGAATAAATTAACAAATTTGTTTCTAAAAATTATTACACTATCCGATTTGTCGGGCTGATATTAATAGATTAATTTACAGGCATCAAAAGTTAACCTGATCATGACAGATTATAGCATGCCAGGGATCAGTGGTTACGATTTGCTAAAAAGAATCAAGGTAATTATATTTCTGCTTAGTTTTTTTTTTTTTTTTTTGAGAATTATTTCTGCTTAGTTATAATCTGATTAGTTATCAGTTTGCTAGAGTTCATAATTTCTGCTTTAAAATCTATTTCTAAAAAATGGGCATATTTTTTTTTTTCAGGACTCTTCTTGGAAAGATGTCCCAGTTGTGGTTATGTCATCCGAGAATGTACCATCAAGAATCAACATGTATGTAATTAAACTCTCTCTCTTTATGTCCCATTAAAAAATATTCCTTATTGATTATATATATTTTCTTCCCATTAAAAATTATATCTTTAGTGATAATTTATATTTTCTTCCCAAACTACAAATTATTTCCTTAGTGATTTTATATATTTTCTTTTTCAAAAAACTTGATTAGCTAGTGCCACTAACAAGACATTTATGAAAGGTGTGTTCGATGCGTGCCAAATAATATCCATGTTCTACATGTATATATAATAGTGCACTTTTTTTTTTTAAAGTACAAATTCTGAAGTGGGAGAGGCTGGTGGGAATCGAACCTCATATCTCTGGTCTGAGTAGGAGAGTCTTTAACCACTACACTACTATCTGATTTCCATGTATGGTGCACTTAATATATGGATAAATATTCTACTTTATAAAGAATTAAACATTTAGAGGGTTGATAATGCGATCAAGTGCGTGTACACCAGTTGCAGAATTTATAAGACTTAGTTTAAGATAGATAATTGGACGTAGTTCAATAAACATTGTATAGCTGCTAAGAAATCAATCAAACTTGATTCAATCATACTCTCGAAAGGAGCCAGAAAGTGAAAGTTTTGGGGGCAAGATTTATTTTTTTCTTGAAATATATAGTAGATAAAATGGTATATTTAAGTTTTCTAGGGGTGCAGAATTTTAAAATTGGATACTTATACATGTAAAATTTGTATCTTTTTTAAAAATAAAATAAAATTATGAAGCCGAAGGGTGCATCAGCCGGCACCAGCCTCCTTGGTTTCGTCCCTGATCCAATGCAATAAGTTAACACGAAGTTTGAACAACCTGAAAATTAAATGTGACTCTAGCTAACTCATCTATTACAACCCTGATTGATAAAAATATTTTCATTTCCCACAAAATTTTCAGAAACAATTTTTTTCCACATTTAGGTTACTGAAAAACATTGGGTTAATTATTTGTTTAATTGTAAACAGGTGCTTGGAAGGAGGAGCAGAAGAGTTCCTTTTGAAACCTGTGAAATTATCCGATTTAACGAAACTTCATTCCCATCTCCTGAATACCGTTAGCCATCATGATGACAATTCCAATATTGAAAAGACTAACAACATTAATATTATTAACAAAGAAGACAACGAAAATGATAACAACTGCAGCAATACTAATAAGAGGAAAGCAACCTTGACGACGTCGTCGGATCTGTCGGACAGACGGCCACGTGTCCATGAATTGCCTGTTTCCTAGATAATATATATTAGTAGGATAATTTTATTTTATTTTTTGGTAATTATCTGTATGCTTTACTTGATGGAATGCACAATGAGTACTGCAGCTAAGATTGATGAAAGTAATAGTATGTATAAGGCTTTTATTGGAGTCTTATTCAAATGATCAGAGTTTTTAGAACTTATTAAATCGTTTTGAGTACTATTTATTAATGCAAATTTGTGTCAAAGGATCGATGATAACATTACTTTACAGAGGAATACCGTTAAAGCTTGATCATGACATTTTGGGGACAATTCTTGGTATAATTGGTTGGTGGAAGATCTCGCACCACCCAATACAACCGAACTCCAATGCTATAAGTCCACCCTGAAGCCAAAACCACCATTAGAAAAGGTGATCGTAGGGTTTTCTCGGCGTACTTTTTCAATGCTCAAGTCGGGACTAACTTCAAGAAAGAAAGTGGGAAAATAGCAATAGTATTTAAAAGACAAAAACTCGCGCCCTAATTTTCTAACTTTCCCCGTTAGACGGATCGACCGTCGACCCAAAGTCATTTTGGTAATTTCTCTCGCCAATGGCATTTTTGTAATTTTCAATTGTATTAGTTGTTACACTGGCTGAAAAGTATTACTTGTTGCTCTCAATTGTATTAGTTGTTACACTCTGAAAAGTATTAGTCAAAAACATATTTTACCACGAAATTGTCCCTTTTAATTATAAAACAGAAATTACTACGAAGTTATAAAATCTAATACATGTTTTTAATACATCTAATACATTAGAACGCATAACGTGTAATACATTTCTACAAAGTTGTCTCTTTTAATTATAAAATGTATTAACAAATCTTTCAAACGTATTAGTCGTCATTCTAAAAAGTATTAGCAGTTCTTTCAAATGTATTAGTAATTTCCTGTTTCGAGTTTTTTTAGTATTTCTCGAATATACTCCCAAATGTATTAGCAATCCATCAAAAAGTATTAGTAGTTCCTAAAAAGTATTAGTAGTTCCTCAAATAAATTAAATTTTTCTCCCGAAATGTATTAATAGTCCTTCTAGAAAGTATTAGTCGTCCTTCTAAAAAGTATTAGCGATTCTTCAAAATGTATTAATAGTTCCCCCCGAATATAATTAAATTTTTCTCCGTAAATGTATTAACAAATCCTTCTCAAAAGTATTAGTCGTCCTTCTAAAAAGTATTAGCGATTCTTCTTCTTAAATGTATTAGTAGTTCTTTGAAGAGTTTTAGTATTTCTCATTAATATACTCCTAAAATGTATTAGTTGTCCATCGGAAAAGTATTAGTAGTTTCTAAAAAAGTATTAGTAATTGCTAGAGAGTATTTTAGTAGTGCTCCCGCAACGTATTAGCTTTTTTTATAAAATGTATTAGTATTTCTACATAAAAGTATTAGCCGATACAAAAGACTTGTATCATTTATTGCAATATTCATTCTTCAAATCACCTCAAGAAAAAAAAAGATCATCATCCCCATGAGCCATCACCTCCAACTCTAATTTTGAAGCTTGCAAACACTTGATTGGTCATTTTATGTGCTTTCACTTCACAAATCTTCATCCAACTATCAAAATCCTTATTTCTCAACCATCCCATTAAAAATCCATCTGAACCGCCTCCGTAAACTAATCTCCCATCCTCGGAATCACAATGAATTCAATGAAATGTCCTTATTACCCTCCAAAATTCCTCAAGACAATGCACATTATTTTTTCCTTGTTTTCCCCACACCTTAATTTTTCCATCAACAAATGATGAGTAAACGATCCCGTTTTTTGCGACGAGCCCGTTTATCGCATCATCATGGGCCTTGATGGATTCCAAACACTTGAAATCGGACATTCTCCAAATGAAATGTATAAGTGGGGAATGTCGGCTCGAGCACACTCGTTGTGGTTGGAGGAGGAAGAAGAAGAAGAAGAAGGAAATTAGGGCTCTAATCCAAAATGGGCTTTTTTCTCGTATTTTTTTGCACGGATCCGGGTCAAATAAATGGGTAAGATATGTTGACCCGTCTAACGAATCTTGATCCGTTAGACGGCCGGGTGACAGAGACTAGCTTTTAAAATATGTATAGGGAAGTCTAACCTGAACATACCTTTTAATTAATGGGTTATTTATAGGTTCTCATGATTAGGGTTTCCTGAAATGCAAAATTAGTTAGGGAGAATTGATGGCTCGAAAGCTACTCTAAAAACCTTAGACAAGTGCACCTATCGGTTTATAGTATAGATTACCGAGTACCAAGTGTCATTCCCACTAGAATTATGAGTACTAGTAATTACTCTTTTTGTTATCTGTTCTAACAATTTTCAGAAGTTGGTCTTTAAAAATAGGAAAATAAAGAATCTAAACAATCAATAAATTACAATTGACAAAATAAAGGAAGATTATAAAATAAAAGATCAAGAGATAGAAATGTATTTTAATGTAAATCCCTCTAGAATGTTTTTGTGATTTTAACAAGATAAAATACAACCTTAAATCCTTAAGCAATTACCATCATCTTTTAACATAATCTCATGTTTCATGGACTGTAGAAATTCCCGTTTTAAGTTAAACCCTCTTTCAAGGTGAAAAACTCATAACCTCAAGTTGATTAACCAAAATCTCTTTCTAGTTAAAACCCCCACGATTACTTTATAACGATTTATGAGTTCTCATATTAGGTTTGACCCTAATCCGGAATATTTATATCGTCCTATAACTAGGAATATTGCATGCAACTCATTTCACTTATACTACAAGAAATTAGAGAAAACATGACGACAAAATTCATCATATAAATATTATTTTTCGTCACTAAATTTATTAGGTGACAATATTTAAGCGTCATAATGATCATCACCGTAGCCCCGAAGTAAAAGGTATACATGACAATTTTTTTGGTTTGTCACTAAACATTTAACATTTGATGACACTAACAATGTAACCAATGTCATCATTCATATCATTTTTTGTGACGCATAACTCGTCACTTGAATGATCAAACTTTTGTCACTTAAATTTTTATTTTGTCACCAAAAGGTAATATTTTAAATGACGAACGCATACTTTGTCATCCAAACATTAGATTTTGGTGACGAAAATGATTATATTACCTAATTAATCAAATTTTGAAGACGTCTTCGTGTCACAATTTCATTAGCTAATTCGTCATATATTATTTAATTTGTCAAAGAACAGATGTTTTATAGTTATAAAATATTGGTCGTCACTTAATGAATATATATAATAACAAAATAATTTGTCACAAAAATTAATATTCAAGGACACGACATTCATTATCACCAAAAGATTATTAAACGTGATGACATGTTTGTCACGGAAAAATTAACATTACATGACAAAGTTGATTAGTGTCACTAACCAAATAGAAATTGTGATGAACCGATTCGTCATAAAAGAAGTATACTGTGACCAAATCTTTCGTCACTAGATAGTTTTATATGGTGATACACAAATCATCATAAATGACTCATTTTGAGTGGCAAATTTTAAATCTATATGTGATGATACAATTCGTCAGGAAAAAAATATTTTTAAACCAGTTGTACATTGTCACTAAATATATATGTATGATGACGTCTAAGTTCGTTGTGGAAAATAAATGCTTTAGTTACAAAATATTTTAATGTCACCAATTGATTTCTATATGACGACATAAATATCCATGAAATGAGGAATTCGATATTATAAAAAGTCAAATAAGCTTGAAAAATAAAAAGAACCAACATGTTTAAGTATTGATCGCGATTTTCTTACTGCAAGCGTACGTTGTCAAGTTTTAGTATAGGTTTTGAAAGTAGGGTTATCGTCTCCACAGGGATTGTTATCAAATTTTATACTAAGTACTATAATTAAAATAACTTAATTCTATCTAGAAATCCGAAAGAGATGAAGATTTATTAAACTAAAATAAACTAAAATTAAACTAAGAATTGGTTCGCACAAATTATCAAACACGTAGAAGATGAATTCTAGAGGGTTGATTTCACCTAGTTATCCCCTATGTTCTCAATCCATTTTATTAATCACAAATTATCAATCTATAAGCCAATATTCCTACCGCTTATCACTTCCTCTCTCGAGTGCCAAGTGATTCTAGGTTCCAATTTCTTTTCGATATCTCTATAAAAATCATAAATTAAACCCTAATACGCTCAATGAATATTCTATCACAGGCTTTCAAAAGATTCATAAACCTCTCGGTTCTATGAAAACCCTAGGTTGTGCTATTCTATGGCCGGTTTCGTTCAATTACCTCTCTCGAGTGTCAAATCAAACACGCCAAACAATCTAAATTATTGATCGATAATCCGGATGCAATCAAATCAAACAAAGACAAATAGATTAATAAACAAAGCGATTTTCATAAACCGAAATCAAAACATAGATTCAAACGTAAGTTACATCAATCCCCTAGAAAAATAGGTTTAGCTCATAATAGATGTACAAAAACTCATGAAGAAATAATTATACATCGATAGGTTCAACAAAGATGCTAGAAAAATAATTTGGAATGATTAAGGAAGGAATCTTCTCTTTTCCGAAAGGTAGATGCCTTCGAATCTCGTCTTGAACTCTTTCTCCTTGCTCAAAATCGTCCCTTGTGCTCTCCAAAATGTCCAACACCTTGTTTGTACGTCCCTTGTTCTATTTATAGGCTTGAAACCCTAAAAATTCCGTCCAAAAAGCCCACGAAATAAAAGGCCCAACATTCGATTTTGTCGAAATTAACTTTTGAATGGTGAATGGTCTTATGTAGCACGCCCGTGTGTATTGACCACGCTTGGACGCTGCCGCAACGCTAAGATGGCGCCTTGAACCACATACTCTCGTCGTCTGATGGCTCATGCACAGCTGCACTCCTTGACTAAGATAAATTGGCGCTGCAGCCGGACTTGGCGCGCAAAGACTTTCCCCTTCCCCGTGCCTGCTAATTTCGATTTCGACCCCTCTTGCTGCGGCGCTTATCTTACTCAATATTTTTCCGTTTTTCCACTTCTAAAATGCGATCTTCACCGTCCAAACACGTTTTTCATCGTTTTTAATCAATTTCGCATCCAAGACATGTCCCGACTCTCAAACGACAACTAATGACACAAACTCGACTCAAACGACGCTAAAATACTTGAAAACCCAAAGAATACTCGAAATATAAACCATATGTCGCTAGATATCTTATTTCTAAGTTGCTAAGTTTTTCCATATTCCATTCGGTAAATTCAGAAATTTCTTGTTGAATCCATAACCATCCAGACTCATCTGTACATTTAAAAAATTTAAATTAGTGCACACATAGTAAAGAAATAAAAAGGTAGTTGTAAAAGAAAGAAACACACACGTGTATACACAAAAGGAGAGGAATACTAGTTCATAAACCTTATTGAAAGTCTTATCTACAAGTCATATGACATATATAATTAATAATAAACAAGCAACCATCACTACTACAAAAAAGTTAGACACCGGTTTTAAACCGGTGTTTATTAGTAAACCAACCGTGTTAAAGCCACTGGTGTTAAAAGTCACAACTTTTTGACACCGGTTTTAAAACGTGTCTTTTCCGTGAAAGACACCGATTTTAAACCGGTGTCTATTTATAAACCAACCGGTGTTAGAGCCACCGTGTTACAAGTCTAAACTTTTTGACACCGGTTAAAACCGATGTCTTTTCCTTTAAAGGCACTGGTTTTAAACCGGTGTCGTAGATATAGAATATCCGCTTTCAAAGGCCCTGATGTTAAAAGTTTATATATTTGACACGGTCAAAACCGTGTCGTTTAATTCAAATACATCGCATCAAAACCGTTGTCTTAATGTTTACGAAAGCGATTTTAAAAGGATTTACGCAAAGACACCGGTCCAAATTTTCAAAAAATCCATATAAATAAACAATTTATTATGAACTCCAATTCTAGCAACCATCATATGTTCACTACCAATTAAACATGAAATCCATTCATAATCCAATAGCCAAAATCCAACAAAAGTACTAGTAGCGAAGTTTCCTTTCGATAAAACAACTATAAATTCATAATCCAATTAATTCCATCAACCAACAAAAAGACTATATAATTCAACTAAAGGCAACAAAATCCAAATGATCAACATAGCTCATGCCATTCAAGCTTTCAAAAATGCTCAAGCTTCTCCTACTCGACCTTTAACCTTTGTTTCTCGTCACGAAGCTCATTCTTCTCCGCCTACAAACATACAAACATAGTGGAATGCTTTAGCTATTAATGAACCAACCTTTCTCAAAGAATCACAAGAAAATTATGCACAAAACATATATACATTTTCTCTAAATTTCTTTATCATATTCAAGACTTAAACAGAGCACTAGAAATATTCCATGTAAAAATTATTTGAAAAATTCCATGTAAAAATTACCTACCTCAAAACTAAAATCACAGCTACTCAAACACATAATCAAGAATCTCAATTGGAATTAACAACTCCTTTGCAAATTGATAGAAGTACCTGTGAATTTCTTTCAAAAACTTGTCGTAAGTCGGAAAGTGAAGTCGATTTCCTGTGGGTGCAGTCAATGTCTTAGAAGTAAATCTCCCATTAACCAAGAACTGCAAGTATGCATTTCAAAAAATGAGAACAAAATAATCAAGGATATCTGGCATTCAGTTTCCTCAACACTATGAAACATAGATAAAAATCCTGCAAGTATGCATTTCAGAAACATGACATGTTCCACAATGAACTGCAAGTATGCGTAAAATCATCAGAAAAAAAAAAACTACAATCTCATAGCCAAGAGACTTTTTGATATAAATATAGATGATATATACAATCTTATAGCCCAAGTCTGAAAGTATATGGGAATGACTTTGTTCTCAAAATCATAATTATTATTTTTTTCTTTTGAGGAACAAAATCCTAATTTGAAATCAAAGTATTTTTCAACTTGGTATATGATTACAATTTGGAACCTCAAATATCCAGCAACAAAAATAGAAATCAATACAAAAATACCTGAATTGTTTTTCTGAAACTCTACAGTTTCCTAAGTTGTTCAGTAAGAATAGCTGCAAATGCACCCAAATCCTTTTCAGGTCTTGACAAACCAATATACAATCCCCTTGAAAATCCCTAGAAAGCAAAGAAAAATTAGTAACAAAGGTATAATCTCCCAAAGCCTGAGTGCAGCAAAGAAAAATAGAAAATAATCAGTAAACTAACAAACTCAAATTCCGAAACTCTATAGCTTATACTTTCAAATCTCTCCAGACAAACTATAACTAATACTGACAGAAGTAAAAAGGTGGAAGCAAAAAAAAAAAAAAAAAAGTAAAAAAAAGTGGAAGCATTCAAATTATTTCACTTTCTCATACTTTCATTCCATTTGTCAACATAATTTCCTTCAAGCCTTGAGTCTGCTAATCCCCCAAATTCCTGTGTCAAGTGCGTAACTTAACAAAGGCCACACCTGAAAGAGACATAATTTGGATGAGAAAAAGAAAAAGAAAATTGAATATGGATTGTCATCATAAACGTGTCATGTTTTGTTCTACAAATTCTACAGCTGTGCGAATGGTACAAATAATTGAAGTATCATAAACGTGCCTAATGAAGATTATGGACTAATCCTGGTGTAACAAAGTTTACAAATTAAAGTAGCAACATGCAAAATTCAAATAAACATATGTTAAACAAATTTCCAGCATATTTATGTGCTGATTAGAAACTAGTGTAGCAACTACACAATTGTCTTTGTATAAAGGGGTAAATATCCAGCTTTACCTCTCAAACCAATTTCTCTTTCAAGGTCTAGAGGAGTCAACATGTCATAGCCAATAATTGATGAATTAAAGCCAGGGGCATATTCCTCAATCAAGTTGAAACATCTTTGAGCAAATGATTTCTGTGCCACAATTTCTGTGCCAGAAAAGAGGGTCTTGGGAGACGCATTGTCATAAGAAAACACTCAAAATCCCAAAATAACAGATGAAGCAGCTGAAACTCATCTGTATGTAAACCACAAAATCTTTTTTTTTTTTTTTTTTTTTGAGGAAGTAAACCACAGAATCCACTTACTCTGTATTCAGGATCTTCCCAGCTGCCTTCACTAGGTTTATAAGGTGTGTACTGCATAAATAGGTGAATCACATGCTTACCTGCATAGAATTACTTAAAAACATTAATAGAATGTTGTAGCCAAAGGGTTGTATAAAGGTAACAGTAACATCAAGAAGTAAAAGCTAGAAATTTGTTGTCCTGTTGTTACTAATGTTCAAGAGTAAACAACTCTGCATAATTAAGTCCCAGTCCTTTTAGAAATTAGTAGAAAGCAAGACCAACAAGCTATGTGCCCTTGAAGCACCAAGCCAGATATAACTATAATTTCCTCATAAAAACTTTTCTCCTCTTTTTTTTTTTTCAACACCATTCAGAGCGTTTAAGTATGCTTGCTCTCCATATTGCATAAAAACTTATCGATTAATAGCCGAAATGAAAAGAAAATCACCAGAAAACAAAATTATTATCCTCAAAAAGTACATTGAATATGGAGGATATGAGTATATATTCAAGTAATAGGTGGAGAAATAGTCTTGTCAATACAAAAGGAATTGCCATCTCAATTATAGGTCTTCGAGATGGCATCCCATTTACAGAATCCTGACAAGCAGAGTCGATCTCCTCCATACTGATTGAGTCAGAGAAGAATACTCAACTTCAACCACAAAATACAAGAACTATTGGATATATTTTCCTTTTTAAAAAATTGTAATAGAAAATGATGGGGAAAACACAGAAGACGTGAAGAATTGGTTAGCCCGAAAAAAAATCCCACCACAAATCATGACTTCAGTTATTATTTTGTCAAAAATATGAGGGAAACAATTTACTAATGAAGAATGACTGCAACAATACAGAACCTCAGGATAACTGTGATTCCTAACCTTGGAGACAGAGTCATATTTTCACTCAATGATGGGAGATGTAAACCCAGCAAACCAAAATGTAACCCAGCTTGACTTAAACACAAGGTCTTAGCCCTTTTAGTGTATTACTTATTCAACTTACCGTTCAATGAATCTGTGGTTTTTACTTTGAATACTTTTCAATACATGATACTAAACATGAGTAGTCAAGCATACTTTTCAACCCATAAATTAAGCATAACTTCAACAATTTTCTTCACCTTAGCTCAATTAAGCCCTAACAAAGACATAAATCCATGAAAAATAGACAAAAAAACATAAGAAATTATGTTCCGCTTCTTTCTAGCAAAAACCCATTAAAAATTCAACACCATAAACTCCACAAACAAGCCTCAGAAACAATTTCCACTATGCACAAGCCAAAAACAGAGAACATAAAACCTTTTTGGTTCCCAAACAACAAAAAACCCAAAAATACCTCACGACTAGTGGCCAAACGCTTAGTTTCTTCTTCAATACAGCCCAACTGGGCTTGAACTTTCTCCTTAACTTCCATGGGTGTGGGTGGGGTGGGCTTCGAGGGTGGCTCCGTCTATGCCGCCAACCGCGGCGGAGCAAGAAGAATCGTAGGAAAAATCCGAACCCAAAGAAAGGCGAATAATCAAATCCAAAAACCCCTCAGAAAAAAATATCAGAATTCACGTGACAAGAATAAATTACTCAATTATAGAAACTGAATCTTAAACGGACACAAAAAACATATCGACCAGTAGGAAGACATAAAGAAATGTAAAAAATGGGTCACAAGAAACATATTCTCATATTTAACGGGCAGAAACAGCTGACCCAAATCAACAAATGGACCTTTAAAGGGTTGAAGCTGATTTTGCTGAGTACCAAACAATAAAGGGTTTGAGTTCGAATTAACGGTTGGATTTGCCGCATTTCGGACCAGAACAGGGTTTAAAGCTCCATGTGAAGAGAAGTGACGGGCGGAGGAAAGACTTTATGGGCGACGGGCAATGGGGCGCGCAGGGGAGATTGGGTATGGGAGAATTAAGGGATGAACTCAATTAAGACTTTCACTGTGTGACCTAATTAATTAGGTTTAACCTAACGACACGGTTATAGAACCGGTGTCTAAAGATGTGGTGTTAAAAAATAAAGATACCGGTTCTATAACCGTGTCAAAAATCTGGTGTCTAATCTAAAATAATTATATAAATAGACACCGGTTGCGAAATCCGATACCAAAACCGGTGTCTATTTGGGACGTTATTTTGCAATAGACATCGATTCTATAAAACCGGTGTTGTTTATCAAACGACAGCACTAATTAGACACCGGTTTCTGACAAAACCGGTGTTAAAAAGGAAAAGACACCAGTAACGTCATAAAACCGGTGTCTTTTTTGTGGTGTCTATCAGCCAGCTTTTCTTGTAGTGCATGAATAGAAACACACCAAATAATATTTTTCTCACAACATAATAGAAAAATCAACAGGCCAATAATAACTGAGTCAGTCTAACCAAAATGCCACATAAAACAATCAAGAAATATTTATTAAACTAGCTAATTCTCGATCTTGAACGACATCATATTCATTTGAATTATATCAATACTTAGAAGGAACTAGCAGTAAAAGTCAATGATCAAATATACTATGCATTTGAATGAATGCCGTTTTTTTCTTCTCAATTTCAGACTCATGAAAATATCACAGTAGCAAATCATACACAGAATCTAAGTTTGTCGATCGTGGCATTTCAAATTCACCAGTATTATCAAGCAACAAAAAATTAGGAATGCAAATAATGTGTACCTGTGATATCATTTGCTTCAGATGATGGATCTTGAATGTCCTTAATTGATTAAATTTCAGGACATTGAGTTGATTGAATTTCAGGACATTACTTCAGGGTTTTGTGGCATGTTGTCACTCTCATTGGTGGGATTTGTTGTAGTAGTTTCACTTCTTTCAATAGAACCATCATTCGTTCCAGTTGTAACCAACGCCTCATTTGTGCCACCAGATACCACATTTTCTTTGTCAAAAAGTCGTGTAATACTTCTAGACGGTGTTGAATTAGATATAACACTCTTGGTAGTTTCGTTTACAAAACTTTGTTGATAATTGCTTGGGATGCTTTTCAATTTTAGTTTGTGAGCTCATGGAGCCATTTTTAATAACTCTACATGAAAACAATTAATTTCATAAGTAAATGAGCTCATAAAAAATGCTAAAGGAAATAACGTGATATCACATGAACAATCTTAACAAAACCTAAGTACATTATTTTGATAGCATCATATGAATTGCAAAAAATAAACACTATTGCGCAGAAACAAAAAAAAATTAGATCTACAAATGCTTTTCCTCCTTGAATTCTCTTTTAAGTAAATGCTCATACCCTTTCAAAAAGAAAAAAAGTCAATGCACATACCCATCAAGCAAAAAAATAAAATAAACCAAAATAAATTATTCTATGTAAATATTCAAACGATATATGTAACTCATGCTGACAAGTTTTAAGGCAATCAAAAGAGTATATGTTTCTTATCACATGAATGCAAAGAGAATAATAAACAATGTATGTTTCTTATCGATGAGGTAAACTAGATTCGCATATCAAGAAAATTTAGTCATTGAGCATAACAAAACCCACATATCAATAGATTAATTCAAGCCTGACGTTGAATAAACACCTTCGAAAATGGACAAATTAGTGCATAACATATACCTGTACTGATATCATTTGCATCATCATTCGGATGCATCAGGCTGATGAATCTTGTATGCTCTGAGGATGAGACTGAATTTCAGGAATTTGACTTGGAGGAACTTCAGGGTTTTGTGGCCCATTCTCACTCTCATTGGTGTGATTTGTTGTAGTAGTTTAACCTCTTTCAGATGAACCATTATGCATTCCAGTTGTTACCAATGTTCATTCGCACAATCAGATCCCACATTTGTTTTGTCCAAAGATCGTTTGATACTTGTTCGAGGTGTCAAACTAGATGAAACATCCTGTGTTGTGCAGTTTATGAGACTTTGTTGGGAATATTTGAGATGCTTTTTGGTTTTAGCTTGCGACGTCCTCGAGCTATTTCTAGAACTCTACATGTAAACATATAATTTAATCAGTAAATAAGCTGATAGAAAATGCTAACAATAATCAGAAATAAAAATATGGTGGGATCCAATCACTAATTCAACCTACATATTCTGCAGTGCGGTGCCCTATTCCTGGGATCATTCAAGTGCTTTTGGTTCATACGTCTAATGCTATGAATAACATGAGAGCATGCCAAATTATTCAATGTTCCATACTGGAGTAATAGAAATCAATACCATTCAATCAACTCGAAGATAGCAACATTGATGTTAATCAAAAGAATCAGAGAAAAAATGGACTCTTCCTAAGTCAGATACTTAGATACTTATTGTATTAACTTTTGAATGATACTTATTTGTCATGTAACATAATCTGGACAAATACAACACGGAGATACTTATATGTCATTTAACTTTGGCATGTAAAAACTGCAAATATAATGAAATTCCCTTCATGTACAACACATAGTCTGATCTTTTGTAGATGAGAATTTTTTAAGTCTTAGGGCATGAACAAAATAACATGTTCTTGTTTGTGCAAATGAACAAAATATTGATATAGTTTTCATTCAAAAATACTCTGCAAAAACATATAGAATATGAAACACAAAAAACTGTGCATTCAGAACACTCAACATCCAAAATCCAAATAAGTTAATTGACACAGGACTTCGCATGATAACACACACATCTCTCATTTACATACACACACAGATTCTTAATTTTCATATTAATAAAACTCTATATCTAAAGCAACACATAACACAACATTCTCAAATCAAGCAACATAGGTTACACATAAGCAAGTATCAACACCTGTCAAAACCTAATATATGAGTGGTTTCCATGATGAAAAAATGTAGAAATGAGATACTACTAGGACAACGATTAGAGACTACAATTCGACGAACAAGAGAGGGGCGCAAGATATATCTTTGAGATATATCTTTGAGATATATGTTTGATATATTCTTAACCTAATCAGTGGCATATATGAATGAGAGTAAAAAGGAGAGAGGGATAGAATCAAGATAACAATGAATTCGTTTATTTATATACCTTAATTAAGTTGAAATACTAAGTGCTAAACAAAAGTTTATGCCGCCAAAAATCCTTTTGGCTGTGATTAATTTTTTTTGACAGACATTGCTTATTCTAATTATTTATTAGGGTTATTGATTTTTTAGTATATGATCTATAGACACTTTACTGGTTTGGTACCTGCCATTTTCGAGTTACCAATTTAGTACCCATACTTCACATTTTTTTTATAAATTGGTACCTATTCACTTTTAAAGACAAAAATATTCCCAATTGTTTTTAAATTTATGTTATAAAGTTAAGTTTTAATTAGAATTATTAAATTTAAAAAATAAATTTAATTAAGAAATAACTTATTATTATTTAAATTAAATTATAAAATTCTTAATTGTAAAAAATAAAATAAAATAAATTCAATTAATAATAAGCAATTAATTATAAAAGATTTGATTAAAAAATAATTAAAAATTAATATATCAATAAAAAAATTTCTATATTTTTCTTATTTACTATCTTAATTTTAATCTATAAATTATTTAATTTTCATTTTAATTTTTAAAATTAGTTAACTAAACTAATTTTTCTTTTCGATTAATTAAATTTTAATTTATGTTTATTAATTTACTAATTTAATGCAATTAATTTTATTTTTTCTAAAAATTCATTAATTTTTTAGAAACTTCTTTTATTTTTTATTAATTAAATTAATTAACATTTTAATTGTTTTTATAATTTAAATAAGTATACTTAAAAATTCATTTTGAGTATACTTATGTTTTTGGAGCATTTTTATCCTTAAAAGTGAATAGGTACCAATTTATACAAAAATTTGAAGTATGGGTACTAAATTGGTAATTAAAAAATATCAATCTAAACCAAAGAAAGTCAAAGTCTTTATATAGGTCGATATAAAAAATCAATAACCCTATTTATTATTAAAAAAATACCATCTATCCAGAAATATTAGGATACAAAACTATCACCAACCATATCTCAAGTTAAGTACGTTTTTATTTAATATCAAATTGAAAAGAAAATGCAAGAAAATAAATTTGGGAAAAAACCCCATGTGACGTATTGCAAGCAATGCAATTAATTTGTGTCGTTTGCATTTCTTTTTCACCGACGCCGCTGAGCAGGAGGTTGCCAAGAGTCTACTCCTACGGCAGAGGCGATGCAAGGGAGGGCGGTCCATAGCCTAGTGAAGCAGCGAACGGTGACTTTAGTTTTCAGAATGGGCCAAAGTCTCCTCGCGGTGCCAGCAGTTGGTGGCTGGCGGCTTGGAGAGCAAAAATTGGTGTGGCTGATGTCGGAATCAAGTTGGAGATGGTCGGATTGATGGTGTAGGCAGCTAGACGGGATTTGATAATTGGTTGCCGGTGGGATTTGGGAATTTCTTTGAGAATTGAGAGATTAGAGAGGCTTTGTTTAGTCATCTTGTGTAATTGGGTGTTTTTTGTACCAAAGGTTATTTCTAGAGTTTTGTAAGAGTTGGGCCTTGTTTGGCCATCTTTGTAAATTGGGCGTTTTTGTTAATAACAATACTTCTTTAGTTATGTAAAAGTTATTCAGTTTAATAAATGTATTATGATGATGATTTTATTGAGATTGTAAGTCTTATTAATATATTTTTACAAGTGATTATTTCTTTATAAATATTTATTTGGGAAATAACTTTATATTTACTTTTACTTAAAATTGACAATATAATTAAGATACATACAATTAGGAATGATCACGGTGCGGTTTAACAATTGTTAAAAAAACTATTAAAACTGAATTGGTCTATGCGGGTTTTTAAAAAATAATTTCAAATCGATGTTTTATTAAGTAAAATCAAAGGTGCAGTTTTCGGCGATGACATTTTTGGCTGGTAGAAGAATCTTTTATTTTATCCCTAAAAATTGTATAAGGGCAGTGCGGTTTTTATCTAAACCCACAACTAAACTAAGAAGTTCGTGCGATTTTCATTTAATATTTTAAATCGCGGTTTTAATAAAAAAATAATTAGCAACAGTTCGGTGTCGTGTGGTTCAGGTGAATTTTAAAAATTTATGATCACCCCTACATATAATAATAATAATGATGAATCAAATTAATCTATATTGTAATTTTTTCGTTGAGTTATTGTTAAGGAAAAGTAATCTGCAACAGAATACGGAAGCGGACATTATACAAGTTATCTAATTACAATATATGAGTTATTGTATTTAGTATTATTATAGTTACTAGAACAATACCATGTTACACGAGATTTGTCAAAACATAAAATTTTATTATCGCAAATTTGTTTGGGATAGTTATATGAGATCCAAAGTACTAATTAGAAATATTAAAAACATACAAATCATACGTTCACTTCAAATTCTAAAAAAATTATTTGTAAACTACACCAAAGATTGTCTTTTTTTAAATCTACTATAATACACGAATGTCTTTCAAAAAAAAAGGAAATCTATATCAGGAAGAGAAATGAATCTCGTTTTCTCTTTTTTATTCTTTATTCTTCTAACTTTTCTAAAGTGTATCTTACAAAAAAAAGTGGAATGAAAATTGAGTTTTTTCAAGATGTCTTCCAAAAATAATATATAAATTTTACATGCTTATTATATAAGAGTTAAGATTTCCATGTAGTTATACACCCATCTAATTTCTAAGTAGTTTTCTAAAGTATATCTTACAAAAAAAAAAAAAAAAAATGGAATGAAAATTGAGTTTTCTCAAGATATCCCAAAAATAATATATAAATTTTACATGCTTGGTATATAAGAGTGAAGATTTCCATGTAGTAATACACCTATCTGATTTCTAAGTAGTTTTTATAGGTCTTTTATATGAGGCTACCAAAAAATATATTCTATATAGATAGAATCTTTTATTTTTGGGATTATGTTTTATCTTTTATATATGTGGTCGATTAGTATAGCATCTATCACAATTTATTCTTAGTATGTATTACGTTTTAGATAATGTTGCCTAATTATATCTTACATAAAATTAAAATATTTGATTTTTGGATTATTTGTTATATTTTAGATTATAATAAACTATACAGATAAAAAATTTGATTTTATAATAAACTCATATTATGTTTGTATAATATTTGTAGTTTTCAAAAAATACAAACGCACGTTTAGTTCATGATTTATAGTTATTTCATGACATTTGGTGAATATTACTTCATTTTAATATATGATATGATATTTAAATTAATCTAAAAATTCATCAAAGTTATTTATAAATATTAAAAATTATTCTACAAGTAATAGATAAGAATATTAATAATATATAAAAATACTAATTATTATTGAATAATATTTTAAATTGTTAATTAATCAATAAAAATGTAGTTTATAAAGTTATTTATGGTGTGATGAAGTATAACTTTCTAAATCCATGGGTATGGTAAAAGGAAAAAAAAACAAATACATCACTTTATTTAATAAGGATAAAAACTTTTCAGAAGTGCAATACATGAAAGCGAATGCGTGAACATCTTCATGAAGAGAAGTGAACAAACACACTTTGTAGGTCATTTGATATATCGCTCACTCTCGAAGTTGAAAAACTCTTGTAATTAAATTTTCCAATGGTGACACTATTGATACCCCCAAAATTGATGAATACACCCACTTGGTACGATGGCACCACTACAAAAAAAAGGATCTGTAGCAACACAAATTTAGTGACTCTTCTAGAATGTGTCATTAAAACCAAAGCTATCACGATGCTTTTTAAAAAGCGTTTTCAAGTAATGACACTTTCACAAAAGTGTCATTTTATTTACCAATATTATGACGCTTTTTAAAAAGTGTTTTTAAATAATGACACTTTTTTCAAAAGTGTCAGTTTTTTTTTACCAATATGACGACGCATTTTAAAAAGCGTATTTAAGTAATGACATTTTTGCAAATGTGTCACTTTTTTCACAATAGTGTCAACACATATTTAACGACTCTTCAAAAAAGTGTAATTAAAACTAAAGTTATAACAATGGTTTAAAAAATGTATTTAAGTAATGACACTTTCACAAAAGTGTCAGCTGTTTTTACCAATATGGCAACACTTTTTAAAAAGTGTATTGAAGTAATGACATTTTCACAAAAGTGACAACACATATTTAGTGACTCTTCTACAGAGTGTAATTAAATATAAGGTTATAACGACGCTTTTAAAAAAAACGTAGTTAAATAACGACATTTTCACAAAAGTGGCAACACATATTTAGTTTGTCTCTGGTCTTTTTTATTTTTTGTTGGTTAAGTGATTATTGGTATTTTTAGTTAGTTTTTTTTTTTTTTTGAAGGATTGGGATTTTTAGTTTGTGTCTGATCTTTTTTATTTGTTGCTGGTTATTTTTATTTTTGGTGTATTTAAATGTATGTATAATTGTTGGTATATGGAATTACACCATCTCTAGAATACCCTCTTCTCCTATCTCTTACGGCATGATTGGTATGTGGGAATGGGGTAGGAATGGAATGACCATTCCTTGTTTCATTCTCATTCACATGCTTGGTATGCTTTAGTAATGAGAATACTCATTCCCATGGGAATCCCTAATCCCAAAAGTAAGGGAATGGTCATTCCTCCTCTCCCCCATGGGTTTAGCTATTCCCAATCATAAAAAATGACTCAAATTTTATTTTTAATAAAATTATATTTCTATAAATGACTAAAAATGTTGGATATAATCTATATTTTCGAAAAGTAGTGTTATAAATAAAAAATTATTTATAATTTAAATATAAGTTATATTTAATATTTTAATAAATCATAGTCAATTTCTATAAATATTCAATACTTAAATTAAAATTTTGATATAGAATTCTTTCGTTGATTTTCTAAATTTTCTTATAAAAAATAGAGATAGTTACAAAAATACCCCTGAGGTTTGGGATAATTACAAAAAACCCGGAGATTTTTTAAAATTACAAAAAACCCCTTGAGGTTTGATTCTGTCTTACATTTTCCCTCTTCATAAGCAACAAAAATATCAAAACTTCCCTGATATTTATAAAAATATTATAGTTACCCCCTTAACATAATCAAACCAGATGGATTTTTTTTTTGTAATTTTAAAACCTCTATGGATTTTTTTGTAATTAGCCCAAATCTCAGGGTTTTTGTAATTATTCCTAAAAAATATTATATAAAACTTTTTTGATATCATAGATATAAATCTATATATATATATATATTATTTAGCATATATTAAAATAATCTTATATCAATTTAGTGAATAACATATTTAATAAAATTTAATTAAAAAATCTTATTTAAGAGAATTTGATACTTTAAAATTATTTTTCTCAATTACTATCATTAATTTATAATTACCAATCAAGATATTTAAATCAAGTAAAAAATCGTCATCCATTCATTTCTCCATTCCTTGTACATACCAATCATAAGAATAGTAATACTACATCATTCCATTCCTAATGTTATTCCATTCCTAATGTTATTCTATTGCAATCGTGACAGAAAATAGTGTCACCAAATTCATGTTAATGACGCACTAAATAAAAGCGTCACGTTTTGAAATTTACCTACGCATAGATCTTGTGTCACAAATATTTTCGTGACATCAAATTTAATAACACAACTCGTGACGCTTTCACAAGCGTAGGTAATGTGCTTTGTGATGCTAATAAGCGTCTCTAAATGGAAAAAAAAGCGTCACTAAACACTGTTTTTTTTTTGTAGTGCAGGATGGTGGTACGATGATTAGTGAATTTTTGGCCATCATGTCATATGACACGACGACACGATGAATTTTTTATGAGTTCACATAAAACAATTATTTATACAAGGGATTAAAATAACTATTTGCAACGACTTGAGCTACTAATCTAACTGATTAATTGGTTACAATTATTTTAACAGAATTTGTTTGATGTGAATCTAATACGCCCCTCAAGATGGACTGGATGGACTGTATATGTCTCGGACAACCATCTTGGACAGAAGTGGGATAAGGATGGAAGATGGTAAAGCCTTTGTGAGGATGTCTACGAGCTGAGATGAGAATGGACAGGAAGAAGTTTTACAACACCTTCGAGAACTTTTCAATGAACATTCGATATGTTTAGTACGCTTGGAAGATAGGATTAGAAGCGATGTGGATTGCGGCTTTATTGTCACAAAAGATTAATGGTGGACCAGGAGTGTGAATCTGGAAATCAAGAAGTAACTGGTGAAGCCAAATAAGTTCACTGGTTGTAGTAGCTAAGGCTCGATATTCGATCTCCGCCGATGAACGAGACACCGTCGTCTGTTTCTTGGACTTCCAAGAGACCAGAGATTCATCCAAAAAGATGCAGAATTCAGTGGTAGAGCGGCGAGTGTCGGGAAGGATGCCCAGTCCGCATCGGAAAAGGCCTTTAAATGTAATGAGGAAGTGGAAGAGAATATGAGACTCTGCCGAGGTGATCCTTTGAGGTAGCGAAGTAGGTGAAAATAGCCTTCAAATGAGTGTCACGTGGTTTTGCAACAAATTGGCTGAGTCTTTGAATGACATAAGTGATGTCCGGACGGGAGTGAGTTAGATACAATAGTCGACCAACCAAACAACGATATTGAGACCCATCGTGAAGTATACCACCATCATAAGAATTGAGCTTAAGAGTGGGATCCATAGGAGTTGAAACAGGTTAGGCATCCAACATGCCCGTATCATCCAATAGTTAATGAGTGTATTTCCGCTGTGAAAGGAGGATACCTTGCAAGGAGCGGGCAAGTTCCAATCCCAAAAAATATTTGAGCACCCCCAAGTCCTTCATCTTAAACTAAGACTACAAGAAATTCTTAACAACATCAATGCAGGCTGGGGACGAGCCAGTGATAATTATATCAACGTATAAAAGGAGTGCAACAAATGAAGATCCAGTGCCCTTAGTGAACATGGAGTAATCTGATTTTGATTGAGTGAATCCAAATGTAAGAAGCGTGTTGGTGAATTTGGAGTTCCATTGGTGCGAAGCTTGTTTCAAACCATAAATGGACTTGTTTAACCGACAAACAAGATATTGAGAGCAAGATGAAGAATTGACAGATTTCACAAAATCATAGCCCAAAGGAAGATCCATGCAAAATTCCTCAAATAAATCGCCATTACGGAAGGCATTATTAACATCCATTTGTGTTAAAGACCATACATTTTGTGCTGCCAAGGCAAGCAACACTTTGACTGTGACAAATTTGGCAACGGGGGAAAATGTGTCAAGATAGTCAAGGCCTTTTGTTGATTGTAACCTTTGGCTACTAGACGAGCCTTGTACCTATCAACCGAGCCATCGGCATTGTATTTTACTTTGTATACCCATTTACAACCAATAGAATGTTTGTCCTTGGGAAAGGGTAATATAGACCATGTATTATTAACTTCCATAGCATCAAGTTCAGCTTTCATGGCCACACGCCAATGCGGAAATTTTATAGCCTGATGGTAGAATTGGGGCTCATAAATGGTGTAGACTGAGAGGATGAAGTGTTTGTATGTTGGGGATAGGGAATCATATGATAGGACACTAGAAATGGGAAATGAAGTAGAGTGTATAGGAGAAGACTGAGCCAAAAGAGTGCAATGATAATCTCGGAGATAAGAGGGAGGTCTAATATTCTGGGTAGACTTTCTGGGTATAATGGGCTGAGTGGAGAGATCAGGATCCGTATTTAGAGGGGGTGGTGGGGATTGCAGTGGAGGGAAAATCTGTATCCTGTGATGGGTTGACAGTAGGAAGGACAAAGTGTGGAAATAAATCTGGAAATAAATGAATCAGATGTAATAGAATGAAAGGGGAAGAGTGATTCATGAAAAATGACATCCCTGGAAATCAAAATTTGTTTTGTATGAATGTCCAAAAGTTTGTAACCTTTCATATCAGAGGGATATCCAATAAATACACAAGCACGAGCATGAGGTTCGAACTTGGAACGATGGGAGGCAAGTGTAGAAGCAAAAGCTAAGCAACCAAATGTCCGAAGAATCGACTAATCAAAGTCTTGCTGGTGGAGCCTGAAATAAGGTGTCCTATTTTGTAGGACAACAGAGGAGTGTGATTTATTAAAAATGTGGCAGTGAGCACACAATCGGACCAATAGGCTATAGGTAAGTGGGATTGAAAATAAACTGCACGAGCCACATTCAATAGATGTTGATGTTTGCGTTCGATGACGGAATTTTTTTGTGGAGTTTCAACACAAGAAAAGTGGTGAATTACCCCTTTGGTGGCAAAAAATCAACAAATAACAACTCTGTGGCATTATCAGACCTGAATTTCTTAATAGATGTTTGGAATTGGGTCTCAACCATAGCAAAGAATCGAGGGATGACAGAACAAACATCATATTTAGCTTGAAGCAAAAATACCCATGTAAATCTTGTACAATCATCAATTATTGTAACAAAATATCTATGTCCCGTGTAAGCAATAGTTGAGCAAGGTCCCCAAATGTCACAATGTATAAGATCAAATGGATTAGAGGCTACATTATTGTTTGAAGAAAATGCCAAATGTTTTTGCTTAGCTAGAGGAAAAATTGAACAAACCCTAATAGCCTTGGAGTTAAAATTCATGTAACTGATCCTTGATTGAATGTAAGCATTTCCATGATGGATGCCCAAACATATTGTGCCAAAGTTGAGTAGAAATAGTTGAAGAAACTTGATTGACTGAGCCAAGAGGAGAAATAATCTGAGAATCAACAATCTCCATGATATACAAGCAGACAAAAAGACTACCCTTGCCAATCATACTCTGTGTGCGAAGATCTTGGATGGCAAAATGAGTAGGAAAAAAATGCACCGTAAGGCTGGTTGTATACATAAGGGCACTCACAGATAGTAGATTGAACTTGAACTGAGGTACGAATAAGACATCCTTGAGAATGATTAGCTCATTTAAACGAACATCTCTAGAGAAATTTACAGAAATGCATTCACTGTTTGGTAATGAGACAAATGTAGATTGGATGGGACGCAGATAAATAAACGCTTTTTGTTGGCAACATATGTGTCTGGAAGCCCAGAATCCATAATCCAAAAATGAGAACCAAGCTGGTTGGAGAACATAGATATTGAGAAGCAGGTACATGTAGGACAAGAAGTGGATGGCTTGTTGTGTTGTTCAGCTGAAAACACAGACATATGGTTGGATAGCATGGCAATTAATTGCTGACATTGCTGATTGTTGAGTGAGGACATAAAATCACCAGAGGATGGTTGATTAGTATCCATAGTGAAAAAAGTGGATGGAGAAGTTACCTGATTGACAACATGAGCAACAAGCACTATATTCTGAGTGCGCGGTTTATAACCGGGTGGGTAACCATGAAGTGTATTACACCGTTCAACTGTATGACCATGAAATTGACAATGTGTACAGAAAGGTCTATCTCTCCGCTGTGATTTCGGATGAGCACCTGAATTAGGGGAAGGACTGCTTCTGAAATTGGTTGGAGCAAGAAAAGCCATGTTAGGAAGAGTAGAATTAGATGAAATTCCGATTTTTCTATGTTGTTCCTCTTAAGAGATCAAAGAAAACACTCGATTGATAGGAGGCAGGGGATCGAGTAGCAGAATTTGGCTACGAACTTGAGAATATGAATCATTCAAGCCCATCAAAAAAGTTAAGACATATTCAGACTGATGATGAATATATAGATCACGAACACCTCCACATATACAGTGGCCACATGAACAAGATAGACAAAAATTATTGAGTTCTTCCCAAAGAGTTTTCAGCTTGGTAAAGTATGCACCCACAGATATTTGATCTTGCTTCGAACTTGTCAGGTCACGCCTTAATTGAAAAACTCTTGGACCATTACCTTGTTGAAAACGTTCCTGAAGATCCAACCAAATTGCTCCCGCAGAATTCAAAAATATAATACTGGCACATATTTCTTTTGACACGAAATTGAGAATCCAACTAATGACAATGTTATTGTTTCGTATCCTGGAACTTAACAGAGAAGGATCATGATTGGATGGTTTTGGTAGAGAACCATCTATAAAACCCAATTTGTTTTTCACTGATAATGCAATTACCATAGACCTGCTCCGATGCATAATTATCATTCATTAGTGGCTGGGAAACAAGAACCAAACAAGGATTATCAGCGTGATGAAGGAAGTATACACTGGTAGGATCATCCATGATTGAAGAATCAAGGAAATTTGGAAGAGAAACACGCAAATCACTAGGAAATCACAGCAAAGAAGATCGCCGGAGGAAAGAAAAAAATCACTTAAGAAATCACTGAATTGGCATTATCAGAGTTGCAGGGAAAGAAAAACCTCCTGATACCATATTATAAATGGAGAATCGAGAAATGGAGAGTTGTACTCATTATGCTTGAGAATTACATACATGAAGTGTTATTTATACAAGGGATTAAAATAACTATTTGTAAAGACTTGAGCTACTAATCTAACTGATTAATTGGTTACAACTATTTTAACAGAATTTGTTTTATGTGAACTCTAATATACTTTAAGCTGTAAATGAAGAATATACTTTCATTACTTTGGGATATGAATTCTTTGTTGTCCATATCTGCAATAATTTGAGTGTTGGAAGAATCTAGGGTTTATTGAAAAAGGTTTCGACTTTGTTCAAAAAGAAGAAGAATGTGGGTGTATTTAAAACTTATTCTTTAAGTAAAAGCAATATAGTGAATTTTATTTTGTAATTATATGGAGGTGGGGTATTCATCGTGGTGTGAATAGCGCCACCCTTTTCCAATCAAGGAGTACACAAAGACTGATTTCCTTTCAATTCTCCTTGCAAAAGAAAATCTCCACTCCTCAATCCTCTTCATCGACGGCTGCCTCCACCACAGTCAGCCCGTTATTTACACCATTTTCTTCCGTTCAACCAATTTTCAAATGGTGAGACATCTTTTAATTTTTCATATAATTAATTCCATGTATTGCTTAATGTCCATGATATCAGTTTTATGATCTCCCCTGGCTTACATATATTTTTGTTGAGGTATATATGTGATCAACTTGATTTCCGCCTACTGCCATTCCTTTGCAAACCAAGTGTTTGTGATAATTCTTAGCCCAATTAATTTGCACAAGATTTTGCACAAATTTCTAATTTTGACTTTGAGAAAAATCAAACATTAAGATATATGATGCAACTTGATTCCCATCTATTGATTTAGGTCTTTGCTCTGCTGGGGGGCACGTAAATTGTAATCGACCTTTCTTTTTCTTTGTTCCTTATTCTGTTTGTCAATATACTTTATGAGACATGGGGTTTCAGCTATTTTCGTTGTATGTTTTGGATGAATCGACCGGAAAATAATTATTTTGTTGAACTTGATAAACTCAGGCTCACTTCTATATATTGCTTTTCGTATCCGATGGGAAGCTTTGGTTGTACCTGCCTTAACTGATTTCTTTAACCCAAATATGTAATTAAAATTAGGTAGTTGGAGCATAGCTTCAAACTCCAAATCATACATTACATCAATTAGTCATCTTAAAATCTAAATACTTGTCTATTACTCATGTTGTTCACCAGAAATATGTAAGTGTCTTTTAAGCACCAGTTGATTAAGATTTTAAGAGTAATGTAGATTAGTTAGTTTTAACATCAATATATCTATATAAATGACATTAGAATTTGTTATCACTACAGATTTATCTAAAGATTCACTCTAGAATCAAAGTTGGTTCAATTTTAGGGGCTAGCCGTTAGTCTTGGCTCTTGGGTCAGACTATGACTTGACTAGTGGAGGACATGCTTACAGAATATTTACATGTACGTAAAAATTTGGAAAAATTATAAAATATACCTCTGAGTTTTAGCCTAATTACAAAAAAGGTCCAATTATTTTTAAATTTACAAATACTACCATAAGGTATTACAAACACTACTGGAGGTTTGTATTTAGTTAACAAATACCCTCTTGAGGATGCAATTTGTAAAAAAAGAGACAAATATCAAGCATGTATTCGTTAGAGAATATCACCAACAAAGGTGCACTGCCCATCAATATTCCCCTGAGAAAAATGAACCAAACTTGGCTCTTTGAGGTAATCTTCATTCTTACATGTATGAAGAAATATATTTAATTTTTAGAACCTTTTTATTTTTTCTTGTGAAATGTAATTATAAATGGATCATTAATGTTTTTTATGTTTTATATGACATGGCTAGCTATATTATTCACTGATATTCGAAGTTTTCTATCTTAGGTGGAGTGCGAAACGGACAAGAGTTGGATGCACACAGTCAAGTGGTCTAAGCCTTACGTAGTTGGGGTAAACAATTTTATGAATTTTGTTGAATCTCATATAAGTAAGGATGCAACATAGATCCCAAAGATATTTTTCGAGTCACTAATTCCAAAATTACCTGAAGTTGATGATGTAGCAGCTTAGGTGATGACTATGAGGAAGACAAGTTAGATGAGACTCTGGTTGACTATTGTAGTAGTGAAGAAGTTTTTAGAAAAGCAACAATTCTGATGATGAGAGTGTTGAGTAATTGTTCCATTAGCTTCTAAGTGCTTGGCCCATGTCTTATGTTTGGCCCAAATACAACCCAAAGCCTCCAACCCATTTCCACTACCCATTAAGTTACCCGGGTCGTGGGTTCGGACTGACGACACCCATTTTGTGAGTCCACGGATCCTTTACTCTTAATCTGAGCCGTTGATTATTACCCTTGATCTTGGCCATTCATCCGGACTATAAAACGGGCTCTTCCGAACCCTAATCCTCATTCTGTGGTTTTTCACTCTCTCACTCATCTCTCTCGAATCTTCTTCTCTATCTCTTCTTCTCTAGTGAAGTCCAATTTCTCATCGGAGTTCTGTGAAATCTTGAGTGTTTCTGGCTAGATCTGAGTGTTTACTTCTCTAGTTCACCTTCTTTGTGGACGAACTGAGTTGGAGCCAAAACTAGGGTTTCTGGGGAATTAGGGTTTGTGTGATTCGATCTTTTCCTCGGGTCTCTGGGTGTAGATCTGGGTTTAATGTGAGGTTTTGTGGAAGGCTTTGTGGTCCCTTTCTATCTTTGGGTTCTACGGATTTCTCTGGTGACTTACCGTGGTGGTTCTTTGGGAAAACTGGTCCTGAGCCGAATAATTTCAATATTCGGATCTTGGGTTGTTACCCTGTATATACTTTGTGTTATATTCTATTTTAATTGTAATTTTCAGTTCATCTTTTGTATTTTACATTCTGCAATTTGAGTCTAGAGTATATTTCTATAATAGGATTATTGAGTCTGTAATTTGTTACTCAGTACTCCGTGTATCGATCTATTGAGGCAGATAAATATCCAACAGTGGTATCAGAGCACCTATTTGCCTCGTGGTGGGTTGATGCTTCTGGTTCTTGAGCTTCTTGGTGATCTATTGGCTCCCTGGTGTATTTGGTTGTGGTGAGAACCCAGGACAGACTCCTGGTTGTAAGATTCTCTATTCCCTTTCCTCTCATTTATTTTCAGTCAGTACTTAGTTTAGGGAAACCCTAAGCATTAGCCTTTTGACCCTGTGCCTTGAGTGCAGTGGAATCTGAGGTGCGAAGGGAATCCACCTAGCTTTAAATTCTTTCTGTTGATCTTGGTTTCTTGGACTCTATGTGGTCCTGTGTGCCTTTCCTGCTTACCTTGCTTTGTGCTGGACTCTGTGTGGTCCATTATTTGCCTCTTATTTTCTGTTGTCATTGGACTCAGTGTGGTCCACCTACCTGTTGCTTCTGCTGTTCCATTTGATAATTGTGATACCTGCTTTTGTGCTGTATTCTTGTGATATTCTCTGTGGCTTTATCTGTGAATATGGCTGGTGCATCTGGTTACTATTTGGAACCCTTTAATGGGAAAAGTGATTTTTCTATTTGGCAACAAAAAATGAAGGGGATTTTAATTCAACAGAAATGTTTTAAAGCTATTGATCAAAAGTATTCTGATAAAGATACTGCTGAAATAAAAGCTGAACTTGATGAATTTGCTTACTCATCCATTATCCTTAATCTCTGTGATGCTGTTTTGAGAAAAGTTGGTAAGTTAACTTCTGCCAAGGATCTTTGGGATAAATTGCAAGAACTTTACACTTAAACTTTCCTACCCTCAAAACTCTTTCTACTGGAAAAGTTTTTTAGATTCAAACTTGATTTGACTAAGGATATGGATGAGAACTTGGATGTTTTTACAAAATTGATACAAGATATCAAACTTACTGGTGATAAAAACATTGATGATTATACTCCTATTGTGTTGCTAAATGCTATTCCTGATTCCTATGCTGATGTGAAATCTGCCATTAAGTATGGTAGAGACTCTATTTCCCTTGATACTGTGATTAATGGCCTTAAGAGTAAGGAATTAGATCTTAAAATATCTAAGGGGAATGAACAGGGGTCAGGGAAGGTTATGCATGTCAGGGGTAGACCTCAGAATAGGAAAACTGGGAATAACAATAATAGAAACTTTGGTAGAAAGAGAAGTAAAAGCAGAGGGAGGTCTAGTTCTAGACTTAAGAACAATAGGAAGTGTTATAACTGTGGTGAACATGGCCATTACATTAAAGAATGTACTAAACCCAGGAATAACCAGAATAATAATCAAAACAATAATCAGAACAACAAGAATCAAACCAATGACTTTGTGAACTTGACAATTGACAATGATCATATGGGTGATGTGTTTATGGTGCATGAGTTGCATGATTCTGTGAATGCTGTGCCTTCAAACTCTTCCAGTGAAAATGATTGGCTTATTGATTTTGCTTGCACATTTCACATGACACCATTTAAACACTTGTTTGCCTCCTATGCTTCTGTGCAAAATGGATCTGTTTCCATGGCTAATGATAAGAAATGTCAAGTGATTGGTGTTGGTACTGTGTATTTGAAACTTGATTCTGGTTTTGTTTGACTCTGAATGATGTAAGGCATGTTCCTGATCTGTCTAATAACTTGATCTCCTGTGCTATGCTTGAGCATGATGGTTATGAGGGAAGATGGGGTAAGGGTTTAATGAAAATCATGATGGTTATGAGGAAGATGGGGTAAGGGTTTAATGAAAATCATGATGGTTATGAGGGAAGATGGGGTAAAGCTGAAAAGAAAAGGAACTTGTATGTTTGCTATGTTGAGTCTGTTCTTGCATGCAAAATTCTGTGAGCAATGTGAACTCTGTGACCAACGTGAACTCTGTGAATGACAAAACTGAACTTTGGCATAAAAGGCTTGGTCATATAAGTTCTAAGGGTCTTGAATTGTTGCATAAAGAAGGATGTTTTGGTAATGATAAACTTACTTGTGTTCCCTTCTGTGACTCATGTGTTTATGGTAAACAACAAAGAGTTAGCTTCCCTACTTCTTCTTATCCAAAACAATCTACATGTACTGATATTCTTGAATACTTACATGCTGATGTTTGGGGCCCTGCAAATGTTCCTACCCATGGTGGGAATAAGTATTTTCTATCTGTGATTGATGATTTTTCAAGAAAAGTGTTTGTCTTTCTTATGAAAAACAAGTCTGATGTTTTTGAAAAACTTCAAAATTGGAAAACCTTGATAGAAAATCAGACTGGGAAAAAGATTAAGTATTTGAGAACTGATAATGGGTTGGAGGTTTGCAACCAACTCATTGATCAACTTTGTGTTGAGTCAGGCATTGTAAGACACAAGTCTGTGCCTTACACCCCTCAGCAAAATGGGGTTACTGGGAGGATGAATAGGACTCTTTTGGAAAGGGTGAGAAGTATGTTAAGTACATCTGGACTTTCCAAAAAGTTCTGGGGTGAAGCTGTTCATACAGTTGCCTATGTGATTTATAGATCACCATCTGTACCTTTGAAAGGCAAATACCCTGAACAAGTTTGGTCTGGTAAACCTGTGGACTTTTCAAATTTAAATTTTTTTGGCTGTTCAGCCTTTGTCCACCAAAAGGTTGACAAATTTGATCCAAGATCTTTAAAATGTGTTTTTTTGGGATACCCTGATGGGGTCAAAGGGTACAGATTGTGGTCCAAATCTGAAAATGGTTATAAGTGTTAATAAGCAGGGATGTGGTTTTTAATGAAAATGAGTTTCCTTGCCTTGATGTTTCTGAAACTCAAAACCCCACTATTCCTAATAAGGTGGAGCTTTCTAATGTGCCTTCTATTTCTGTGAATGATAATTCTGATATGATTGATGTTGAGCATGATCCTGTGAATGCTAATGATGTGCACAATGATATTGAGAATGACAATGTTGATTTGAATGATAATGTGCATGATGAATTTCCTCTTGTTGACACTGATTTGAATCATGAGCATGCTGAAAATGATAACTTGAATGACTATGTGTTAACTAGAGATAAAACTAGAAGGAACATTAGAATCCTAAACAAGTTTGCTGATTTTCACTTAACTTCTTATGTGTTCTCTGTGTTTGAATCAATTGAAAATTCTGAGCCTAAAACCTATTCTGATGCTGTAAACTCTGTGAATTGTGTGAAATGGCTGAGTGCTATGCAAGATGAGATGACTTCTTTGTATGTTAATAACACCTGGGAACTTGTCCCAAAACCTGTTAACTGTTCTATTGTTGATTGTAAGTGGTTGTTTAAAATCAAACAAGAAAATGAAGGTGTTAGATACAAAGCAAAATTAGTTGCAAAAGGTTTTACTCAGAAAGAAGGCATTGATTACATTGAGATTTTTGCACCTGTTGTGAAGTTTGTAACTGTGATAATTATGCTAGCTTTAGTGGCTCAGTTTGACTGGGAACTAAAGCAACTTGATGTTAAAACTGCTTTCTTACATGGTGATTTGGAAGAACAAATTTTTATGAAACAACCTGAAGGTTTTGAAGACAAATCCAAACCTAACCATGTGTGTTTACTGAAAAAGTCTTTGTATGGTTTAAAGCAATCACCTGCAAAAGGAATAAAAAATTTGACCAAAGCATGCTTGATTTGAAATTGCAGGAAGCCAATTTTATCATTGTCTGTCGTATTTCAAACTTGATGCTAATTCTCCTATTTTCTTGCTGATCTATGTTGATGATATGCTTTTGACTGGTCCATGCATTAAGACAATTGACTATGTGAGAAATTGCTTAAGTGATAAATTTGATATGAAATTCTTAGGTGATGCTAAGAAAATACTTGGTATGATTATTGATAGGGATAGAAATAACTCTGTGATCTATCTTCATCAATCTTCATATGTTGAAAAGGTTTTACAAAAGTTTTCTATGAGTAATGCAAAATCTCTGAATGTCCCTCTTGCTTCTCATTTTGTGTTAAGTAGGGATCAGTCCCCAAAAACTGATTCTGAAATTCTTTCTATGCAAAACATTCCTTATGCTAATGCCATTGGATCTGTTATGTACTTAATGGTCAGTACTAGACCAAACATTGCCTATGCTGTTTCTTGCCTTAGTAGATTTATGTCTAATCCTGGAATGGTGCATTGGAATGCTTTGAAGTGGTTATCGAGACATTTGAGACATTCAACAAATTATTGCCTTAAATTTTCTAAGTGTGAAAATGGTGTTGTTTTAAAAGGATATGTGGACTCCAACTATGCAAATGATAAATATAACAGAAAATCAACAACCTCTTATGTTTTCACTTTGTGTGGTTCTTGTATTAGTTGGAAATCCCAGTTACAACATATTGTGGCTCTGTCTACTACAGAATCAGAATATGTGGCTATAACTGAAGCTTTAAAAGAAGCCTTATGGCTAAAAGGTATTGTTTCAGAAATTGGTTTTCTAAAACAAAAGGTTGTTGTATTTTCTGACTCTCAATCTGGTATTCAGCTTTGTAAGAATCCAGTTTTTCATGACAGAACAAAACATATTGATGTTAGGTTTCATTTTATAAGGGATATTGTTTCAAAAGGCCTTATCTGTCTTGAAAAAGTGGCATCTGAATATAATCCAGCTGATATGGGTACTAAGTGTCTACCCTTATCAAAGTTTAAAACTTGTTTAAAAATTCTCAATTTTGACACTGGAGACTAGACTGTCCCTTGGTGATTACCCTGGGCTTGTAGGCTTACTTTGTGTTTGCTTGTAAGTTCAAATTGTTGGACTTAATGCTTGCCTTGTGCTTGTGTTAGTCTAACACATAAATCCAGCTTACTCAGTGTTTGTTGGTGCTATAATGAGCTCGTGCTTATTATGGTAAAGCCCTACTTAGCTATGTCTGGGAAGGCACTCCGGCAATAATGATGACCAGTTTAAATTTTTCCAGGTTTGTCTAATGAAATCCAATGAGCCAAAGGTGGAGATTGTTGAGTAATTGGCCCATTAGCTTCGAAGTGCTTGGCCCATGTCTTATGTTTGGCCCAAATGCAACCCAAAGCCTCCAACCCATTTCCACTACCCATTGAGTTACCTGGGTCGTGGGTTCGGACTGCGGCACCCGTTTTGTGAGTCCGCGGATCCTTTACTCTTAATCTGAGCCGTTGATTATTGCCCTTGATCTTGGCCATTCATCCGGACTATAAAACGGGCTCTTCCGAACCCTAATCCTCATTCTGTGGTTTTTCACTCTCTCTCTTCACTCTCTCACTCATCTCTCTTGAATCTTCTTCTCTATCTCTTCTTCTCTGTGAAGTCCGATTTCTCATCGGAGTTCTGTGAAATCTTGAGTGTTTCTGGCTAGATCTGAGTGTTTACTTCTCTAGTTCACCTCCTTTGTGGACGAACTGAGTTGGGGCCAAAACTAGGGTTTCTGGGGAATTAGGGTTTGTGTGATTCGATCTTTTCCTCGGGTCTCTGGGTGTAGATCTGGGTTTTCTGTGAGGTTTTGTGGAAGGCTTTGTGGTCCCTTTCTATCTTTGGGTTCTACGAATTTCTCTGGTGACTTACCGTGGTGTTTCTTTGGGAAAACTGGTCCTGAGCCGAATAATTTCAATATTCGGATCTTGGGTTGTTACCCTGTATATACTTTGTGTTATATTCTATTTTACTTGTAATTTTCAGTTCATATTTTGTATTTTATATTCTGCAATTTGAGTCTAGAGTATATTTGTATAATAGGCTTATTGAGTCTGTAATTTGTTACTCGGTACTCCGTGTATCGATCTATTAATGCAGATTGATACCCAACAGAGAGTGATGATGATAATTGAGAAACTTGACGATAAGCTATTCAAAATGCTGAAAAATCGGTGTAATGTGGTACGTGAATCTAGACTTTATATATCTCTAAGAAGTTTTAACTCCAGTTACACTTTTTTATATTCTCTTTGTTTAATATGTTCGTGTTGTACTTTTTGAGTTTATATATTAGCAATTGAAAAGCAACTAGTAAGAACTTTTTACATCGCAGTATGCAATAGGGATTAGATGATAACTCATTGGATATGGTTCATCACACATTAATTGGCCTTCTATTGTATCTTTTGATTCTGAAACTATAACTTTTTATTCATTGCAAGTGACCTTCTGTTGACGTGCGTTTTGGTCAACAAGCAAAAATATGTAAAAGATTTAACACGTGGAAATGTAAACGTGCGTAACGTGAGTTTATTTCTGGCTAATTCTGCCTTTTTTGCATAATGCCGAGCCGGATTATTGGGGTCGGTCTTTATTACAATCGTACTCTTTTTTCCCTCCTTCTTTTTTTCAGTCCCCTTTCAACCTCTCTCTATCAGACTTTTTATACCCCTTAAGTCAGTGGGTTTACAATAGTCATCTTTGCACTAACTAGTCATTAATTAGTAAAATAATTAAAGAAAGACACATGTCCTCTCTAATCGTGCATGTCATCAAAAACTTGCCACTTGTCGACTTCTCTTTATAATTTTCTCGACATGTGGCGCTTTCGATACCAATAAAGCGTTAAGCATGGGCGTGTGATTATTTTTATGAGTCCTCGCGCATGCTTTCCCATCGACATTTGGGCTCGGGGCTCGGGGCTCGGCAAAATGTTGCGGTTGGGCTCGGTAGCGAAGCGAGCCTAATTCGTGACGTGTCACCACGCACCGCTGCGACGCACCCGCAGTCTCCTACTCGGACGTGTCTTTGATCGATGACGTGGATTAATTTCTTCCACTCGGCTCGGGCGTCATCAAAGGCCCCCAAGTTTAATTCCGAGAGAAGAATTTCAAGTCGGAGTTAAACTTTAATGCTAATGATAAACATTTAATGGGAAAACGGATTTCTCAAATGTTTTGTTCATTCCCGACATCCGCGTAGTGATTAATGCCTGAAACGGCGCATTAATTGGGTTGCCATAATAGCGATGACAGATACGTGGCATCTTGTGGTTGGACCACCTTTGCGCAGAATCGAAAAATCACGTCGCCTATCGGGCATGGGGACGTGATGTTTTTCGACATGTTTGACGGCTTTTGAGTTTAAAAAGGCGCGTCTTTTCGAATAAACGTTTCGTTTATCGAGGGAACTCCATCTATAAATACCTCTGTTTCCCTCCATTATCCACTTTCGCAACCATTAACCTTTGAGCTAAAGTAACTAAAACCGAAAGCGAGAAATTTGGTCGGCTTCCAAAGTTCAGAGACTTTGAACTTAGGTATTTTTTCAAATACTCTCCCTTTACCTATAAAATGTCTTCTTTTGAGGATAGTAGGAGTCGTAGTTATAGTGTAGAGGTTGAAATCGAAGATCCTCCCTCTGAACCTTCTTGTTTATTTCTCACCAAAGACGGCGATCTCCGTCTCACGCCGAGCATTATTCGGATATCTTCTCCGATTCTTCTCGAGGTGGAACATCTTTGGAGCGGACGCATACTATCTTTGATCCGACGCCAAAGGACCGCTTTTAGAAGGAATAGTGTGTCACCGACCGCACAAGAGAGTTCCGAAAGAATCACCAAGTGTTGATTTTAGGCGATGCAAAGAAGAAGAAAATATGGACCCATCGAGCTAGAGCGTGATAACGTGGAGCGGGTAGATGAACCCTCCGGTGATTCGAGGCGGAGAGGCCACTAGGGCCCATGGGCCACCGTAATGGCGACGGCGGCAAGGAGGAGGCCCCCTCGTCTTCGTGTCGAGCCTCGGTGGATGCCGAGTGATATAAACGATATCTCGAGCATGTTGATGATTCGGAGGTGGAAGAGTTCCCATGAGGTACCGTATTCAAGTGGCATCAATTTTTGGGTACCGGACGGCACAAAAAGTTCCCAATACCCACCAAAGGTTGCTTAGCCATATTTTTGCCCACCTTCTATACGGGTTGAGATTTCCATTGCCGCTTTCCTTACGCGGTGGTTTTGCAAGTGGGGCATGCATCCGACCCAGGTGCACCCTATTTCTTGGGGCAGGATCATCGGCTTCCTGGTGATGTTTCACCTGGAAAAATAACCTTGCCCCAAATTTAAGGAGATGAACGAGCTCTTTATATGGCGAGCGACTCCTTCATCTCGGGCCACCGTCCGGGTGGTATTATGTCTGAGACCCGATCGGGAGTATCCGGACGGCTTGGTGGAAGGTCTCCCTTCATCTTTGAAGGAGTGGAAGGATAAGTGGCTCTGGGTGAGCGGCGAGTGGCAAGCTCGCGTGGGAGATGGAGAAAGGGAAACCGTTCTTCATCCCCCATCGAATTTTGTTTTTGGTTACAGTAAGTCTTATCTTTTTTCCTTTCTCTGCTTTTGTTGTTTACTATTTCCTTTTGTGATTGACTTTTGTCCTTTTACCTTTATAGAGAACCGAGCATCAAAGGGGCCTCTGTCGGCCACCTTTATTCGAAGGCCGAAAACATCCAGGCTCGGGTATCATGGACAAAGTGGATTGAGAGGTTGGCTCACGAGGCCAACTTGGCCGCACTGCTTGAGGCTGCTCGCCCGCCCGCCGACCCCGAGGCCGAGGGGCCGGCTCGGGACGAGGCGGCTGAGCGGGAGGTGGAGGTTGAGAGAGAGACTCAGCAGAACCCTCTCGGTAATGAAGAAGTACGGCCCCATTCTCCAGGGGAGAAACCGGCGAGAACAGAGCGAGCTGCGCCGTCTCCTGCGACGGCTAGTCCTGTCAGGCGAGATCATCTGCGCCCGTTGGCAAACGCAGACTCGGCCGCCGAGTGCGGGCCGTTCGTGGTAAACATTGTATTTTTACACCCTTTTGACATGTTATTTCATTTTCTTTTGACCTATTAACGGTGGTTGCTTTTTGTATGGCGTGGCTTGGATTTGCGTGCACGCCTTGCGGCGTGAGGGACACGGCCGCTCGACGAACTCGGGCGACCGCCGGCACCTCGTAGATGCGGAGGCGGCTCGGAGAGCGATATCCGGGCGAAACGCCCCGATGGAGTGCCGGGAGGGAGCCTCCTCTTCAAAGGAGAAGAGGAGGGATCGTGATGGAGGAGCCCGGACAGATCAAAGGGTTGGTCAAATGGCGCCGAACATCCCGAACAGGCCCCGAAGAGGGGGGTCCGCAAACTTTCTCAGATGACTTTGGCAGGGAAGGTCACTTCATCCCTCCAAGTCAAGTGAGAGATGAATATTGCGAGGGAATGATTTGACTACGCCCTCGATGGTTTGTGGAATTTGTTCGATGTGCCACGCCAACGGAGGAGCAGTCGAGAGTTTTACCGGAGGCGGGTCGGGCCGCGATGAGTGTCCCAGCTCGTGCCTGGACAAAAGGCATCGAGCAATTCTGCTCGGAGATCAAGCCAAGAACAAATTCATTACGCCATGGCAATGTCTGGGCGGATGATTGGGCTCTTATGGCATGCAATTGGGGGAACTCGCGAGCTAGAGAAAAAATACGCCGATCTGGAAAGGCGGCACGGGGACCTGTAGGAGCCTATGCTACCCTTCAAGGGGTACAAGAATCGTTAAAAATCCAAGCGGATGAGGCTACGGCTCGGGCCAACTCTGAGAGAGAAACTGCAGCGAGGGCCGAGACAGAGCGAGATCTGGCCCGCAGGGTTGAAGAGGAGCTTAGGGCTAAGGTTGCCGAGTTGGAACGTGCTGCCTCTGCCCGGGCCGAGGAAATGGAGAGGCGTCTAGCCGATGTGCGCAGAGAGGCCGAAGAGGCTACTCATCGGCAAATTGAGGAAGCTCGCACATAGGCCGTTGAAGCTTACAAGGACTCTGAGGAGTATGCATTTATGTTAACCTACGGCCACGCGACCAGCCTCAGAGAAATTCTCGATTTGGTTAAGGGCGGGCGGATCGTTGCTCGGCGAGGAAGATCCGGCCCTCCCGGAGGCCGATCTCGATGCTCTTTGGCTGAACTTTGCCGAGGCTCCTAATGGTCAGGGCTCTCCTCCTCCGGACGTGGAAGAATGTAGGTCCCAAGGGGTGTAAGTGTAAGGTTTAGAAGGGGGGGTTGAATAAACCTTACCAAATTTTCGATTTAGTCCTTTTAAATATTCGAGTTGATACTACACAATTGTGTCCTTGGTGGACAAATGATTTAGATAATCGAGAGAGTTAGTCTCTCAACGACTCAACCGAGCCGTTGATGGAATAACTCAATTGTTAAGTCTAAATTAACTCAATCGTGGTTTGTTTTCAGTGGAAGACTTAACACCCTTAAGTTTGATTAAGCAAGGATTTAGTGCTTGGTTTAGTACTTAGAAATTATCAAGTGGATAGCAAATTTATCGAGATTTAAACAATTAAGATGCGAGGAATTAAAATGCTTTGAAATGTAAATGACACAATAAAATTTTTTAGAGGTTCGAAGATGGGGTAATTCTTCTACTCCTCTCTTCTCCAACTCCCGGAGGAATCCACTAGGTATTGATCAAGATACAAAGTGGTAATAGTCCGGATATGTCTTGATTACACACGGTGACTTGATCCTTTGGGACTCGATCGAGACGCCTTGATCACTCATCCGGCTTCTTCGTGCGACTCGGCTTCTTCACAGGCACCGCTTGCTACTACTGACTCACTTGCTCAAGCTCTTTGGATTTGATCACGAAGCCCTCCAAAAGCTCAAGACTTGGTTCGACCACGAACCTTCCTACAATCCTTCGTGGAGTGTAGACCCCTTTAATTTTTCAAAGATTTTTCCTCTTCAACCGATTGAAGTTATCTTTCCTTCACAGTGAGTGTTGGATTGATGTTCTTCGTAGTGTAGGCTTGAGGATTGAGAATATTTCAGATTTTCTAATAATTGCTTGAACGTTTTTGGTTCTGGTCTACTTAGTTCCTTAATCTCTACTTCTCAAATAAACTCCTCAGCCTTTTATATTGATCTTTCAAAAATTTGCCCGTTGAAGAGATAGGCTTATTTTTGAAAGTCACTTGCGTCGTTGGCTTGTCTTGTTGCGATCCTTGGAATTGCCATTTCCTCGTATGAATTGTTCTCCGGCTTTTTCGAGTTCGACACGGTGTAGTGCTTCCCATTGGTTAATTCCTTTTGCACGCTTCCTCGGGGTGAGCACTTCGAGAAAGGTAGTATGGAGATATTACTTGTTTAAGTAATTCTCTAGATTTCTGTGCAACGGATCTTTTTCAGTTATCTCGACTTGACTGCATTTCTTTGCTTTCCCCAGGTGACTTAGAGTCAGCTTCCAATCATTGGATGACTCTTCTGTCACTTCAACTTGAGACTTGCTCTTCTTGAGTTGACTTGACTGATACTCCACTCACCGCATCTCACCGCTTCTTCAAGAGAGTTCCCGTCTACTCTTCTTTGCCATACTTAGTCATCTCGCAATGAGTCTTCCTTCTAGTTCTCCGGTTGTCTTCTTACATGTTTGAGCGTAGTGACTTAACTCAGGTTGATCAGCCCTATTTATTACAATGCATTTTACAACAAGAATGGGGTGCCAACTTCCTATTCTAAGTTTTACATGGCATTCATCAAAATCTAAACAATAAATTTCCTAACAATTTCCCCCTTTTTGATGATGCCAAAACTTAAATCATTCGAAATGCAAATAGCAAAGATACATAGAGATAGTGTATTTACATAGAATGTATGCGTAGAATCAATCCTTTTATTGATCATGACATTCTTGTTCTTTTACACAACCAATTACAAAGTGTATCGAGCAAACATTTGTCTACACAAAAAAAAAAAATGAAGAATTTATTGCTTTATTACGTAAGACTTACATAGTATGCATTTACATGATAAAATGCATGAAGGGGTGGACACTACACTTCATCTTCTTCGTTGTCTCCTTCTTTCATCTTGTTCAAAGATCTTCTCGCTCTTCTTCTCTTTTTCTCATCGTCACCGCCTTCTTCTTCTTTTCATATGCCTTCCTGGCGCTTCATCTCTTCTTAATCTCTCTTGTCTTTCCTCCCATAGCCGAGTTTGTCTCTTGTTTTCTTCTTCTATTCTTTTCGCATACTCAAAGATTACTTTTAGCCACTTGCAAATTTGCTATTTGGTCAAGGCCGCCCAAGATCCCTCCTTTCTTGCCTGGATCTATGTACTCAATATTTTTGGGCGGAGGCCTGGTATGAAACCTCTTCCTCCACCACTACTTTTTCCTCTACCTCTGGGCGTGTATTGTCTTCGGGGTCTTCTTTCCACGGTGAGTGACCGGTGGAGTGACCAAAGCAGAGTGATCGCGGTAGTCCGATGCTGTCGTCGCCTTCTTCACATAACGTGAGACCCTTTTCCCAAAGATACAAGTCCCAAGCTTGAGCCATAGACATATTTGCAAAGTATCCTTCGAGATGCGGCGTTTTAAATTCATCAACGATCGTGGCTCTGTCCCGACATCCGAGATGGCATAAGTGTCTCTGCTCTTTGGAATGCCTCCATGTTCTTTCAAGATGTTCATAACTCGGGCATCCATTCTTCCTTCCACTTCCTTCATCCCCGCTTCAATTGTTTTTCTCTTTTCACCATAGATATAGTAGAGTGTTGGAGTGGCGAGTCAAAGGGGAGTTTGGCCGATAATGTCACCGTGACAAGACCTTGTTGGGGGTTTGTGCAATCATCAAGGTCACATCCGTCGATCCTTCCCCCTCAACAAGCTTTCCTTTCTTTTGTTTCAACACTTCCTCACCGACTTTCCTTCGCACCGCTCCCTCCTTCTCAACTTCGATCCCTCTTTCGCTTTAGGTATTCCTCTTCCCCCTTTTTGGCATCATCAAAGGAGAGAGGAACGCCTGAAATAGACTTGCAAGCGGGAAGTCAAGCCTGGATAGTTGAGTTTTGTCTCGAGTCCTGCTGCGGAGTATGCATTACGAAAATTCGGATCGAGTAGCGTTGGACTCTGCGAGATTAGCTTCATTTCAGCCATGAGAAGGCTGAATTTTCTCCCATATTTGCTTCCAGGCCACGCCAAGATCACTCTTATTTTGCTCACGCAGCAGCCTTATCTCGGCGGTGTGAGCTTCATGCATGTGCTCAATGTGTTCTCTCAACTTCGTTTTTGCATCGGCATTCTCGGCTCTCCATACCAAAGCACTTGTTGAACAATGTCCTGAAGTATCTAACTTGTTCCACATGCATTGTTTCTTCTTTGTTGCCACCATTCCCTCGATCCTCACTGTGATGCCTCTCAAGTCGCCAGCAGAGATTTGCATCTCTGTTGTCGATCGCACGTCCATAGAGGCCTGGTGCCTCTCCATTCGTTCAATCTCAACAAATAATGCCTTGAACACTTCGCAAACTTCACCATCGATTCTTCAAAGTTCGTTGCATCGATGGCCTCGACTCTTCATGGAGTCAAAAAAGTCATAGTCAATCGAACGATGGTACCTGGCGAAATGACGGAGCTGGTCTATGGTAGCGTCACGTTTGTTTCTTCTCGACTCTTCATGGAGGTCGGGTACCTCCGGGAAAAAGGAAAAGATTCTATAAAGGATTCATCACCGCCAACCGGAATTTGTTCAATGATGAGCGGTGCGTGGGAAGTTCCTTTTGAGTCGAATCTCCTTCTCGGATGGATCAATGATAGCGCGGATGTTCTTGGGGAACTCCCGCGCTCAAGGGACTCCTCCCTTTGGTGGGTCTTAGTGGTCTTCGGGTGGCATCCATGTGAAGTGGACCCAAGTGTTAACTCGAGCCTCGTTTGATAAATGGTCTCAATTTTGATGATTTTGATTTTACACCGTTGGTCTCAAATGATTTAAAATGGTTTCTCCAATTGAGTGAAGTCAATGGTCCTCGGCCTTATCGAGATCGTTTCTACATTTTTCGGACGATGATGATATTTCCATTGGTGGCTCATCATCAAAATTGAAAGTTTGACGAGTAGTCTTGAGATCGGACAACTTGTCTTGTCTCGGGGAACATCCGCAAGTTTCGGTGAGTCTTTTGAATCTCTCAAAATTGATCGGGGGATGGCTCGCTTCTTCTTCGGCCGCCCCGATCCCGTGAAAAGTTACATCGGGATTATCTTGGGAATCATGAAGCGCTTATCTCCTTCTCGATGGATCAATGATAGCAAGAGGATGTTCTCTACTTGACTTCTTTACCAACCATATGAAGTCTCAACCTCCCGTTGGCCTTCATTTTCCTCACTTTCACATTCTTGAGGTCTCAACACTTGCACTCTATTGCAATTATCGAGCTTGAGGCACAAGATATCTTGGACCTCCCTTTGAACGGTGTTAGGTGTAAGAAGATTGTCAATCTCTTTGAGGGTCTTGAAGAGTGTGGTGCTCTTGAGTGGTGGCATCCATTGGAGTCTCAACCCCATGGATTGCACTTTCATCGCCAAGTGTTAACTCCCGTTGTAAGTTGAATTTGTATTAATTTTGGTAATTCTTTTTCTTCGTGCCTCGGATATCTTTGCAGGCCCTAGCAACCTCTTTAAATCGGCGTCATTATTTTGTTTGAGCATTCGATTGTTAAAAGAGGGCGATTGACACCTGGAGATAATCTATTCACCCCCTCTAGATCGTAGTCTCAATCGCCCATGAGCTTCGTTGATGGCAACTTCAATCTTGTTGTTGTTTGGTGGTTGTACTTTCTCCACTTTGCCTCCTTGATTCGTTGTGGAGTCATCTGCGGCATTCTCCGACCTTCTTTGCCGGTGGAGGGAGTTTCCCCTCGGTGGCGCACCGAGTGACTTGGAATGGGGTCACTCGTCTCCAAACTCCCTGTTTCTATTGAGTGTTCAAAGTTTGGGCGGTGGTAAGACACCTTCAATAGGGGTTGGCTCGACCGGGGTCCCCACTATCCCGGTTTCATCGCCATCTCCTTATTGCCTTCTTCCGAGTGAGTGGGAAGTGGTGGCAAAGAACAACATGGCGATTTGCTTGAACCACTCCCATTGGATCAATTTCGGTTGTGTTCGGAGGACTCTCCTGGTCCCTCCATCAATCTTTGCTCGTGAAGGATTCTCGATTCGTGCAATGCTTGCTGCATTTGCAACTCTTCGTGGCTGCAGCAGTTTGGATCCTCATCACACGGATAAAACATCAAGGAGAGGGTGTGTGTGTTACGTGGTGCCGAGATAGGGCGATCTTGGCCTTCTCACGTGCCTCGGCTTCCTCTCGCTTGTCTTTCCTTCTCCTTGTCCTTGAGGATCTGCAGGATATCTATGCGATTGTCTTCATCCAATCTTTGGGATCACATTGGTTAGTCGAGGAAGTTTAACATTCCTCTTCTTCTTCTATAAACTCGGGCCGTTGGAACTGTTCCTTGATTTACTTAATTTCCATTTCTTCCACTCACGCAGACGATTTTGGATGTCCGGGTAAGGTGGGGATAGGATCATCACATCACTATCGGCTCTATCGGCTTTGTCTTGTGTCTCACTGCGCGGACTACAACTATTTCTTGATTGGCCTCCGTGATCGCCTTCAGAGACTTGGCTGTTTTATCAATTACATCCGAGACTCTACTTCTCCGGCGAGTCTCCCGTATCTGCTCCACCGAGTGGGCGACTTAGCCCGGTTTCTCAAGCTCGAGTGCTTGATGATTCTTCTTCGTCTCTAGTTTGTACCGGAGGGATTTACGGTTCGAGAGACGATTTCTTCTGAGTCTTGGGCGGCGGGGCGTGCTTTAGTGTTTTCTTACGAGGAGCGCCATCTTGGCTTATCGCTTCTCCTCCTTTTGACGATCGGAGAAGGTATTTGAGAGTCCTTCTCGACCGCTTCTTTGTTGGGCGGAGACACGGCTGCGGGGGCGGGTGACTTCACTAGGGGGGGAGCGAGTTTGACTTTCTTTCTTTGCGGGAGAGCGCGATCTTCTTAGCAGTGCGGGGGCAACTTTCTTCTTTGGTGGGGAGGAAAGAGTATCTTGAGTCAGTCACCGATTCCCCCTCACTCGTGTCGACTCTCTTGGCGTAGGCTCTCTTACGTGCGCGCCGAGAGGGTTTGATCTGAACATCCTCTTGTTAACATGGAACGCCTTTCCATGTCTAAGAGGACTCCTTTCACCTCCATCATCCGGCCAATCACCGGCCATATCCTAGGATCCTCCAAATGTGCCATCTTCCTTGAAGGATTTGTTCCCTACATTTTGGCATAGTCTGCTTTGAGACAAACTCAAATTGATTTATTTTCCTTTCTTCAATGATCGCAACCATTACGATCAATCACTTTTGATGATTGGTCAAAGTCCAAATTTGATGTCAATACATTTGGCAACTATGTCCAACAACTTGTGATAGTCCTCCTTCAAGACCCTCTTATTTGTTGTGTAAACTATTTTATCATCATAGTCGGGCTTGGCTATTTCCTTCCAAGCGAAGAATTAAGTTTACATCCAGCTTCGTTAATTTCGATGCTCCTTCCGTTGGTAATGAGTAGTGTTGACCAAATCCTTGGCGAGATGGTGAACTCCTTTCCGTGAAATGATGACTTTATTCCTTCATCGTGAATCTCGGCGTTCACATAGAATTGTGCGACCTCCTCCACATAGGTCATCGAAAATTCCATCGTCGAAACGATTTCGGCCGGTCGTTTGGAGTTTTTCAGCTATTTTCTTTATGAGGCGTCATTGGACCCTGTTTGACCATGCCCTCGAAATCACGGTAGACCCGGTGTGGATTTGCTTTCCTAACTTGATAAAATCATAAGTTGGTGCCATTTTTCAGATTTTATCGAAGAAAACTTCGGGATTGATTTGAAGATAGATAGGGTTTTTTTTTTGAGAGAATTTTTGCTTCGAGAGAGAGAGAGATGAACAGTTTTGATAGTGTGTGAGAGAAAGCGGCGAAAATGGTTTAAGTATGGTTTATGAAAGGGCGTGCGGTGGTTTTGAAATGTGATCGAAATCAACGGCTTAGATTTTGCACGCCTATTTAGCATTTAATGTCTCGTATTTAATGCGGCAGTTTTATATCCAATCATAAGCTTGGTGTGCGGCTTTATGTCTCAGTACACATCATCATTATCTTGACGTCATTCTTAAAAACATTCCCGCTTAGTAAAAACGATTGCGTTTTTGTCACTTTGCTCATAAGTGACTCAAACATCCTTTAGCCGATTTAACTCCTCTTCTCACGATTCTCTTAGTGACTCATTAACAAATGACTTAGTATAGTTGTCTTTCCAATACAAACGATGATGTACTAGCTGATTTGTGAGTTCAACTCTTTTCCTTTTTGTGTTCCATTTCTTTTCTTTGAGTCTTCTCAATGTTAACTCACTCAATTAACCCCAACTCATGCTTGAGTTCTTCAAATCTTGACTCACATAACGGTTTTGTGAAGATGTCGGCCCAATTGTTTATCGGTTGAGATATATTCCACGATGATGTCCTTCTTTTCAACATGATCTCTTATGAAGTGATATCGACATCGATATGCTTTGTTCTTGAGTGCAACACAGATTTTGAGTGATTGCAATTGCACTTGTGTTATCACACATGATTGGAATCTCTTTTTCTTCAACTTCATAGTCTCTCACCTTTGTCTCATCCATAGGACTTGGGGACAACAAATTTGCCCGCAGCTATGTATTCTCGTTTCACCAGAGAGGTGGCAATTGAATTTTGCTTCTTGCTAAACCAGGAAATCAACTGTTTCCTAGCATTTGACATGTGCCTGAGGTGCTCTTCCCCTGTCAACTCTGCATCGGCAAAGATAGTCAGTCCGAATAGCCAATTAGCTTGAATCCACCTTCCTTTGGATACCATAAGCCAACTTCTTGGCTTCCTTTCAAGTATCTCGATATTCTCTTAGATCTTTGTCATATGACTCTCTTTTTGGAGCAGATTGAAATCTTGCACATACACCTACAACAAAGGTGATGTATGGCCTGCTTCTTTGTAAGATAGAGCAATGATCCAATAAGTGCTATGTATCTTGTTTGATCTGACAAAGGCTTGCCATCCGCATCCATGTCCATTTTGATGATGTATTCATTGGTATTTTCACGAGAAGACTTCTCCTCCATACCAAATTTCTTCATTAAGTCTCTCGTGTATTTTGTTTGACTTATAAACGTTCCATCCTTCATTGTTTCACTTGGAGTCCAGGAAGAATGTCGGCTCTCCCATCATGCTCATTTCAAATTTACTTTGCATGAGGTTTGAAAATTTTTCACACAAATCTTTGTTTGTGGATCCAAAAATGATGTCATCCACATATATTTGAACAAGCAAAGATACTCTTTTTGTCTTGAATTAAAAAAGTGTTCTATCTACTTTTCCTTTTGTGAATCCATTTTCGATTAGGAATTGTGACAAGGTATCATACCATGCTCGGGTGCTGTTTCAATCCATACAAGGCTTTCTTGAGTTTGTATACCTTATCTCCAAGAGTCTTCTCGCTCAAATCCTGGAGGTTGTTCAACATACACTTCTTCTTCTAATAAACCATTTAGGAATGCACTTTTTACATCCATTTGATATACAATGAAATTCTTGTGAGCTGCATAGGCAAGAAACATCCTTATAGCTTCCAATCTTGCTACGGGAGCAAATGTTTCATCAAAATCTATTCCTTCTTCTTGGCAATATCCTTTGGCTACTAGTCTTGCCTTGTTTATTATCACAGAACCTTCTTCGTTCATTTTGTTTCTGAACACCCATTTAGTACCAATAACATTTTGATGTGTGGGTCTTTGAACTAATTCCCATACTTTATTTCTTTCAAACTGATTCAACTCTTCTTGCATAGCTTGAATCCAATGTGTGTCATCCAATGCTTGTAACACATCTTTGGGCTCTATTTGCGAGATAAAGCATGTGAACATGGCTTCTTGTTGGGTTCTGGATCTTGTTTTGACACCTTCTCTTATATCTCCAATGACAAGTTACGTGGATGGTCTCTCGGCCATCTTACATCAGTTGGAGTAAGTTAGGCTGGATTGATCGTCTTGCGGTACTGTGTTGTTCTTTGTGTTCGACTCTCTCGTAATCACTTAGCCGCAAATTTTCCAAATTGTTTTTGAGATTCACTATCTCATCTTCTTCCGAGTTTATAATTCCAAAACTTCCGGCGTAGGGACTCTTCGTATGGTTGGATGATTCACTTGTCACTCTTCAATGTCTTCTCCATTTACATTTGGCTCATCGAATACCACATGAATGGATTCTTCGCAACCATAGTCCTTTTGTTGAGTACTCTCTGGGCTTTGCTTTCACCGAGTATCCCAAGAAGATACCTTCATCGACTTTAGCATCGAAAGCCTTTAGATTGTACTTGCCATTGTTGTGGATGAAGCATTTACATCCAAATATTCTCAAATATGCAACATTTGGTTTTCTTCCACCAAATCTCATAGGAGTCTTTGTCACCGGTTGTCTGTTTATCATACATCTGTTTTGAGTGTAGCAAGTCGTGTTGATTGCTTGACCCAAAATCTTTTTGGTAATCTGCTTCAACTAACATGGTCCTTGCTTTGCTTTTTGAGAGTTATTTCTTCTTTCTCGCAACTCCATTCTCTTTGTGGAGTCTTTGCTGCGATAGTTCATGACCAATACCATTTTCAATACAATCTTTGAGTTATTATTCCATTGACAAACTCGGTTCCTCTGTCGATCTTATTTTGATAATGGTTTGGCTCTTCACATTTTGAATCCTCTTCATCGATTGTGGTAGTTTCGTAGAGTTTCTTTCTTCTTGCACATGAATATTGTCCATGTATATCTTGAGTAGTCATCTACTACCACCAAGGTGTATTTCTTTCCGCTTATGTTGGGCCGGTTCCACTTTGGGCCAAATAGATACATATGTAGCGATGCAATACTCTTGTTGAAGATGGACATGTCTTTTCTTTGAATGAAGATTTGATTTGTTTTCCTTTCGATATGCATCACATATACTCTCCTTCTTGTATCTCGAGTCCGAAGTCCTTCCACAAGATTACTTCATGCAAGCTTGTTAATCGTTTTGAAGTTTAGGTGACTCGGCTTTTTGTGCCACACCAACTTGATTCAAATTTGTTCTTTGCTAATAGACAAATCTTGTGTGTAGCGGTTGACCAATCTACTACATACATGTTCTTTTGTCTGCGCATCCTTGCAACACAACTTCATTCGTTTCAAGATCCTTGATTTGGCATATACCCATGTTAAATCCAACATTATAACCCTTGTCACGAGTTGGTGATGCTTAACAAGTTGAAGTTGAGTCCTTCAACATATGCAACATCCGAGATTTCTAATCCGTTCCTTTTGATAGATCCAATGCCTCTTATTTCACCTGGAGCTTCATTTCCACCAAATATGACTTTTGCTCCTTTAACTTCCTTGAATTTTGACAGATTTTTCTTGTTTCTGTCATATGTCCGGAATGTACCGCTATCCATGTACCAGGTTCCTTGGCACTCGGTTGTTCCTTAAGCCTCGCAATCAAGGAAATTAAGTTTTAGGTACCCATATTTGTCAGGTCCTGAGGGGTTAGAGTTGTAAGATGATCCAACCAACTTATAGCCAAATGATTTGACTCTAAGGGGTTGCCATCTATCGATGCCATAATCATAATTAATCTTGGCAAATTGCTTGGGGATTTTAGGTTCATACAATGTCTCTTTTGTCGAATACTGTGTATATGTTTTAGCAATCGCCTTCTTTGGGTAAATGTGGTGTTTAAGAGTGTAGTGCCTAGGTGCATATGTGTCTTTGATGAAAGCTCTTATACTTTTGGAATGGTCTTTCTTTGAGTTCTAAGCCTTTGCCATTTGGGCTTATATTCCATAAGTCTATCTTTGATAGTTTACATTATTCCAATCACTTGGCTATGATATTTTCTACCATTCCCATCATATGTATCTCTTTTATAGATTTTAAGGGTTTTTGGTAGCTCGCTTTTTCTTTCTACAGAGTATTTTCTGTTTGGAGTTTCTTTGAGGAACTCGATGAATCTCTTCTCACCGTCCTTTCAGTAGCACTCAATCGGCCATTTTCCTTTTCCTTTATAACCAAGGTCGGTTTGCTTGTAATTGTGCTTTGAAGTGAATGTGTGTGTAACATTTAGAGTTTTGGATTTTTGACTCTTCATTGCTTGAAGATCCTTTTTCCAAAATCACTTTTGGAGTTTGACATAGCACGAGAGGAATTAAATCCTAAGCCCCTTGTCTCCACATTCTCTTTGACTTATAATAAGATCATCCAATGATTTAGATGCCTTAGTGAATGAGGCAATAACATTTTTGAGGTCATTCTCCCTCTTCTCTATGGCAGCAATTTCTCGCTATTAACTTAGCATTTTCAGCCTTTAAACTATCATTCTCATCGACTATTTGACTTAGAGTACTCGGCTCCTTAGTCGACTTTGAGTTTTGGCTCTTGAGTAGGCTGTTTTCCTCATTCAATAGTGTGTGTGAGGATTTAATGTGTTCAAAATCTTTCATCATTTTGCCTAATGAATCATAAAGATCGGTGGGTGATGAAGTGTGTGTGTCACGATCACTATCACTAGAGTCCGAGTTTGATGAGTTAGAGTGTACCTCATCTTCTTGGTCGGGTTGATCCTGTTCCTTGGCCATTAAACGGATCGGGGCTTCTTCTTCGAGTCACTTGAGTAGTCGGCTTCATCGCTTTACAATCAATTTGTCTCTCTTGACTTGGCTTTTTCAAAGATCTCTGTAGCCAACATTGCCTTTTTCTTTTCTCGTCTTCTTTCTCTCAAGACCTTTCTTTCTTCTTCATTCCTGTATTTGTTGACTACGAGGATATGGGCAATCAATGGCATAGTGACCTGGTTGTCTCTGATTCCAAAGATAGATATTCAACCTTTTGATCGACTCTTTCCATTCTTGGATTGTCGACCCTTTGATATTCACTTTACGATGATCTGTTCTCTTGATTGGCCTATCTTCCCTTGATTTGGAGGAGCCGAGTGTCTTCTCGAAGATTCACCCTTTCCTCTCTTGTAGTTCTTATTGAAGAACTTGTTGAACCTTTTAACCATCGGGGCTATTTCTTCGGATCAATGACTTCTTTGACCTCGCTCTCTTCCCATCTTTAACAATTAGAGCAAATGTTTTGGGTACAACTGTCTCTTCCTGGTCTTTTCTTCTCACTCAAACTCGTAGGCTTTGAGATCCGAGAATAATTCATGATTGGATGTCTTTGATAGGTCCATGGAATGTCTCGAGTGCCATGACCTTCATTTCCCATTCACGGAAGACTTTTTAGGATCTTCATACACATTTCCTTCTGTATATTCCTTTCCAAGTGCGAGATAGCTCATTGGTGATTTCGTGAATCGAGCATCCAGTTGATCCAGGTTTTCTCCTGAGATCATTTTGAAGTTCTCAAATTTCTGTCATACCACTAATAATTTGTTTTCTTTGATTTGCTCGAGCCTTCACAAATCAATGTTAGCTTGTCCTAGATTTCTTTAGCCGTTTTGCATGATTTGACTTTATTGAACATGGCTTTGTCCAAGGTTTTGTAAAGGATGTCCTTGGCTACATTGTCCAGGTTGTATCTTTTTCGTCATCATTTGTCCATTCGGTTCTTGGTTTTTCAACCATGATCGTGCAGGAGCAACATCCTCTTCTCCTTCAAATCACCGCACTCTTCTTCTCACAATTGTTCACCTTTAAGATTTGCGGTGGCCCATCTTCTATCACTATCCACATCTCATCATGTAAAGGCGATAGATGAGCTCAACGTCTAATTTTCCAATCATCAAATTCTTTAATTGTGAACATAGGAATGCGTGTCAAATTTGCTTCCATGATAATAACTTTTAATGATAAAAAGAGTTTTGAAAGTTTAAGTGCTAAAGGGACTTTGAAAAGTTTGGAGATCTAGTTCAAGAACAAGTGCGGAAGGCTCAATGAACCAACCGCTCCGATACCACTTGTAGGTCCCAAGGGGTGTAAGTGTAAGGTTTAGAAGGGGGTTGAATAAACCTTACCAAATTTTCGATTTAGTCCTTTTAAATATTCGAGTTGATACTACATTTGTGTCCTTGGTGGACAAATGATTTAGATAATCGGTAGAGTTAGTCTCTCAACCGACTCAATCGAGCCGTTGATGGAATAACTCACCGTTAAGTCTAAATTAACTCAACGTGGTTTGTTTTTCGCGGAAGACTTAACACCCTTAAGTTTGATTAAGCAAGGATTTAGTGCTTGGTTTAGTACTTAGAAATTATCAAGTGGATAGCAAATTTATCAAGATTTAAACAATTAAGATGCGGGAATTAAAATGCTAAAATGTAAATGACACAATAAAATTTTTATAGAGGTTCGAAGATGGGGTAATTCTTCTACTCCTCTCTTCTCCAACTCCCGGAGGAATCCACTAGGTATTGATCGATATACAAAGTGGTAACAGTCCGGATACAAGTCTTGATCACACAAATGACTTGATCCTTTGGGACTCGATCCGAGACGCCTTGATCACTCGGTTGGCTTCTCGTGCGACTCGAGCTTCTTCACAGGGCGCAAATGCCTTTTGCTACTACAGCTCACTTGCTCAAGCTCTTTGGATTTGATCACGAAGCCCTCCAAAAGCTCAAGACTTGGTTCGACCACTGAACCTTCCTACAATCCTTCGTGGAGTGTAGACCCCTTAATTTTTCAGATTTTCCTCTTCAACCGATTGAAGTTATCTTTCCTTCACAGTGAGTGTTGGATTGATGTTCTTCGTAGTGTAGGCTTGAGGATTGAGAATATTTGATTTTCTAATAATTGCTTGAACGTTTTTGGTTCCGGTCTACTTAGTTCCTTAATCTCTACTTCTCAAATAAACTCCTCACCTTTTATATTGATCTTTCAAAAATTTGCCCGTTGAAGAGATAGGCTTATTTTTGAAAGTCACTTGCGTCGTTGGCTTGTCTTGTTGCGATCCTTGGAATTGCCATTTCCTCGTATGAATTGTTCTCCGACTTTTCGTAGTTCGACACGGTGTAGTGCTTCCCATTGGTTAATTCCTTTTGCACGCTTCGGGACCGAGCACTTCGAGAAAGGTAGTATGGAGATATTACTTGTTTAAGTAATTCTCTAGATTTACGTAAACGGATCTTTTTCGATTATCTCGACTTGACCGCATTTCTTTGCTTTCCCCAGGTGACTTAGAGTCGACTTCCAATCATTGGATGACTCTTCTCACTTCAACTTGAGACTTGGCTCTTCTTGAGTTGACTTGACCGATACTCCACTCACCGCATCTCAACCGCTTCTTGATAGAGTTCCCGTCTACTCTTCTTTGCCATACTTAGTGTCTCGCAATGAGTCTTCTTCTAGTTCTCCGATTGTCTTCTTACATGTTTGAGCGTAGGCGACTTAACTCGGCTTGATCACCCTATTTATTAAATGCATTTTACAACAAGAATGGGGTGCCAACTTCCTATTCTAAGTTTTACATGGCATTCATCAAAATCTAAACAATAAATTTCCTAACAAAGAAGTCGCCTCCAGCGGTGCCGTTGAAATTCCGCCCCCTGCTCAGTCTTGATGTTTTCCCCTTTTTATTTATATGCTTTCATATGTACTCGTAGGTAGGTAACTTGGCTTCGTGCCTTAAGATGTAATGGGCTCCGACCTTCCTTATGTAAATACTTTTGAAGTAGAAATGAACTGTTATTTTCCTCACCTGTGTATGTGTTTCAAGCTTTTTGCATATGCTTGGCTCTTCTCTTTTTTGTGAGATTGTTGCCTGTCTTCTTTTTCCTTTTATATTCCCAAGTATGGGGCTCGGTTCCCAGTGTTTCTGAACAAGGGGCTTTACTTGCTTTAATTGATTCTCATACTCGGTATATGAACCTGATCTTTATTTTCTTTTTGGTACTTCGTGTATAAATCAAGTTTTCATTTTGCGCCCGGTGTGTACATCGAGTCTTTGACTTGCGCTTGGTGCGTAACCAAGTCTTTGTTTTGTGCTCGGTGCGTAACCAAGCCTTTGATTTGTGCTCGGTGCGTAACCAAGCCTTTGATTTGTGCTCGGTGCGTAACCAAGTCTTTGATTTGTGCTCGGTGCGTAACCAAGTCTTTGATTTGTGCTCGGTGCGTAACCAAGTCTTTGATTTGTGCTCGGTGCGTAACCGAGTCTTTATTTTGTGCTCGGTGCGTAACCAAGTCTTTGATTTATGCTCGGTGCGTAACTAAGTCTTTATTTTGTCGTGCAGACGTACCTGAGATGGCTTTTCGGCCTTCAGCTTAAGCCGAGGCAATTTTTACTGTCCTCGGCACATAGCCGAGGTGAGTAAAAACTTCGTTTCCCTTTAGAGAGCTCACGAAATATCGGATGAAAGGATAATTCCTTGGAATCCTATCGGATCATAAACCGAGATGTTTATTGATAATACCGTTTTAGGTATGCTACATTCCATGGATGCATAAATTTTTCTCCACTCAAATATTCTAGCCGGTACGCCCACCGTATAAGACGTGGTGACCGAAATGGGCCCTCCCGGTTGGCTTCAATGGGGGGTTGAACGCCCGTTATCTTTTTCAACACAAGATCGCCGACCAAATCTTCTTTCTTTTACTTTCAATTGTAGTACCTTTCACTCCTTTGTTTATACACTGCGTTTTCATCTCGGCATTGCACCTTTTTCTTCGAGCGAGTCTAGCTCGGCTCGGCTCGGAGCGCGCCTCATTGCGATCTTGAGAAAAATTTGCAATTCGAAGGTAGGGCTCCAATCTCAACAGAATCACCGCCTCGGCTCCATAAGCTAAAGAAAAGGTGTTTCTCCGGTGGCCGCTCGATGCGTCGTGCTCAGTATGACCATAGTACACCGGGTAGTTCCTCCGGCCAATTACCTTTAGACTCCTCCAATCTCGCCTTCAAGGTATACTTGAGTATTTTATTAACGGCCTCAACTTGTCCGTTCGATTTGGGGATGGTATGGAGTTGAGAAATAGTTTTTGATGCGGAAACCTTCACAAAATTTCAAAACCTTCGGTTATCGAATTGTTTCCCATTATCCAGTAACAATCGAATGTGGTATCCCGAATCTACGAGATAATGGATTTCCATACAAAGCTCACAATCTTTTCCTCATCTATTTTTGCGGAGGCTCCGCCGACCCATTTTGTGAAATAATCCACCGCCACAATGGCATACTTGACGCCCCCTTTGCCAGTGGGGAGTGGTCCGATGAGGTCCATTCCCCATTTGGCAAACGGCCATGGGCTAAATACGGAGGTAAGTTGCTCGGGATGATATCGACTGGCTGCGGTGCAAATCTTTGGCACCTCTCGCATCTTTTGACGAGGTCGGTTGCATCATTTCTTAGGGATGGCCAGGTAGTATCCTTGCCGTATTAATTTATAGGCCAACGTCTGCCCTCGGCGTGGTTCCCGCATATTCCCTCATGAACTTCTCGAAGTGCATAATCTGCATGTGTCTCGGAAAGGCACCGTAGGAGTGGGACGGAGTATCCTCGTTTGTATAGGATGCCATCTACTAGTGTAAACCGAGCCGCTTGGGTTCGTAGTGTTCTCGCTTCACTTTTGTTTTCGAGTTGAACTCCTTTCTCTAAATCTTTGAACGATTGGGGTCATCCAGTGCATTCGGCGGTTTCGATTGTATATATCTTCTTTTCGCCAAGTGACGGGCAGGCGAGCAGGTTGTGTGGCAGTGACATCCGCGATGGTATCCATCCCTGGGCTGGAACCGAGCCGAGCTAAGGCATCTGCCGCATGTTCTCGGCTCGGGGCACATGTAAGGCTTTTGTCTTAAAGTGTGATAATCTCTTCTTGACCAAGTCCAAATATTGTGCAATTTTTGCTCTTTCGCCGTACTCGCCGTTGATTTGATGAATGACCAGGTTGAGAATCACTTTGTGTACCAATAGTTGTTTTAGGCCCATAGAAGCTGCCGTCTCTAAGCCCCGCCGAGAAGTGCCTCGTATTCGGCCGTTGTTCGTTGTAGGAATCAAATCGTGCGGCCGAGCGAAGAGCACTTTTCATTTGGATCGATTATCACGATTCCGCCCCTTGCTCGACCAGCGGTGGAAGAGCCGTCAATGAACAATTTCCATTCTTGGTCTTCCATAACTTCCAATCGTATGGAAGGTGTGAATTCGACCACAAAGTCGGCTAAAGCCTGTCCTTTTATTGCGATGCGTGGTTCGTATATAATATCAAACCGACGAGTTCGACGGCCCATTTGATCATCCGACCGTAAGTATCGGGTTGGTGTAGTACTTGCTTCATGGGTAGTTCGTCAAGACTATAACCTTGTGTGCTTTAGAAAATATGGACGGAGTTTCCGCGCGCAGATGACTAGCGAATAAGCCAATTTTTCCATTGGTGGATAGCGGAGCTCGGCGTCATGTAACGCTTGGATGGTGTAATAGACCGGATGTTGAATAGAACCATCTAACCCGATTAACACCGAGCCGATAGCGTGTTCGGATACCGCTAGGTACAAATACAAGTCCTCCCCTCGGGTAGGTTTTTGCAATATAGGAATTGAAGAAAGGTCTTTGTTTGAGGGATTCAAAGCGATCTGTGCTCGCTCACCACTCAAAATTTTTACTCTTTTTTATAATTTCAAAGAAAGGTTTGCACTTATCCGTGGATCGTGAAACAAATCGGTTAAGGGCGGCCAATCGGCCTGTTAGGCTTTGTACCCTTTTTACAGAGTTCGGGGGTTCTAGATCAATGATGGCTTTTATTTTGTCTGGGTTGGCTTCGATTCCCCTTTGGCTGACCATATACCCCAGAAATTTACCCGAGCCGACCCCAAATGTACACTTTCTCGGGTTTAACATCATCTTGTACTCTCTCAAAACAACAAACATTTTATTAAGATCGTTTAGATGATCGGATATGTACAGTGATTTTACCAACATGTCATCTACATAGACTTCCATAGTGTGACCTATCATTTTTTCAAACATCTTATTTACTAACCTTTGGTAGGTCGCACCAGCATTCTTCAACCCGAAGGACATCATCTTGTAACAGTAAATTCCACGAGCAGAGAAGAATGATGTATTTTCTTCGTCTTTTGGGTGCATTCGTATTTGGTTGTAACCCGAGTATGCATCCATGAAGCTCATCAGTTCGTGTCCCGCTGTGGCATCCACCATATAATCAATATTTGGCAATGGATAACTGTCTTTAGGGCATGCCTTATTCGAGTTGGTAAAATCCACGCACGCGCCATCGCCATTTGCTCTTCTTTACCAAAACAGATTGGCAACCCATCGGGGATAGAGGGCTTCCCGGATGAATTGATTGTCTATCAACTTGTTAACCTCGGCCTCGAGTCTTTGCTTGTTTGTCGGGGCCGAGCTTACGCTTTTCTCGGATAATCAAGGAACGTTAGAATAATATTGAGGCGGTGGCATGCATACTTAGGGTCAATTCGGGCATGTCGCATGAGTCCATGCGAAGACGTCAAGATTATTTTCCAAAACTCAATCGGCTTGGTTCGATATGGTTCTCGGGAGATCATGACCAATACGCACTGGCGCCCCTCGCTTGGCCTTCAACGTTGATTGTATCAACTTTTTCTCTCGTTCCGCCCGTTTTCTTTTCTTGCTCTGCCCCTCTTTGATCTACTGAGGGCAATTCATCTTCGATGGCCGCTCGTTCTCAATCACGGCTCGCCTTCTTCCATCATCGGCTCCTTCCCAGGTCGACGACCTGGATTATCCTCCTGAACGATCACCACTTTCCGCTCGGACTCCTCCTTGGGCAGGGGATCGCCTTGTGTGGTTCCACTGGTTTGTCCTCGTTCCACCACGTTAATCTCTACCGGTCGGAGTTTGAGAGAGCATTCTCGTGACTCCCTTTGATTCCCTTTATGTATAGCCTCGCCATCAGATGTTGGGAATTTTATACAAAAATGATATATTGAAACGGCTGCTTTTATATGATAAAGCAATGGCCTCCCAATGATAGCATTGTACTCCGAATCGACATTGATTATTTTGAATGTTGTCATGACGGTCCGTTTATGCAACCCTTGTCCCATTTGGATGGGCAAATCAACTTCCCGAGCGGGACTATCCTTCCTCCTCCAAACCCCGAGAATGCTATCGTTGCATGGACGGATATAGCTATCGTCCACGTTCAATCTTCGGCTCGGACATAAATGACGACGAATAGCTTCCGTCGATCAAAATTACGTGGACCGGAATACCCAAAATCGGTGCGAGAATGACCAGGGGTCGAGAATGAGGATGGACCACCTGGTCGGCATCCGCATCCAGAACACAATATGGCCGGTGGGTTGGCCTTCCTTGATTTCCGCCACCCGAACTTGCCTTTCGGCGTTGGCTACTTGTCTAACGCCGCGACTTTCCTTTTTCTCGTTGGAGCGGCAATCCTCGGTTGTGTTAGTATTGATTCGATTTACACTCGACATCATGAGGATCTCCCTACCCTGGTTTTCGGCAGGTGGTGGCGGCAGGAGAGCTGGATTGGTTACGCGCTCCGGGTTGACACCTTGAGCCCGTGCCGGTGGGGACGGTAGTTCATGAATGTATCTTTTAAGACCGCCTTGCCGAACAATCCGCATAATTTCTCTGATTAGATCTCGGCACTCATCGGTATCGTGACCTATTGATTTATGATAGGCACAATATCGTCGTGAATCTAATTTTGTCGGCTCGACCTTCAAAGGCCGAGCCGGAGGTAATAAATTTAGACCCTGTACTTCGTTCCATATGGTTGATGGAGTGTGGGTCAAAGTACTCCTCAGTAGCGGCAACTTCTCGCGCTTCTGGCGAGCCCTAAATCCGGTGGTCGGGTTTTCCGAGAACGGTCTAAATCCCGACCCGGCTCAATCAAGTTGGTTCTTTCCTTCCGTCCTTTCTCACGCCCCTGGGCCGGTGCTCGAGGCGGTTACTTGCCATGGCTTCTTCCGTGCAAATATGGCGTTCGCGCGGACCGAAATTCTTGGTGCGAGGTCGCCCCGATTCATGGATGGAGTAGTTAAACCAAGTCTCGGGGCAAGTCCACCATGGCTGCGATTAAAATGGCGTCATTCGACACCGGTTCCATCTCTCGAACTTGCTTGTTGAACCGAAATATAGCTTTTCGGGGCTCGTCCTTCCCTTGTTTGATGTTCACGAGGAGTCCTTAGGTGCGGCTCGGACTTTGGACGTTAAGAAATGCGTCGTAAAGGCGGAGGCCGATCCCCATGCCCGAATGGATCCCCGTGGTAGGGTCCTAAACCAACGGTGGGCTCGGCCGCCCGCAGTCGGTGGGAAGGCCTGCGGAGGATGGCATCATTAGGGATCTGCATTCCCATCCATGCTAAGTACTTGTGGACGTGAGTGGTCGGGTCGGTTTCCCCATTGTAGAGACCGACACGGGGATTTTCAACTTTGGCGGTAATGGGGTCGCCAGATTCCAGGGAAAATGGCGACATAACACCGGTTGGTTCATTGCTTGGGGCGGTCTTCGAGATTGTTCGCCTTCCGACCGCCTTCCAATTCGTTCAAACGACGACGCAGGCGGTGTATTTCTACATCCGTTCTGCCATGGGCTAGGGCCTTGATCTGATTGACCACTAAGCCGCTCCCGCTCATCCGAAAACCCGAGCCGGAACTTATCGATCGAGCCGGCGAAAAGGATCAACTCCCGGTCGTCCGGCGAACACCGAGTGGGCATGGCGATGTCGTGTTGGCTCCGGTGAGTGACTCGCTACGACTTTGCCCTTCCTCATTTTCGCGGCGCGCCTTCATCACGACGGACACGTTGTTCATTACCTCCGAATCGCTTCTTGGCTTCGTCATGAGGAAGCCCGGAATTTGAGGATTAATATTAACATTTAGTTGTGGGTTGAGTGGGTTAGTATTTGCAAGGAGTGGAGGAGGTGCTTGAGAGTTTGTGGTAGCGAGAGTTTGTGATATGAGTTGGTTCATTTCTTTGTACAAAAAGTTGGGTTGGCAATTAGGCGAGCGAAAGGAAATAAAGTAGTGCTCCATGCTTCGTTTGGAGCATATTTTGGCCATTCGTAGTCCGGCGGTTTGGTTGTTCAAATGTTGCTCTTGATCAAACGAGCATTTCTCGATTGTTGACTCATTTTGTCTATTATGAAAAGGTTAAGCGTTAAACTTTACGATTTTCACTTAACTTGCTTTTGCTTGGAATTCTGACTGGACCAATACGGGCCCTCCTTCTAGCGCCAATTTGTTGACGTGCGTTTTGGTCAACAAGCAAAAATATGTAAAAGATTTAACACGTGGAAATGTAAACGTGCGTAACGTGTGTTTATTTACGCTAATTCGCCTTTTTTGCATAATGCCGAGCCGAATTATTGGGGTCGGTCTTTATTACAATCGTACTCTTTTTTTCCCCTCCTTCTTTTTTTTTTTCGGTCTCCCTTTCAACCTCTCTCTATCAGACTTTTTATACCCCTTAAGTCAGTGGGTTTACAATAGTCATCTTTGCACTAACTAGTCATTAATTAGTAAAATAATTAAAGAAAGACACATGTCCCTCTCTAATCACAGCATGTCGGTCAAAACTTGCCACTTGTCGACTTCTCTTTATAACTTTCGACATGTGGCGCTTTACGATACCAATAAAACGTTAAGCATGGGCGTGTGATTATTTTTATGAGTCTGTCGCGCATGCGTTTCCCGTCGAAATTTGGGCTCGGGGCTCGGCAGCCGTGTTGCGGTTGGGCTCGGTAGCGGGCGAGCCTAATTCGTGCCGTATCGCCAAGCAAGACTGCGTTCGACGTCACCCGCAGGTCTCCTACTCGGACGTGTGCTGGACTGATGACGTGGATTAATTTCTTCCAGCTCGGCTCGGGCGTCATCACCTTCTATTATATCTTACTGGTAAACTTTGGTTTTACTGTATCTTTTCATTCGTATAAATAGTAACCAGTTTTTTTTTTTTACTAATGCCAAGGGATGCCTCTCATTGTATGCTGAACTCTTGTTACATGCATTTGTTCTGCTTTCACAGGTGTGTGCGTTTTGGGATTGTTCTGTTACAACTAATGTTTAGTGGTCCCACAATCACATCTCATTTTGGGGCTAAGCCCAATTTCCCATCTTGTTCAACTCGTTTTCAGTTAGGGATAATTACAAAAAAACCCCGGTTCAGGCTAATTTCAAAAAAATTCAGAAGTTTTTGAAAAATGCAAAAACCTCATTGAGGTTTGATTTCGTTTTACATTTTTCCCCTTCATAAATAAAATACATCTCAAATCCCATGATATTTATAGAAATATTACAGTTATCCCATTAAATTTAAGACATAACCAAACCTAAGGTTTTTTTTTTTTTTTTTAAATTTTGAAACATCCCCGACTTTTTTGAATTAGGCCAAACCTCAGGGGTTTTCGGTAATTATCCCTTTCAGTTATTATACTAAAGCACCTGTTCATTTTCTTGTTTATGCATTAAGTTGTACGTTCATATATACAATGATTTATTTGTCAAGTCATAACACTGATGGCTTTAATGTCTTTCATGATTTTTGTTTTGCAAGTGGAAATTATTCTATGGTAGTATCATTAGCTAGGAACTTTAAGAAGCAGATGTGCTTGTCTATTTTGTTACAAATAGATTTAGCTTCTCAAACTAATGGAAAGTGAAGAAAGTATAGTTTTCCATCATTCGAGAAGAATAAAGCTAATGATATTGCTAAATATAGTCGTTTCCTGGTTGATGTGATTTTTTTACTGGAAGAATTGCATTCTGTTGCAGTACAGTTTACAAAACTCGGAAATTCAGTTGAACTGAAAATTACAACATGCTGCAAAACCTTGAAAATTTTATTGAAACAAAATTCCAGAATTTTGGAAAAACAAGAAATGGCCCGAATCGTGTGTTTGACACACTATCCTTAAAACAGATTCATCCCCTATTCTGGACGCTTGTTTCCCAGGATAAGACGGGAAAACCGGACTACCTTTTTTCTCCGGCAAACTGAAACTAAGCCTGAACTTTATCACCAAAATGTAGGAGGCCAAGAGGAATAAAGAACAATATGCAGAAAGTATTTAGAATGCAAATGAAGAGTGTAGTTTGATTGCTGGAAAATTCAGCTATTTATAGAGCTGAACAATTAATCAGAGAATTTAAATCTATTCTTTGTTACCACGACAATTCATATCTCTTTGTTACACGTGCCAGCTTATACACAACAATTATAATTTTGCTGTTACAGGTTTTAATTCAAAAATTAAACCTGATGAATTAATTTCCAACTGTTACAGATAGTTTTTTAAATTTTCCAAAAATAAAATCTTTTAAAATTTTAATTTCGAAAATAAAAATCTGTAAAACATAGGCTAGACTATGTGGCTCGATTTCGGTCCGACATTTGTGTACGCATGTCGCGCTCGCACACAAGTCAGTAGTTCGAAGCTCGAACCGGACCATGATTTGCACCTCCCTGCGGGCGCTCGTGTAGAGAGAGCCTCTATGCAATATAATCTTACACCTTACTAAAAGGTGGAATTATATATGCTAGTCTAAAATGCCTTAGTTTTCCCATGTGGGACAAACCCACCTTTCAAAGAAGACAAACACATGTTTTCTTCTTTATAAATTAATTCCAATACTCCACTTTAAGATTTAATTTCTATTTCATCCAAACATCATTTTGGACAAACAAATATTTGATTCCGATGTTCTCATGGAGCAGAACAATAATCCGCTTTTACATTTGTCGTTAGACAATCGAATTCCCAAGAAAATAGCACCCCAAATGTGCAATTTCCTTCACAACTTTTCCAAAACAATCCCCCACATGAAGGAAATTTCGAGGATACTAAGATTTGGTGATAAAGTCCAACAGTTGAACCCTGCATAGGATAGGTAGGTGTTGCCCTTTGAACCTTCCCTTGTGAAAATATATTTATTTTACTAGCTGATCAGTAGACATGATGTCTTTGAACTATTCTGCCTTTTGTGTAAAAGATGATATACCTCACACAGGATTCTTCCTAACATATTTCAGTTCTCATTGTTATGTTCATTCATGGCCCTGAACATACGCCTGGTTCTGCAAGAGGTTCTAAGAATTGAGCTTCACACAATTCTCTTCGAAGCGGCCCCACTTCTCTCTCACATAGGTGATTCTTCTTTAAGAGTAGCCCGTACTACCCAGCTCGGCTTACCAACGCACAAGAATCATTAAAAGCCAAGTGCTTATCCTCTTCTTTTCACGGGATTCACTGTTCAAGGAATGGACAAGGGAAAATCCCCCACAGTGATCTTAGAGTCTTTTTACAATTAGGTTGTCCCTTTGAACCTAGATCTTGGGATCTCCAGTCAACTAGGTTGGGTTTCCATTGTATCAACTCATTTTTCTAGAGGCTTAAGTCCCATTCCTCTTGATGATTTTGCAACTAACTCTCGATTTAACCCTTTGGTTAACGGATCCGCTATATTATCCTTTGATTTCACATAATCAATAGAGATAACACCAGTTGAGAGTAGTTGTCTAATGGTATTGTGTCTACGACGAATATGTCTAGACTTACCATTATACATATTGCTCTGTGCCCTGCCAATCGCTGATTGACTATCACAATGTATACAAATTGTTGGCACAGGCTTTGGCCACTTTGGAATATCTTCTAAGAAGTTCCGGAGCCATTCAGCTTCTTCTCCACACTTGTCTAAAGCTATAAATTCAGACTCCATTGTGGATCTAGCTATAACCGTCTGCTTAGAAGATTTCCACGATATGGCTGCACCTCTTAAATTGAATACAAATCCACTTGTAGACTTAGAGTCTTTAATATCAGATATCCAATTAGCATCACTGTATCCTTCAATAACAGCTGGATATCTTATATAGTGCAGTCCAAAATCACGAGTGTATCTTAAATACCTTAGTATTCTTACTATACCTTTCCAGTGTTCATCTCATTTGGATTACTCGTGTATCTGCTCAATTTACTCACTGCATAAGCAATGTCTGGTCTTGTACAACTCATTAAGTACATCAGACTTCCTATGACTCGTGAGTATTCCAATTGAGACATGGCCTCACCTCTATTGTTTGATAGATGTTGACTCGTGTCTATAGGAGTTCTAGCTAAAGACGTGTCATCCTTACTAAACTTTTCTAGAATCTTATCCACATAATGTGACTGATCAAGTGTCAGTCCACTTGAAGTTCTAGAAATCTTTATTCTGAGGATCACGTCAGCTAAACCCATATCTTTCATGTCAAACCTCGAGTTTAACATATCTTTAGTGGATTTAATTATTTTATCATTACTTCCAATGATAAGCATGTCGTCTACATAAAGACACAAAATGACATAGCCATTTTCAGTGTCTTTAACATAAACACATTTATCACATTCATTGATTTTAAATCCACACTCTTTCATGGCATTATCAAATTTTTCATGCCATTGTTTTGGTGCATGTTTCAAGCCATATAATGACTTGACCAATTTACAAACCTTGTTCTCTTGCCCAGGTGCAGAGAATCCTTCAGGTTGTTCCATGTAAATCTCCTCTTCTAAATCTCCGTTTAGAAAAGCAGTTTTTACGTCCATTTGATGTACTTCAAGATTTCGCAATGCGGCAATTGCAAGTACCAATCTAATGGATGTTATTCTCATAACTGGAGAATACGTATCAAAGTAATCAAGGCCTTCTTTTTGTCTATAACCTTTAATTACAAGTCTGGCCTTGTACTTATCAATTGTTCCATCTGCCTTCATTTTCTTCTTGGAAGATTCACTAGTTCCCAGGTATGGTTTTGCAAGATGGAATCAATTTCACTTTTTATGGCCTCTTTCCATAATGGTCCTTCAGAAGAAGTTATAGCTTCTCTATAGCTTTGAGGTTCACTTTCCAGCATGTAGGTTAGAAAATATGGACCAAAAGATTTTTCTATCCTAGCTCGTTTGCTGCGTCTAATTTCTACCTCTTCTTCTTGCTCTTGTTCTATTGAATCATGTATTCGTTTAGAAGAACTTGCTTCTTCTCTCGATCTATACGGAAATACATTTTCAAAGAAGGAGGCATTTCTCGATTCAATTATCGTGTTCTTGTGTATATATTCAACTTTAGATTCATGCACAAGAAACCGATAAAAGATCATTATGTGCATATCCAATAAATATGCAAATCAACGCTTTGGGACCTACCTTCACCTTCTTTGGTGTAGGTATAACAACCTTAGCAAGACACCCCCACACTCGTAAGCATTTATAGGATGACATTCTTCCATGCCATAGCTCGTAAGGACTTTTGTCTAATTTCTTACGGGTAGTACCTTATTTAAAAGGTAATTAGTCACAAGACAGCTTCCCCACATGTTCTCGAGGGCGAGCGAACTTAATAACATGGCATTCATCATTTCTTTAAGTGTACGGTTTTTCCGTTCGCAATGCCATTCTTTGAGGTAAATAATGTCTTTGTTGTTTCGTGTCTAATTCCGTGTTGGGCACATAATTCAGCAAATGGTGATTCATATTCACCTCCACGATCACTTCTTAGCACCTTAATTTTCTGGTTGAGTTGATTCTCAACTTCATTTTTATAGAGAATAAATTTCTCTATAGCTTCATCTTTACTTTTAAGAAGATACACATAACAAAACTTTGTGTTATCATCTATAAAAGTAATGAAGTACTTATTGCCACCACATGTTTGTGTCGATTTTAAATCACATACATCGGTGTGAATTAAATCAAGTGGTTCGTTATTTCTTTCAATATTTTTAAATGATGTCCTTGTTAACTTTGCCTCTACACAAGTTTCACACTTGTGCTTGGAATCAATATGGAATGTTGGTATACAATTTAAGTTAATTAATCTACGTAAAGTATCATAATTAACATGTCTTAGTCTACCATGCCACAAATTGGAAGACTCAAGCAAGTAAACAGAAGCATTCTTCATTTTATTAGCTTTTGATTTAACAACCATTACATTGAGCTTAAACAGCCCATCAGTAGCATAACCCTTGCCTACAAACATCCCATTTTTTAACAAAGTAACAACCCCTGACTCGAATATAATGCGAAACCCATGCTTATCTAAAAGCGAACCAGACACCAAATTCTTACGAATGTCTGGTACAAACAACACATTATTTAGAGTCAGTTCCTTCCCGGACGTCATCTTCAGAACCACTTTGCCTTTTCCTTTGACCTCAGAAGTAGTTGAATTTCCCATGTACAGCTTCTCGCCGTCTTCAGCTGGCTCAAAGGAACTAAACATTTCTCTGACAGAGCACACGTGCCTAGTAGCACCAGAATCAATCCACCATTGTTTCAGTTTGAACCTATCAAGTTCACCTCGGAGATCACCGCAGCCAGGTTCATATCTGACACTTCTTGAGAAATGTGATCAACCATGTTAGCCTCCCGATTCTTCTTTGGTTTCTTGCAATCAGAAGCCTTGTGACCCTTGCCGCCACAATTGAAGCATTTCCCTTCAAACTTCTTTTTGGAGATGCCTCCTTTCGGTCCCCAATTATTGAACCCTTTACCAGTTTTACCGGTTTTCTTTTTCTCTTTGGAGCTTTCGCCATGCTCCACAACATTGGCTTTAGCAGCCACATGATTGAACATTTTCCTTTCAGAACCTTTGTTATCTTCTTTAATCTGAAGCCTAACAATCAGATCTTCAACGTTCATCTCCTTTCGTTTGTGCTTCAGATAGTTCTTGAAATCTTTCCAAGTTGGTGGCAATTTTTAAATTATTGCAGCCATTTGGAAAGTTTCATTCAAAACTATTCCTTCAGCAAGAATATCATGTATAATCACCTGAAGTTCTTGCATTTGACTTATTACAGACTTGGAATCAATCATTTTAAAGTCTAGGAATCGGCCAACAATAAATTTTTTAGCCCCCGCATCCTCAGACTTATACTTGTGGTCTAATGACTCCAACAATTCTTTAGCAGTTCGTTTAGAGCTATAAACATTATATAACGGATCTGCTAAACCATTCATTACATAATTCCTACAAAGGAAATCTGCATGATTCCAAGCATCAACCGCGTGAGCGGCTTGAACATCTGTTTCATCCTCACTCAACTTTGGATGATCTTCAGTCAAGAACCTTGCTAGGTTCAACGTCGTCAAGTAAAACAACATTTTTTGCTGCCAACGTTTGAAATTCAAACCGTTGAATTTCTCCGGTTTCTCACCATGATTCACCGGCACATTAATAGTGGGGTTAGTCACTATCCGAGGCACAACAGGGTTAACCACGGGATTGGGCACAACTGGATTAGGCACAATCGGATTAGGCGTAGCATTTGTATCATTTGCGCCAATCGGAACTCCCGAGTTCAAATCATCAGAAGCCATTTCTGAAAAACAAATCAAAGTTTAGTACTTCGATTAATTGGAACAAATCCAATAAGAACAAATTAAATTGTTCAACTTTTTATTATAAGGTCCAATGTAATTTCCTTCCACTCCAAAATAGCACGGGTATTATTTATCTCCGTCCAAAGTAATATTCGAACAAACTTCTAATACAACAATAATTTTCAGAATTAGATTTTCAAAAATGATAATCCAAATTGAATTTTAATATCAAAACCAACTTCTGTAGCCAATAGCCTCCAAACTTTAGTTAAGCAATATGATTTTCGGTAACAGAATCAAGAAATAATAACCAATTGCATGAAAAAAAAAATCATTAAGTCCAGTCAGTTGCAAGTAGCAGCAGGTTTGAATAGTATACTAATGCACCCAAATCAAGCTATCATGATATCCACTATTACCCAATATGACGATTTGCATTCCAATGTTACAACAACATTAAAACAAATCTAAACACACATGATTTACAACAGCTATTTGAACAGGAAATAAAACAGCAATCATGCTATAAGAAACATATTTCTAAATAAGAACAAATGTCAACAACAGAACTGGAATGAGTCAATTTAGATGATTATGAATTCGATTATTCAGTTTTCCAGTTTCAACACAGAAATATATATTCAGTTTAAAAGACAGCATATAATCCCAGTTTTTAAACTGCACTGTAATTTATAGGAATCTGTTTTAAGCTTGTTGCAAAAATATCGCAGTACAATTTACAAAACTCAGAATTCAGTTGGACTGGAAATTACAACTTGCTGCAAAACCTTGAAAATTTTATTGAAACAAAATTCCAGAATTTTGGAAAAACAAGAAATGGCCCGAATCGTGTGTTTGACACACTATCCTTAAAACAGATTCGTCCCCTATTCTGGACGTCTGTTTCCCAGGATAAGACGGGAAAACCGGACTACCTTTTTTCTCCGGCGAACTGAAACTAAGCCTGAACTTTATCACCAAAATGCAGGAGGCCAAGAGGAATAAATAACAATATGCAGAGAGTATTTAAAATGCAAATGAAGAGTGTAGTTTGATTGCTGGAAAATTCAACTATTTATAGAGCTGAACAATTAATCACAGAATTTAAATCTATTGATGTTACACAGCAATTCATATCTCATTGTTAGAAAATGATTATACACATCAATTATACTTTTTCTTTATTTTTTAATTCAAAAATTAAACCTGAGAAATTAATTTCCAACTGTTACAGATAGTTTTTTAAATTTTCGAAAAATAAAATATCTTAAAATTTTAATTTCGAAAATAAAAATCTGTAAAACATAGGCTAGACTATGTGGCTCGATTTCGGTACGACATTTGTGTACGCATGTCGCGCTCGCACACAAGTCAGTAGTTCGAAGCTCGAACCGGACCATGATTTGCACCACCCTGGCGGCGCGTGTAGAGAGAGCCTCTATGCAATATAATCTTACACCTTACTAAAAGGTGGAATTATATATCTTTGTCTAAAATGCCTTAGTTTTCCCAAGTATGTGGACAAACCCACCTTTCAAAGAAGACAAACACATGTTTTCTTCTTTATAAATTAATTCCAATACTCCACTTTAAGATTTAATTTCTCTTTCATCCAAACATCATTTTGGACAAACAAATATTCGATTCCGATGTTCTCATGGAGTAGAACAATAATCCGCTTTTACATTTGTCGTTAGACAATCGAATTCCCAAGAAAATCGCACCCCAAATGTGCAATTTCCTTCACAACTTTTCCAACACATTCTTCCATTACTGCTCCATTGTGATTGCTTATTTGGTGGTGCTAATTAATTGTAGCCTATGTATTAGTGAACAATTTAAAAATATTGTACAAGTCTTCAAAATTGGTTGATGATTCTATCCCCAACAACTTAATCTACTTTGCTTACTGTTAGTGATTGTTGCGAGCATACATTAGGTGCCAATTTATTTGTCTGCAATATTTGCCATGCTAAATGAGTTATAGAGAACACAAAACTAAATGTGTGATTTCATTGGTATCAGTCATCAATCTGGTAACCTTATTGCAACAGGCTGTAATACCCACCATTTGCAGGCACCTGCTATTTCTGTGCTTGCTGGGATGGTTGGCCCGGTTGAGCAAACACCATGGCAGAATTTGACGAAAAAAGAGGAGACAGTAAATTGCTTGCGCCATAACCATTGGGTACCCCCATCTTGTTAGATTGGAAAAATTGATTTGCCAGGAACTAGCTGGAGGCTCGAATGGTGGTGGAGGTGGGAGAAATGATGCTTGCAATTAGGATATTTGAAAATTGACAGCATTATCTTCTTCGGGATTAATTATATCGGTTAAAAGCATGGATTTTTCTAACTTGTGCCTTTCGAAGAAGCTATTCATTAGCGTGGCCTTTTCTACTATGAGGGATGATAGAACAAACAAAAACACATCTAAGCCGAGGATGTCAAAGTAGTGAATTTTGCAGCAAAAACAATTGATGCAGCCCTGTTGCTCTATCACTTCTCACGGCGAAAATTGGGAATCCAACTTTTACTTCTTTTGGTGAAGATTGTAATAACTTGACTCTCTGTTTTTCCTCTCCAGCTGTTGCTTATTGTTTAATATACTAGTGTTTTTTTTCCTTGAATTTGATGCTGAATGTGTTTGGTTTGTTTGGGAACTGAGGCGAAAGTTCAATTTGATTATTAGTTTGGTTGAATTGAGAAATTTATCTTGCAATTTCATTTCTCAAGCAAGAACTGGTTTATTAACCGTGCATGTAAACCAAAAGATGACTAGATTCAAAATTTCACTATGAAATGGAAGAAAAATCCAACAGATACATATATTTTGGTGGTTTTTTCAACCGAAAAATCAAACCGAAAAAGATTCAGTTTTAATGGAACCAAACCAGACAATTCGGTTCGGTTTGGGTTCAGCAATTTGTTTAACCGAAATTTTGGTTCGATCCAGTTTGACTGGTTATTGATCACCCCTAAATATAATGATGAAATTCTTTATCATTTGAATTAACTTTTAGTGATGGTATAACCCCATCATTAAATATATTAAAACAATAATAACGAGACCTACTTAAAGTCATTATTTACTTTTACCTAAAGGACAATAATGAATGTTTATGTTCGAAAATTATTCATCATTAAAAGTCTTTAGTGATGGATTTTGAACATATAAAGATGAAATTTTCCGTCATTATAGATCAATTTTCTTGTATTATATCATTAGTGATGAATTACCATCCTCTTTTAGCATAATCTCATATTTCATGGACCGTAGAAATTCAGGTCTTAAGTTAAATCCTCTTTCAAGGTGAAAAACTCCTAACCTCAAGTTGATTAACCGAAATCTCTATCTAGTTAAAACCCCCAAGATTGCATTATAACTATTTATGAATTCCCATATTAGGTTTGACCCTAATCCGGAAGATTTATGTTGTCCTATATCTAGGATTGAATGCAACTCCTTTCACTTATATTGGTTCTTTCTCACCATAAATCTCTCGATTACCCGATGAAGAATAAAATTCAAATCAATATACCAGAAATATTAACTCGAATGAACAAAGCATAATATAAGTGAATCGCATAAAACATGGAGATTATATTAAAAACATACAAGCCTTAATCACAAATCTATTCTAGAGTTCATTACATCCAAACACTAGGAGTTTAGCTACACATGATTTTGACAAAAGAATAAGTTACACAAGAAAAATTAAATGTTGTAGACATGGTGTACTTATCTTTTCTCAAAATCTCAAATAGACTTCTTTCTTGATTGACTCCAATGATGTTGCTCCAAACCTTCTTCTCCAATGTTGCTCCAAGCCTTCTCCTCCAAGCTCCTTAATCCCAATTTTGCTTTTCCTCTATTCTCACAATTTGTAAGTTGCTCTCTAAAACTCAATTTATAAATGAAAGAATTATTTCAAGTGATGATGGATGAATAATGGATGATCAATGTACTCTCCTCAACCCCCTCCTTAGGCTTTTATTGACATTATTTTACTGAAAGTATTCATCAATAATGTCATCTTTTGGTAGTTTAATGCTCTATTTATGAGTTGGGTTGTTGGATATTTGTTTTTATGCAATTGTGTTGGGAAGGTGAGGTATTTGTGCAACAAAATGGGGTGTTAAAGGTGCAGAAAAGTGGTCAAAAAGATTGATTGATGAGTTTTCCACAAATTCCAGCAGAAACTGATGCTGGAAAATGATCCGGACACGCCCATGTTGCATAGCATGGCCACACTGTTCTGTTTCTTCTCTCAGTCACCCAGGCCAACACGACCGTGCTCAACTACACGGCCAGGCTGCGTCGGACATTGTTTGGTGAGATATTTTTCCGTTTTTGATCCAGTTGGAACATGGCCGTGTTCCCGACGCACCCTGGCCGTGTTGGGCCTAAAAGGCCCCGAAATAACGCGTTTGGCTTGGGATTTCGAGCATTTTTGCATCCATAAACCCCGATGTATGTTTTGATAAGAATCCATGGTCCAAAATTCATCAAAAATATCTCCGAATGATCAATCTACACTATAAAATCACCTCACAATAATATGGACCATGTATGTGTATTCAAAAACCTATGAAACTAACAACAAAACAACCTAAATCATACTCAAATAAACAAGTAAAATATGCATAAAAAGACACTTATCAAGAATTTAGGGTTTTGCAATTGAATTGTAAGTCAGTCATAATCCTCCCAGCGCTCGAGTTAGATTTAAGGTTTTTATAGTATCCCAAGCTTTCAAGGTTTACCAGTTCGGGATATGTATATAAGTCTTGTCACAAGGCCCAACAACTCGGCCCAACAAGGGCCTTAATTAAGAGAGCTCGGGATAGTCTAATTAACAGTTGTCCACTAGTCTAATAGGTCAGCCTAATAAGTGCCTTGAGCTTCCAAGTTTAAGACAAGTCTATTACTTTTATCCTCAAGAGTCTAACAGGTTGGCCAAGGCCTCACTAGCTCGACCCTATTCACCTTGATCACATGTCTACTTTAACTCCCTTCAATTAGCCCCCCTAGTATGCTTCGAGATTCCCTTTATTAACTCGAGCATTATTTATCAAGTTTTTTCTTCAAGACCAATCAGAAGCTAGGGTTTCCATCTTTTCATATTCTCATCTTTTCGTATGTCATCTTGACGTTTCCTTTGATAAGACGTCCTTTCATTTTCCCGAGGTTCCTTCTGCATCATTGGATGCTATCTTGACCAACGATCCAGATCATCTTTCTTCAAGTCATCCATGCTATAATAGAGAGATGGGGGGGGGGATTTTTAACTTCTGAAGAAATCTCTCCTTTCTCTCCTCCTGATACTATTTCCAACTATTGAAAGTCGAATTCGGCTACACATATTTCAGTGACAAATTCATCTTTTGCTTTCGTTTAGTTTTTCTTCCAATTTTAAGTACTCCTTTTTTCCGTTTCACTTTTATTTATGTGATACTCTTGAAAATAACGGCTTCCTCTCCTTCAACTTCATTTGACCCCTATATAACCGATCTAGTATAATGGTCCGATGAGATAGGTTGTTCCCGAGCCACAACTTGGGAAGGTATTTACAATTTGACCGATCCCAAGACTACCAGGTCTGATACTGATACTTGTAAAATATACGTGCATTTAGAGGCTTAGAATGATATATATTTGATGCATTTGCATGCATATTTAGTGTGTTTTTACTTGGTTTCCTAAGAAGGGCATGATACCGCGTATTCTATAACTCTTTACAGGAAACATAGCTTAATCGAAGAAATATTAGTTGGAAGACCTGGATAGGACTAACGCATGCGAAGAGAAGATCAAAAAGACGAAGAAATTGGACAAAAACACGTCACACAACCGGACCATGTGGGACCACACGGCCTTGTGACATACCCGTGTGAAAAATGACATGTCCGTGTGAAAATGAAAGAAACATGGGACGAAAACAAGCCGCACGGTCGGACTATATGGGACCCACACGGGCATGTGGAGTTGGGCTAAACAAAACCCACATGGCCGTGTGAGGCTACACGGCCGGGCTGTATGGGACACTGCCACGTGTTTTTCGGAGTCCTTTTCCCATTCCAACTCTACAAGTGATCTCTCCAAGCATCAATAAAAGGGACCCAAGGCTTGCACGAAAAAACAAATCAATACACCATACAACACACTAAATTATGCAGGAACACAAGATCCAAGGTCTTCTGAGAGAGGAGGGCTAGGTCACGAAGAACACCACAAGGCCTTTTGCATCTAAGGGAGCACAAGAGCTTCGAAGGCTTGGAAGGAGAATCCATCCGGACACGAAGGGGTTTTCTTTCTTTGTCTAGATCTCTTGTCTGTGCTTAAACGATGTCATAATGTTGATTTCGAATTTGTCGATGAATTTGTTATCAATGTTTGGCTAATCTTTTGGATCTTAGGGGTATAATCAAAACTGTGGATTCATGTTAAATCTTGATTAATTATTTTCTTAATTAATTCATGTGTTCTATTTTATGAATTCGAGTGTTTATTCTTAATTTCTTTTTATTTGGCCAATAATTAGCATGTCATATTTGTTAGTGCGAGATTAGGAAGAGGAGTTCTAACAAAGACGGTAATCGAATTCAGATATAAATGGGTGTGACGAGTCGGGTTACAACTGTTTGTGGGGAGTCATTCAATTCATAAATCTTATTGGGAGTTAATAATAGTTGTAACGTATCGGGAGATCTGCAATTGTTATTAATCTACTGTTTATTTATCACTCTGGAGGGGGAATAGACTAACTTAGAAATTAAACCCATAGAATTGCATGAATTGGCTTGTTAAACATTAATTGGATTTAATATTGAATAAACATGTTGAGATTATGTGCCTAAGGTTGCTTCCGTGGTTGTTGAAAATATTTGTGGGGTTCGCAAATTTATTTATTTTTCTTAAATTTTCGATTTTTGATAAATACTTGATATTTGGTCGCTTCAATAAAATTGGAATGCGAATTTATTATAGCCTAAGTGTTTCGTAGTCAATCCCTGAGGAATACGACCTTGCTTGCCATTATTCTATAAACTACGATGCACACCTGCAGTATAGAGATCCAAAATATTTTTGGCGAATAAGTTTTTGGCGTCGTTACTAGGGATTGAAAGATTATAATTAGATATAGTAATAAGTAGTTCAATCTTAATTGAATAATTTCTTTAGTAAATATATTTTTTTCTTTTTTTTTTTTTTTATTTTATTTTTCTCTTCTTCGTTTCTAACATCGTTTTTTGTTGAATGTGAGACTGGAATCTTTGGAGATACAAGTAGCCCAAATCGCAACCGCAGTGGGAGGCCAACATAAAAAGGGCAAATTCCCAAACGATACTGAACTTAATCCGAGAAAATAGTGCAACACCATTCGTCTGATGGATGGTACAAAATATAAGAGCCCAAGGATTTCAACCGACATGGTTCAACGACAATGATGTTAGAAATATGAATTTTGGCTGAAGACGTAAAACTTAGTGCTTAATGGGAGGCAACCCAAGAGGCGTCGCGACAAACCCCAACGGCAAAAAAAAGTACGAAAATTATCTCACACGGGCGTGTGATTCCACACGACCAGACCGTGCGAGAGGATGAGGTGCCCAGGACCACACGACCACGTCGTGTGGCCAATACATGACCGTGTGGCCTACGACAGGACGGACAACAGCAGCTCAGGGCCACGTGACCCGCCCGTGTGGTGTCATACGACCGTGTGGCCCATCGAAAAAAATTGGACCGACGGGTTTATAACCCAATTTTTACCCCCAAATCTCATTTTTCTCCCACTTTCTCCTATCCAAACCCTAACATACGAAAATTCTCTACCAAAACTCTCAAACTCCTCTCCAAATCTCTCCAAATTTACCATAAATCTCACCCAAAAACACAAATTCTACATCCTCTCAAAAAACCCACCACCTAAAGCCTTCAAATTTTCAACTTCTACAAAGTCTACACCAAGTTTGGGAGTTCTTCAAAACTTCAAATTTTAGATTTTTCCACCTCATAATCTTGGTTTTCATGGCTTCTAGGGGTGAAAGAGGAACAAGGAGAAGTACGAGAAGAAGAAGGGAACCAACTCTAGAGCCCGAACAGAGCCACAACCGATATTTGAGCCCGAAGAGCCGGAAGCTTCGAATGTCATCTTGCCAAATGACACACACCCAACTAGATGGATGATACTCTACTTTCGACCATGGATTAACACAAGGTATCCCGATGAACCTACTGTTGCAAATCTAGGTTTATTGGAAGATTTTTGGGCTATGTGTGGTCGGATTGATTGGCATGAATTTTTGAATGGGCATTGGGCCACTTATTCGGTAATTACACTTGAATTTTTGAGTAGTTTTGAATTGGTGGTTCGAAAAATGAAACTTGATGGGAATTCGGTTTCGGTTGGCGAATGAGCCGAGGGAGTTGAGTATTAATGATTTGAATGAAATATATAAAACTCCGGCTTATGGGGTTGAGGAGCACGAGGATTTTGATAAAGATAGTTTTTGAAGAGAAATAACTGGAAATGAATCTACATACCGGGTACCTCAAAGGCGTCTAGTATTCGAAAATTCGTATTCCGCTATGTCCAAAGAGCATTAGCGGAAACGATTTTTGAAAGGGAGGAGAGTAAAGGGGTTTTTGAGAGTAGATGAATTATTCATTTTATGGTGTATGGCGTTGGGGACTGAAGTTGTACCAAACGTCGGGGCTATGATCGCCCGACAATTAGATAGGATAAGAAAATCTAAGAGGGGCGGAATTTTCATTGGTGGGATGATTACTCATATTGCTAGTACTTCAATGTGAGCTTTGAAGGGCATGAGGATGCCACAAGGCCTAAATTGATTAATTTGATCGTTCTATCTGCTATGAAGATGATTCAATTCTATGGGCGTGATTACTGGCTAAATCAGGCAGATAGAACAAAGGTTAAGCTTCCTAACCCTGAAGCTACATCCATAAGAAATATGGGTAATTGGCTGCTTAGAGGTGAACAGGGTCTGCTGCTCAAGAAGAGCAAGATGAGCCGATGAGGGAGGTGCCGGAATCCTCTAGACAAGAGGGTAACCGACCATTTACCATGAGTGATAGGCAAGAAATGGTGGAGGCCGATGTGGGAAAGTTGATAGATGATACTTATCAGTTGACAACTACAGTTGATGAGTACCACATGGAGTACTTACAGAGATTTGATGCCATCACCCAACAGCAGTAGTATATGTACGATATGATGTCTCGTATGGACAAGTGGCATATTTCACAAGGCCATTACCCTCCACCTACACCACCACAATGATCCATGTAAGTACTTATTACGCATTGCTCTTTTATTTTGATAATTTTCTCATATGTTCGGGACGAAACATATTTTAAGTTTGGGGGAGGGGGTTGTCAAGAATGCGTAATTTAGTACTTTCTTGCATTTTGCATTGCATTTAGGATTGCATGTAGAACATTTTGCATTAAAAATTTTGAATTAATTTTTTGATTTTTAGTTTTTAGCATATTTATCGCTTTAGCACGTTTAATTGCTTTTGTGTGTGTTTTAATCAAGATTTCTGAATATGCCGAAAGCTTCTGTATGGTTTTACTATGAGCATTTAATTGAATCAGATAACATACTTTTGGGAATAATGTGATGAATTGTTGAGAAGATATCATTTATTTGTTTGGCATTAGTTAAGAAAATTGGGTATTTGAGCATGTTGCGAAAAATAAGCATGTGAGCTTTTGTGCCTATAACTGTTTTATCTTATGCATCTTATTTTTTTTTTCTTGAGTGTGTCATTAATGATTGATAGAACTCTAGAACTTGCTTTGGTATCTTCATTGAAGCCATGTGTGTGTGCAATTTTTGAAAATGATTTAAGACCATCTTTGCTTAGCTTGCTTAGCCTAAAAAGCCTACCTATGAACTCATGATTCCCTAGTCAGCCAATTTTGAGCCAAAACTTTTTATTGTTAGCAACATTAATCTTTAATATGATTTTGTCCCTACAATTTATTGAGCTTATAGAAAATGAACAAGTTTAGGGGAGATGTGAAGATTTATGAAAAAAGGAGAGGAAGTTGGCAAAAGAAAGAGGGATGAGCAGTATCTGGGTAAATTAAAGGAGAATGAATCTCGAAAAGAAAAGAAATATCTCTAAAACAGAAAAAGAGAAAATCGAGCAAAACAGAAGAAAAATTCTGAAAATTTTGAAAAAAATGAGAGCTTGAGGCTAGAAAAAAATAGGAAAAAAGGCCTAAGAATAAAAAAGGAGGAATAAGGGTGGAATCGAGTTGAAAAAGAAAATATCTTGAGAATGATGTTTAGATGAAATTGGGTTGGTGAATTGCAAGTCTGTGCGCTTAAATTCTATTTGCTCATATCAACTCACTTAATCCAAATTTTCCCTACCCTTACCAAAGAGCCTACATTACAACCAAATGAAAAGTCCTTTTTGATTATTAGATTCTGCACACAAAAGTGGTCGAGATGTTAGACGATTTGCAAGCCTATGGTAGTTCTACTTTCATTGACTTGATTATGAGCGTAAACACTTTCCATACACTTTTGAGAGACGAGTGATACACTATCTACTTGTGAGTCACGAAGTCAAGTACCCAAGAGAGTATTAATTATGTCGAGCTTTTGAAAGATGACTTCTTGATAATGAATTACATGGTTTACTTGAGTATGGAGTCATATGAGATTAAATGTTTATAGTGTTCTTGTGTGTTCTTTTAACCCCTTGATGTTATTTTTCTTAATTTGCTCGAGGACGAGCAATGCTTTAAGTTTGGGGAATTTTAATACTTGTAAAATATACGTGCATTTAGAGGCTTAAAATAATATACATTTGATGCATTTGCACGCATATTTAGTGTGTTTTTACTTGGTTTCTTTAGAAGGGCATGATACTGCGTATTCTTGTAATTTTTATAGGAAACAGAGCTTAATCGAAGAAATATCAGTTGGAAAGCCCAGATAGGACTGACACATGCGAAGAGAAGATCGAAAAGACGAAGAAACCGAACAATAACACGTCACACGGTTGGACCATGTGGGACCACATGGCCGTGTGACATACCCGTGTGAAAAATGACGTCCGTGTGAAAAAGGAAAGAGACAGGGGACGAAAACAAGCCTCACGGCCAGACCGTGTGGGATCCACATGGGCGTGTGGAGTTGGGCTGAACAAAACCCACACGACCGTGAGAGCCTACACGGCTGGGCCATGTGGGCCGCTGCCACACATTTTTCAAAGTTCTTTTTCCGTTCCAACTCTACAAGTGATCTATCCAAGCATCTATAAAAGGGACCCAAGGCTTGCACGAAAAAGATACAAATTAATACACCATACAACACACAAAATTACACAGGAACACAAGATCCAGGGTCTTCTGAGAGAGAAGGGATAGGTCACGAAGAACACCATAAGGCCTTTCGCATCTACGGGAGCACAAGAGCTTCGAAGGCTTAGAAGGAGAATCCATCCGGACACGAAGGGGTTTTCTTTCTTTGTTTAGATATCTTGCCTGTGCTTAAACGAAGTCATAATATTAATTTCAAATTTGTCGATGAATTTGTTATCAATGTTTGGCTAATCTTTCGGATCTTAGGGGCATAATCAAAACTGTGGATTCATGTTAAATCTTGATTAATTGTTTTCTTAATTGATTCATGTGTTCTATTTTATGAATTCGAGTGTTTATTCTTAATTGGTTTTTTATTTGGCCAATAATTAGCATGTCATATTTGTTAGTGCGAGATTTGGAAGAGGAGTTCTAGCAAAGACGGAAATCGAATTCAGACATAAACGGGTGTAACGAGTTGGGAGACCTAAAACTGTTTGTGGGGAGTCATTCAATTCATAAATCTTTTGGGAGTTAATAATAGTTGTAACGTATCGGGAGATCTACAATTGTTATTAATATACTATTTATTTATCACCCGGGAGGGGAATAGACTAACTTAGAAATTGAACCCATAGAATTGTATGAATTGGTTTTGTGAAACATTAATTGGATTTAATAATGAAGAAACATGTTGAGATTATGTGCCTAAGGTTGCTTCCGTGGTTGTTGAAAATACTTGTGGGGTTCGCAAATTTATTTTTTTTCTTTAATTTTTTATTTTTGATAAATACTTGATATTTGGTCACTTCAATAAAATTGGAATGCGATGTTATTATATCCTAAGTGTTTTGTAGTCAATCCCTGAGGAATTCGACCTTGCTTGCCATTATTCTATAAACTACACTGTACACTTGCAGTATAGAGATCCAAAATATTTTTGGCCAACAGATACTCGCTCGGAGGAAGACCTTTCAAATATAGAAATTAGTGTCCCGACCTATGTTCTTCCCTACGAAGATAGTTGTCCATAAAATATGACAGCAGAAAATGCTAAATCCTTAGGTAATGTCCAAGTGAATATACAAGTTCCTCCTAGTTTCGAATTAATCCTCATGAGTTGCTCTGATAGGCCTTACCGACCTCCTCCTGGTGCACTACAAGAAAAATTCAAAACGTAACAGTTTTTCATCATTGTCTATTAAGAAAAATATTGTTGTAGAATGTGGTATTGTAATAGGGGTACTAAATAACAACGAAACAAATTGTTGTTGTTTAGAAAAAGGACAACATTTTCGCAACACATAAAAGATATTGTCATTTACATAAATGACAGCAATTCTGCAACAGTTATACACCGTTTTCTTTGTTCTCAATCATAACAATTTTGCAATGATAAGAAACTGTTGTCTTTGAATGTAATTATATGACACAATATTTTTGGATTTTGAAACTGTTGTCTATGTTCCATAAAATTTATTATTAGCCTGGTTTATACACATTCATATGATTGTATTCCTATATTCACAATAATAAACTATTGAATTAAGCTACTTCAAATTGTAGTTCCATAATTCAATGTCACAAAATGCGCAGTATACATACATACATTCATAAATCATCACATGCATCAAACACATAAAAAGTGAAAAATACTTGCACAAAAATAATTACATCCAGGCATGAGAAACTTAAAGAAAAATAAACTAGGCTAGGAAAAGCATAACAGTTTGAGCATTACTTTGATAAAATTGATTGCATCCTCACTAACACTGTTACCAAGACAGAAAGATGCACCCAACAAACCTACAATATCATAAGACATGCTGATAAATACAAAAGATAGAAATGATGATTAATCATAGAAAAGAAACTATTGTTCATCCAACGGAAATATCTAAATATGAAATCAGCCATTAATAATTATAACTAATTCAAAAAACACAAGAAATGAGGGCAGCTCTCAAGGAGAATAATTATAACTTGAACCTACAAATAAGGGTTGAAGTGTGAAAAATTAAGCCATTATTGGCCATTGCCAACATGTCTGAAAAAAATAACACAAGATCATCTTATACAAAATATGTAGAAGACTGAACTAGAACTTTAGGGGCTTGATACCTGCAAAATAAGTATTTTATAAAGCCTGGGAATATAGTATGAAAGTAAGTAGAAGACGTGGGAAATAACCATGCACTAGGGGGTTGAGATGTATTCGGTGAATGGTGGTTGAGAATTGATCTCACAAGCAAAACCGAAATCCGTAAGTTTTATGACAATATCTGTTACAAGAATCCACAAAACACATAAGGCATGATGACTATATACAAGCAACACAAAAGGACAAGTGAACTGTAACGCCCCATTTTATAAAATAGAAGTGTTATGACTTTTATAAGAATATAAATATAAAAACACGATTTTTAATAAAATAATTTAATAATACTAAACATGTAAATATAGATAAATACCATCCATAGTACTAAAATAAAACATTATCAAATTGTTCCATCACATAAAAGAAAATTATTCAAAGTCCAAAATGTAGTTTAATGTTCATCCATCACTAACGTATCTCCAACATAATGTAACAAATCATACAAGCATAATCATGTTTAATAAAACATGTAATTTTCTTTGTAATTTTCCTTTGACTGGCCAGTTAATAAATTTAGCACGGCGGGCTTAACCCGAAGATCAACTTCAATCCCGGCCTATTTACAGTCCCTGGCTAATAATTTATATTTCCTTTTGCATATAACATATAATTGAAAATACTCCCATGAATAATTATATAAAGACAAGAATTAAAAATTCCTACCTCAGCTGATTTCTGTTAATCCTTGTACAAAATAAAAGTGATTATTCTAATCCTCTTGATTCTCGATTCCTGCATATATTATAAAACTATAATAAATAAAATTATTTAAGAAATTTGGATGGTTTAAAAAAGAATTGAAATTCTGAAAAGAAATTTAGGAATTTGGGTTTAGGCTTAAAAGGCTATAAGGCTTGATCAATTCCTCAAAATGAAAAATAAATCTTAAATTCCATTTCTTTTCTCTTTCTCCCTTCTTTTTCTCTCTACACGTCTGCTATCCCACTTTTTTTTCCCCTTCCTTTTCTCTTATTTCCCTTTTCACTCCATCCTTATCCCTTCCTTTTTGTACTTTTTTTCTTTCCTCATTCTCTTTCTTCTCTTTCTCCCTCTCAGTCACGCTACTGCTATCTGAAATCTCTCTTTCTCATTCTTTTGTTTTCTTTTTTTTTTTGTCTCCCTTCTCCAGCACCAATACTCTTTCCCCCATCTCACTCACACCACCACCATCCCTGACATACCACCACCAGCAACGACATAGACAACACGGTGGGGAGCGGCGATCGCGGTACATCTGGGCAATGGCGGTACACTTGAAAAACGTCTGAAATTTTGAGACTAAAAAATATGGTAGTTTTTTGAGGATTGGGAAATGGCAACGATGGGTGGTTTCTAATTTTGGGTTTATGTGATTATGAGATAGATATATATTGCAATATGAAGAAAATCTCACCTTTGGTTTTGCAAAGCAGTGAAGGTATGAGAAGAAAGCTGTGAAGAAAAAGGGTTTTTATAGGAAAAGAAATTGAAATGTCATATTTAATTCTTTACATTAAAATTTGTCTGTTCACTCTTTTTATTAAATCAGAAAACTCTTCATCTCTTTATATTAAATCTGAACCTTTCTATATTTATAATTGATATATGTTTTAAATGGCTAATTTATTGGAAAAAGAATAAAATTATAATTATATAAATCTGACAAAAAAATTAAATGGTGAAACCCTAATTGAATTTTTTTCCCCAAATTATGAAATAGGGATTTGAATCCCCAATTGAATCTAATTGTGAACCCTAATTGTAATTTTATCCCTAATTTTTGTGGATATTACATCCTACACCCCTTAATATTAATTTTGTCCTCGAAATTTGTTAACGTACCTTGGATAATAAAATTCGGGTATTTGCTAAGAATCTCTTCTTCTCGCTCCCAAGTGGCTTCACTTCTGTCACCATATGACTTGTGTCTATCTTGAGCCATTCTGATTCAATTTTGTATCTTGGCTATCTTTTCTACAGTTTCCTGAATCAATTCTGGCCCCAAAACATTCTTTTCACCAACCTCGTTCCAATACAACGACGATCTATGTTTTTGTCCGTACAACATACGGAGGCATCCCAATCGTCGCTTGATAACTATGACCCAAACAATTTTATTTCCTTTAATCGGTCGTGGAAGTCCTACCACAAAATCCTTAGTTATATATTCCCATTTCATTCTGGAATTTAAAGTGGTTTTAGCAAATCGGACGGTCTTTGATGCTTGGCCTTCACCTGTTGGCAAGTCAAACATTTTTCACAAAATTTCCAATATCCCTCTTCATACTTCTCCACCAAAATATTTCTTTTAAATCTTGGTACATCTTTGTACCCCAGGATGAGCAGTGTACGGCGTACAATGAGCTTCTTCAAGGATTTCTTTTCTAAGTTCCTCTTCTTTAGGAACACACAATCTCCCTTCATATATTAACACCTTCATCTGTTAAATGAAACCCCTTAACACTCCCTTTTTGGGCTTATTCCGTCATTTTGTTCTGAAATTTATCATGAGGTTGAGCTTCCTTAATTCTCTCCTTTAAAATAGGTTGGATCACTAAAGAAGTTAGTATCGCTTCTGTAATTCTTGGCGGTACTACTACCTCAATCTTCATTTTGGCAAACTCATTCACCAAACCGTCTTGTTCAGTAATCAAACTCGATATTTCTCCTTAGTTTTACTACTTAGAGCATCTGCAACCACATTAGCTTTCCCAGGATGATAGTTGATGGTACAGTCATAATATTTAACCATTTCTAGCCACCTCCTCTGCCACATGTTCAACTCTTTTTGAGTAAAAAGGTACTTTAAGCTTTTGTGGTAAGTGAAAATCTCACACCTTCCTCCATACAAATAATGCCTCCAAATCTTCAAGGCATGAACCACATCAGCTAGCTCCAAATCATGTGTAGGGTAGTTCAATTCATGTGGCTTTAGTTGTCTTGAGGCGTAGGCAACCACCTTTTCATGCAGCATCAACACGCATCCCAATCCTTGTTTAGATGCGTCACTATAAATGACAAATTCCTTAGAAGTATTAGGAATAGTCAAAATCGGTGCAAAGGTCAGTCTCTGTTTCAATTCTTGAAAACTTTCCTCGCATTTCTCTGACCAAATAAATTTTCCCCTTTTTTAGTCAGTCGGGTCAGGGTCTAGCTATTTTTGAAAATCCTTCAAGGAATCTTCTATAATACCCTGCTAAACCTAGAAAACTGCGAACTTCACTCGCATTCTTAGGATCCCTCCATTCATTGACTGCTTAAACTTTAGTTGGATCTACTTCAATTCCTTGAGAAGTAATCACATGCCCAAGAAATCCATCTCGATTAATCCAAAATTCGCACTTCTTAAACTTGGCATACAACTTTTCTCCGCGAAATGTCTCCAACATTATTCTCAAATGTTCTTTATGTTGTTCCTCATTCTTAGAATACACCAGTATGTCATCTATAAGGACTATGATGAATTGGTCCAAAAATGGATTGACCACTCGATTCATCAAGTCTATGAACACTGCTGGTGCATTGCTCAATCCAAAAGGCATTACAACGGATTCATAATGCCCATAACGAGTTCAGAAGGTCGTCTTTGGAATATCACTTTCCTTAATTATCAGTTGGTGATATCCGGATCTCAAGTCAATCAAAGAAAATATATTGGCACCTCTCAATTGATCATATAAGTTCTCAATGCTTGGTAAATAGTACTTATTCTTTACGGTGAGTCGATTAAGTTCTCTATAATCGATAATTCAATGCACATCCTAAGCGACTCCTCTTTCTTTTTTACAAAAAGATTGTGCTCCCCACAGAGAAACACTGGGTCGAATAAACCCTATATCTAGGAGTTCTTGTATTTTCACCTTTAGTTCTATAGTGCCATCCTCTAAGGTGCCTTAGATACTGGCGTTGCTCCAGGTACCAAATCAATTGAAAACTCAACTTGTCTATATGGTGGAATTTATGGCAATTCCTCCGGAAATATATCCAAAAATTCACAGACAATAGGGAAATCTACAGGTGTCGTCTCTGTCATCGAGGTTTTACCAGATAACCTTGGCAATTTTATTTTCTCAGCATTTTCAAGCTTTCATTGCCGTTATAACTTTAGGCATATACTTAACTTTAACACCATAAGACTTTATTTCATCATTATCTGACAGTCTAAGCATTATATCCTTCTCCTGACACTTAATGTCAGCGTGATACTTGCTAAGCCAATCCATGCCTAAAATAATTAAAATCCTTCATCCCAATGACATATAAATCAGCTTCCAAATGTTTCCCCCTATATCCAAATCTACACTTTTATCCATGGAATCAGTAGTTATTGAATTCCTAGAAGGCAAACTAACTTAAAGAAATTCATCTACTTTAACATTCTTATATCCAATTATGTCATGAAATTTAGCAGATATGAATGAGTGTGACACACAAGTGTCAAAAAGTGCTAAAGAAGGTATTCATGATACTGTTAACATACATGTCATCACACTTGGGTCCTGATCTGCTTTCTCTTGAGTCAAAGCAACATCCGAGCTCTTTCTCCCACAGTCTGACCATTTTATTCCCAACATCCTTTAAAAGAGGACAATTAGCGGTCACATGTCCTGGCCTCTTACATTTGAAGCATTTTCATTGCCTAGCTAGACATTCGCCATAATGGTTTTTCTTGCAATTAGGACATAACGGCTTATTATTTTGAGTATTTGGGTGGACGTTCCCTTCAGTCTTTACCTGCATGTTCTGATTTCCATTTTTATTTTGTTTTGTCCCATCCCACTTCGCTTTTTAGATACCATAACTGGTTTCTAACCATAGTCATCCTCAACTAGACTTGCCTCTATTTCTTGTGCTCTTTTCACCATCTAGAATATTCCAAATCTCCTGAGTAGACAGTATACTGGACAATTGTGATCGTAATCCCCTCCTAAACCTCAATGCCTTCTTTATATCAGTATCAACCAAATGCGGCACAAATCGGCTCAGTTGGTTGAATTCTCTTTCATACTCAGTCACAGTCTTGTTTCTTTGTTTGAAATTCAGGAATTCTGTCTCTTTCTGATCACGATACGATCGCAGGAAGATTTGCCCATGACAACCTCCTTGAACCCATTCCAAGTCAATGCATCTCATTTCTCTTCGGTTCTAGTTCTCCAATATCCTTCCCAACAATGATCAGCGTCCTTAATTAGCTGAAAAGTGGCGCATGTGACTCTTTGCACATCAGTGCATCCAATGAGTCAGAAAATTCTTTCTAAAGATCGAAACCATTCCTCCACAACAGCTAGACCGTTACGTCCATTAAACATAGGTGGACGATAATGGCGAAACTGTTCCACAGTCCTCGTGTTGTTATTGTTGTTATTCTTTTGCACTGCCCTGAGGAATTCGACAAGTACATCACCGACAGGAGCGTTGACTTGATTTCCAACATTGGCTTGATTTTCATTGTTGGCTTGATTGCCAACGTTAGAGGAGTTACTCTCATTCGTACGTTTTCCTGTTCGATTACGGGGAGCCATAATCCTACAAGTATACATAACGCTTAACTAATAAATAATCGAATATTGAGTTTCACTGCAAACATAAGCATAAGAAAAATAATCATAGACAAATAATAATAATAGAATATTAGATTTTTATTCATAATATTATTTCAACCTTTTAACAAGGATTTATTTGGATAGTAGGAAAATAAAGTAGATTTTGATTAAACAACTCAAAGGTTCTGGCCCTCTCCTTCAATTCCATTCTTATTCAGATCCTCCTCTTCATCTTCTTTCATAGCCTCAGTTATACGGTCAATCCATTTTGCAAACAATCTAGAAGTGAATGCCCCATAGTCAATCTTGAGTTTGTGGTCTTGTTCATCATACTCCACCAGCATCCCACACAAATTTTCAGCCTTAACCTTTCATTTGGGTGGCAGCGAATCAACCACCCTGCGTGTAACACCATATGATCTGGAGCACCACTCAGATAATGCACAATATACCATCCATGACGCATTTTTACTACGTATGTTCCTATGTTATCTCCATCTTTGATTTTGTAGTTAAGGTATTTAGTTAGTTCGTTCGAGATATTGTTAATACTCCAATTGCGAACCCTTTTTCTAGCAGTGAGTCTTGGTGGCGACATTTATTTTTGTAGTCATATTAGTTAAACATCAATATTTTTTTTTTTTTTTACAAGGCACATAGATTATTATCTAGCGAATGGCATAAAATTTTACGATTGACGTATGGAAACATGTATTACATCTGGCATATAAAAATCACATGGCATAAAATAAAATGACATAATAAATTAATCACATACCTTGAGGAAGGCGACTGAGATATGATGGTGATGGATGACTCTAATTTATTTTGTCTTAGAAAAATACTTTTTTTACAAGTCTACAGAATCATTGACCTACTCTGATACCACAATTGTAACGCCCCATTTTATAAAATAGAAGTGTTATGACTTTTATAAGAATGTAAGTATAAAAATACGATTTTTAACAAAACAATTTAATAAGTCTAAACATGTAAATATAGATAAATAACATCCATAGTACTAAAATAAAATATTATCAAATTGTTCCATCTCATAAAAGAAAATTATTCAAAGTCTAAAGTGTAATTTAATCTTCATCCATCACTGACGTATCTCCAGCCCGACTCCTTAGTGTGAAAAATTATGAAAATGAAGGGGCGAGCTTCCACTTGCTCAGTAGGGACCAACTTTTGTCAATATATAATAGATCATACAAGCATAATCATGTATAATAAAACATATAATTTCCTCTGTAATTTTCTTCTGACTGGCCAGTTAATAAATTTAGCACGGCGGGCTTAACCCGAAGATCAACTTCGATCCCGGCCTGGTCCCTGGCTATTAATTTATATTTCCTCTTGCATATAACATATAATTGAAAATACTCACATAAATAATTATATAAAGACAAGAATTAAAAACTCCTACCTCAGCTGATTTCTGTTAATCCTCGTAGAAAATAAAAGTGATTATTCTAATCCTCTTGATTCTCGATTCCTACATATATTATGAAAATATTATTAATAAAATTATTTAAGAAATTTGGATGAGCTAGAAAAGAATTGAAATGTTGAAAAGAAATTTAGGAATTTGGTTCAGGCTTAAAAGGCTATAAGGCTTGATCAATCCATCAAAATGAAAAATAAATCCCAAATTCCATTTCTTTTCTCTCTCTCCCTTCTTTTTCTTTCTACACGTTTGTTATCCCTCTTTTTTTTCCCTTCTTTTTTTCTTATTTCTCTTTTCACTCCATCCTTATCCCTTTCCTTATCCCTTCATTTTCTTTCTTTCTTTTTTTTTTCCTCATTCTCTTTCTTCTCTTTCTCCCTCTGAGTCATGCTACTGCTATCTGAAATCTCTCTTTCTTGTTATTTTCTTTCCTATTTTTTTACTGTCTCCCTTCTCCAACACCTATATTCTTTCCCCCATCTCACTCACACCACCACCACCCCTGACACACCACCACCAGCAACGACAGAGACAACACGATGGGGAGCGGCGATGGCGGTACATCGGGGCTACGGCGGTACAATTGGGAAATGTCTGAAATTTCGGGACTGAAAAATATGGTAGTTTTTTGGGGACCGGGGACCGGCGATGATGGGTGGTTTCTGAGTTTGGGTCTATGTTATTCTGAGGTAGATATATATTGGGATATGAAGAAAATCTCACCTTTGGTGTTACATAGCAGTGAAGGTATGAGAAGAAAGCCGTGAAGAAAAGGGGTTTTTATTGGAAAATGAATTGAAAGGTCAGATTTAATTCTTTACGTTAAAATTTGTATGTTTACCTTTTTTTATTAAATCATAAAACTTTTTATCTCTTTTTATTAAGTCTGAATCTTTCTATATTCATAACTGATATATGTTTTAAATGTCTAATTTATTGGAAAAAGAATAAAATTATAATTATATAAATCTGATAAAAAAATTAAATGGTTAGAAACCCTAATTGAAATTTCTGCCCCAAATTGTGAAATTAGGAATTTGAACCTCCAATTGAATCTAATTGTGAACCCTAACTGTAATTTTATCCCTAATTTTTGTGGATATTACATAAACATATCCAGATAGCAAATAGTACACCAACATTATGCACACATCAGCATCAACCAACATTAGAATCAAATAGTGCATTCACCAAAAGGGTCAGAGCAATCAAATAGTGCATTCATCAATTTTCTTCAATTGCAATATCATGCAAGAGGACGATACATTTTTCCTACATATTTAACTTTTTAGCATGTTACAGGACTAGGACAAACATCATTAAGTTGTATTAGCAATAAATGTGATTTAAAGACAATAGAATATAGTCATTACTCCCATAAATATTAGAATTACAATGATCAATAAGAGGGTGGCTGAAAATATTTGCAGTCAATTTCTAATTCATGAATTTTTTATTTAATCATGTACATAAAAGTAACACAACCACACCCAAGCCATCACTAACTCTGGCATCTCTCGTACTTCTCATAAAAACTAAAAGTTAAAACCACAATTATTCACAGATACCTGGATGCCATCTGGTAAGTTCATAAAAGAAAGCATCAACATTGCATCCTAGCCAATGTTGTAAAAATCGCTAGGCGCTCGCTAGGCGGCAGACTGGGGCCTAGCGCTTAGGCGGAGCCTAGGCGGGATTAGGCGGGACCTTGGCGGGATTAGGCGGGCCTAATCGGAAAAAAATCGTAGGCGGACAAGGGGGCCTAGCGCCTAGGCGGGGATTAATCGGGGCTAGGCGGGGATTTTTACAACATAGATCCTAGCTGAAGTTGATTTCCAAGCTCCAACGCTATGGTGCAACCTTGAGACAGAGAAGGAAAAGGGGTTCAAATTATTTCACTTTGCTCATAACCAAAAGTGGAAAGAATAAATGACATTATTTTCGCAAAAGTAACATGCATATTATTGAAGTACACAAACTTGATTGATCATACATCAACTAATATAAAGTTTTATAGAAATAAAGAACAATGGAAAAAGTTCGATAAAAGATGAAAACTTATAGATGACAAACACCTCTAACATTACTTCATATATTGGAATATGACTTATTATTGAATTCTTGAAGAAAGAATTGAAAGAACTTCATTATTAGATGAATCAATGAATTAAGTTTACATCTGAGATTGCGGCTGAATATATAACATAACTAGCTTGTACAAGAGGTAAGCTGACAGACTAACTAACATAACCGAAATAACTAACTAAACTAACTTAATGTGTATTTTGATATAGAAAATGCCTTATGCATTTTCTGTAGTTTTCTTCTGATCTTGAGACCCCCCCGCAAGTGGGGCATGGATATCAATCAGGCCCAACTTGAGCATGAATGTACTGAACAAATTTGGAGGTAAGGGCTTGGTAAATATGTCTCTGTCTGGTGAGCTGAAGGAATAAAAATCAATTTGAGAAGTCTAGCTTCTATTTTCTCTTTGACAAAATGGCAGTCGATTTGGATATGCTTGGTCCTTTCATGATGGCATGGGTTGTGAGCTATTGAGAATGCAGATTTGTTGTCTGTATATATGAGGGCTGGTTGATTATGAGGCATTTTCAAATCAGCAAAGAGATACAACCATTGGATTTCACAAGTGATAGAAGCAATAACCCTGTATTCAGCTTTAGTAGATGATCTACTCGAGTTGGCTGCTTCTTAGCCTTCCAGGAAATTAGAGAATGACCCAAATAGATTGCATATCCACTGATACTTCTTCTTGTATCTAAACATCTTCCCCAATCTGCATCTGTGAAGCCTTTTAAATGAGTAGAAGAAGTTGCAGGGTAGAAAAGTCCTTTCCCTGGGTTGTTTTTGAGATATCTAAGAATTCTGTGAGCTGCACAAAGATGATCATTAGTAGGTTGTGACATAAACTGAGTAAGAGTTTGTATGTTATAAGATAAATCTGGTCTGGTTATAGTAAGATACAATAGTCTCCCCACCAACCTTCTATATTTAGAAGGATTAGATAAAGGTGTATTATCTTTGGAGTGTAAATCAACCTTACAATCCATTGGAGTGTAACATGGCTTGCAACCAAGATAACCAGTTTTAGTGAGGATGTCCAAAGTGTATTTTCTCTGACATAAGCTAATGCCTTTGGAACTTCTGGCTATTTCAATGCCTAATATATACTTTAGAGTTCCCAAATCTTTTATAGTGAAAGTGGCATCCAAGTGAGACTTGACATGCTGAATTTCTGTCAAATTGTTCCTTGCTAAAATAATGTCATCTACATATACACAAATGACAGTAATAGAAGTAGAATGTAGTTTAACAAAAAATGAGTGATCAGACTTTGATTGAGAGAAGCCAAAACTGATAAAACATGAAGTTAATTTTTGAAACCATTGTCTCGAGGCTTGTTTAAGGCCATATAAACTTTTTTTTCAACTTACAAACTCTGTTATCAGTTGAATAGCCTGGGGGTGGAGTCATATAAACTTCCTCATCCAAATCTCCATGTAGAAAAGCATTGTTGACATCATGTTGGTAGAGATGCCATTTTTTGGCTGCTGCAATATCTAAGACCAATCTAACAGTTGTTAGTTTAGTAACAGGAGAGAAAATATCAAAGTAGTCTATCACTTCTTCTTGTGTTTAGCCTTTGGCTACTAAACGAGCTTTGTACCTTTCTATTGAACCATTTGATTTGTATTTGATTTTATACACCCACTTAGACCCAATGCAGTGTTTATTAGGGGGTAACTCAGTGAGAGTCCAAGTGTTATTCTTTTCTAAAGCTTGAATCTCAGATTTCATAACATTTTACCATTCAACACTTGTGCTAGCTTGTTTGTAAGTACGAGGTTCAACTGCTTTGCTGATGGAAGCTGTGAAAGCTATGTGGCTATTAGAGAGTTGAGTGGTTGCTAAAAACTTAGCAATGTTGTATCTAGCATCATAGATTGAAGTATTTGTTGAATGTGTAGGATTAATGGAAGGAGGAATAGCACAATCATATACTTTAAGGTAATGAGGCATAACTCTAGATCTTGTGGACTTTCTATGTTGAACAAGAGATTGAGACTGAGTTTGATTACCAGTGGAGGGAGAAGGATGCTGATTATCAGTGTTTGGAATATCACTGTAGGAATATCAGTGTTTGGAACTTGTGTAGCAGAATCTGTAATAGGTAGTTCTGTTGTAGGAAGTTCTGTAGTAGGAGTAAAAACTGGAGTATCATTGTGATCAGTTAAAATATCAGGATGATCACTTGTAATAGGAGTATGTGCAGGCATATGAGAATTAGCAGCAAAATCAATATAATCTGATTTCTCTGTGAAAATTGGAGCTGTAGGATTTTCAAGATGTAAGGAATGAAAGGAAAACATATCTTCACAAATTAAAATCTGACATTTCTGAAAATAAAAACCTTACCAGTTTGAATATCATACAACCTGTAACCTTTTGTGCCAATAGGATAACCTATTAAAACACACTCCAATGCTCTAGAATCAAATTTGGGTGTCGTGAGCGGAGTTAGAAACATACAAACAAATACTTTGAGATGAGTATATTCAGGAATGTTGTTAAACAAGAGTTCAAAAGGAGATTTAATTTTGAGAAGAGGTGTTGGAACTCTGTTAATTAAGTGAGCTGCAGTTTGAACACAACAATCCCAGAAAGATAAATGAACTTTTGAATGAAACATAAGAGCTCTAGCAACTTGTAATAAATGTTGATGTTTTCATTCAACAAGACCATTTTGTTGGGGAGTTTCAACACAAGAAGTTTGATGAATGATTCCATTAGTTTTATAAAAATCCAGAGATCAATAATGCAGTGCCATTATCTGATCTTAAAGTCTTAATTTTAACATTAAACTGAGTTAAAACAAGATTGTAAAATTGCAATAAATGCCCAGCAACATCTGACTTTTGTTTAAGCATAAAAATCCAAGTACATCTTGAAAAATCATCAACAACAGTCAAAAAGTACTTGAAACCACCATGTGACAAGGTAGAAAAGGGACCCCATATGTCACAATGTATTAGATCAAAAATCTGATTAGAAGAACTAGTACTAGTAGGAAAAGAAAGCTTTCTTTGTTTTGCAAAATGGCATACATCACATGAAAGAAAAGATTTACAATTAGAATTTGTCTTGAACTGAGGAATTAAAGACATATTTTGTGCAGAAAGATGGCCTAATCTGTAGTGCCATAAGCAAGAGTCTGAATTATGTGTAGAAGTATTTGCAGCACAAGATTTGACTGAGTGATATAAACCATTTATCTCTTTAGCAAAACCAATCATCTTCTGAGAGTTCTTGTCATGTAATACACAATGAAAAGGCAAGAAATGGACAATACAATTTGAAGACTTTTTGAGTTGAGATATAGAAAGCAAATTATATGAAAAAGATGGCACACATAAGACATTATGTAATGTTAAGTGTTCAGAAATAATCACATCACCAATTAAGGATGTTGTAGTCATGTTACCATTGGGTAGATGAATAGGAATAGAAACTTTCCTAGGAGGGGAGGTATAAATGGAAGAATCACATATCATATGGTCTGTGGCTTCGGTGTCCAAAATCCAATTAGTGTGATGTGTAGAAATATTTGCACAAAAATGAGATATACCTATAATGGTAGTGGCAGCTGAATGAACAACCTGTTCCTGAGTATTAGACTGTTGATTCTTGGCAAAATTTAGAAACCTTTGCACCATTTCAGAGGAGAACATGGAGGTATCATCAAGCTGATGAGGGGGAGAGGAAACAGAGGCATTGGCAGCTGATGTGGGGGCTTGCCTAGGACCTTTTGGCCCCTTCCAATTAGTTGGAAGCACCTATCAACAGTATAACTGGAGTATCCACAGTGAGTGCATTTTGGCTTCTTCTTATCCTTAGTGTTTTGAAATCTTGGATTTGTGGACTGCTTTGCTAACATTGCCATGGAAGATTCTTGAATAGGAGTTGATAAAGCAACATTAGAGATGCCTCTTTGTGCCTCTTCTTGCAATAATAAAGCATAAACTCTAGCAAGACTAGGCAGGGGAGATGTCAAAAGCAATTGACTGGGAATAGGAGCATAGGATTCATGAAGGCCAACCAAGAAATTAATGACAGAGTCATTTTGCTGAGTGGCAGACATCAAAGCAGGAATGTTACATGAACACTTTCCACAAGTGCATTTAACAATGGGCCTGTAGCTAATGTATTAATCCCATATGGCTTTGAAATTGTTATAATAGGCAGTAACAAACTAATTTCCTTGCACAATGGAACTCAGAGTTTTATCGAGATGAAATACCCGGGGTCCGTCACTACGAGATAGCGGATCTTTAACTCATCCCAGACTTCCTGAGCACTAGTGAAATATAGGAGACTTTGCCTAATTTCTTTAGAAATTGAATTTAGAATCCAAGGGAGCACTAAATTGTTTGCCCATTTCCAGCAATTATAAAGAACTGAGGAAGAAGATGAGGGCACTTGGAGAGAACTATCCACAAAACAACTTTTGTTCTTGACATTGAGAGCCATTAGTACAACACGCTCCAAGAAACATAATTCTCTCCGGTGAATGGTTCGTAGACAATTACCACACCCGGGTTGTCACTCGGATGAAGGAAGAACGGAGAGGTGAAGTCATCTGATGGACACCTTGCTGTAGAAATCCCAGGATCAGCAGCCATGAGGAGGATGATGATGATGACGGCAAGAAGAATTCTGAGCAGAAAATATGAGAAGATGCAGAGAATCGAACTTGGAAGATTACAACGGATTTTTTTTTCTTCTTCAATAAACTGATACCATATTGAATTCTTGATGAAAGAATTGAAAGAACTTTATTATTAGATGATACAATGAATTAAGTTTACATCTGAGATTGCAGCTGAATATATAACATAACTAGCTTGTACAAGAGGTAAGCTAACCGACTAACTAAGATAATCGAAATAACTAAGTAAACTAACTTAATATGTATTTTGATATAGAAAATGCCTTATGCATTTTCTCTAGTTTTCTTTTGATCTTGAGACTTATCCAAATTGAAATTGGGCATATATTTTCAACAAACTAAAGTTCAAGGATATATTATCTTTCACCTCAATAGCACGGGCAATGAGGATATATATCACCAATCTCAGGCTTGTACCTACCACACAAAAAACATATAAAAAAATCAGTTTTAAATATGATCTCCAAAATATTAACTAAAAATAAAGAAGCAGCAAAAACTACAATTTTTTTATTCAAAAAATTAAATCAAACCTAACCCGCAAAGCCTGAACATAGACGAACTTATTCACGCGCTCCACCACTCAACAGAGCGTCGCCACCACATGACCGTCCATCTCAGCCGTCCCATGGCCCCTTCACCACCATTAATTCAATCTAAAAAGTAACCCCAACTTCTAACACGTTTTAAAATAAGAAATAGAAAATTTATTTATTAACAAGGAATTAATCAAGTTCTAATCATATAATAAGCACGGTGCTCAGCAAATTGGGACACAGATAATTTCCAATTGCTAGACTTGAAGATTTGATACATTTTCTTTGATGACCCATTTCTGTCAGACTTGGCACAAAGAAAGTTCATGAAAAGATGATAAATTTGCCACGTATCACTGAAAGCCATTTGTCCCTCTTAAGAAGTGAATGTCACATCGAACAAACAAGTTGGGAAGGCAACTGCAACTTTCCTCTTCTTCCACCATTCGCTTCTTACATCGAACAAACTTGTTCCTTTTCATGCAGATGCTCCTAAACAATAACTACATCATAACATCAGTAAAGATTTATAATGTGATAAAGCATCTTACAAATAGTGCGGCAAAATTGTCAGAATCAAAAGTTGCTTCCAGGATACCAGAAAATACAACTGTTCATAAACTTGTATTTTCAAGAAAACTAAAAATTTATGATGTTAAAGGAAAATATTATAACTCCATAATAAATAATTCACAAAACTTGTCTAGTCAATTGGAAATCAGTTGCAACATATCACATAGAGATGCTGTAGATATGATCTATGGACGCAAAGTAACATCATCTCAGGACATAGTGGGTTCATACATGAAAACTCCTGATATTGTTAAACATATAACTAAAATGATTATTTAAATTCTAAGAAAATTCTAATACTAGTGAAAAAGTTGTATCAGATATGAGAATGCAAGATACAATATAGTTTTTGTAACTCATAAGTCAAAACACTTAGAAGCACAAAGGCACACAATTAAGCTCAAGTTCTCCTAAACATTCCAGGTTTATAATGCATAATTGGAACAATACTGAGGTACGTTATTCTTTTGTAAACCTTTCGGAATTTCTCCCAGTATTTGTGGACCATGTCTATGCAGATGTGCTCAAACTCGCATCTAAGAATTACAAACTTTCCAGGACACAGATTGTAACGCCCCCAAATTTTGAACTATAAAATGTGTGCAAATATTTATTTTACCGTATATATATATATATATATATATATATATATATATTTTTTTCATAAGAGACATGAGAAAGACAACTCGTTATAGCGAGCCATTTGATTTTCAAAATAACAATTATTACAGTGGAAATAGTCGCATAAAATAATAAAATTTGACATCTATATATAATTCTAACAGACCACTTGACAGTGAAAGACTTTGAAAAATATCGCGTTCATACTTTTATTTATAAAAAAATAGGCCTGTTAATATATTTCATTTTAAAATTCAATAGCAACAACAGAATCAAATTATAAAGTGTATAAAATTCATATATTCATTTATTTATAAGAAATTCACACATTTACTAAAAATATCCCTTTTAGTCTATTTGCATAAATAAACTTAGAAAAGCATAGTAATTCATCATTTTTTTATCACAACTCGAAAATTCCCTAAAAACTGAACGTTTGTTCTCAACACCAATCAATTATCACACATAGTCTAGCATCATAGGTAAATACTTAGAATATAATAACTTGTTGAACAATTTCTAATTCATTTGAAAATTAACATTTAGAAAAAAAGACATCACTCTAGCAGTTGCATAGGAAAATCATAATTCATTCAATAATTTCTTGTTTAATTAAAATCACCATTTAAAATATAAAAGGGGCATTACTCCAATAGTTTCATAGGCCACCCATTATCCACCGCCAATAACCATCGCCGACTCCTTAACCTGAAATGTTTGTTATATGTGGGGTGAGCGACACAAAATGAAAGTATAAATTGTCCAAGCTAAATACAAAGATATCTCACATAGACATGCAAATACAATCCAATAGCACATAACATAGATCTTTTGAAAAACCCTGAGACATAGACAATAGGTAGCAAGATCTGCAGGGTTCCACATGAGGGATACATCGACCCCGGACCTCTTGAGTCCCCTCGGCTCAATAGGGCCTAAGAATCTTCTGGCGTTTCATACAAAATAATCTAAGCATTTAACAAGGACAATAAAGTTTAGAAAACAAACCCCACCTTGAACGTAACTTGAAAAATAGGTAGAACTTAAAAGTGTCGGATGCAAGCACGCCTAATCCTCGCTCGATAAATCGCCTAACCATATGAATATAATACTAGTCAAAACCTCGAAATATTCTGAACTTAAAACTTAAAAATAATAATCTAAAATCCTAATTTAGGGGCTTAATAGAATATAAAATAAGATTAAACTAAATTTGATTTGATGATCAAAAATTTGGAATTTGTTTGGTTAAATTGGTTGATTTTAAAGTAAAGAAATGGACTGATTTTGAAATATTAGAAATCTAGTTGGGGCAATATGTGATTGTTTTGGAAAAATTGGACACTGAACCTGAATATAGCACCCTCAATTGAGAAGATTAAATCCCAAAAAGCAAATCCTCCCTGAATTACCCAATTCCCCTTTTTCCTTCTCCCAATTTTCTTTTCTTTCTCACTGTCTGTACCAGCCCACCCCCCACTCTCTTCTCCCTTTCTTTCTTCTTTCTTTTTCTTTCTTTCTTTCTTTCTTCCCTTTTTCCGAACTTCTCGTCAACAGCAAACCATCTCACCTCCTCTCTCAATTCACCTTTTCTTTCTTTTCTTCTTCCTATTTCTTCTTCTTCCCATCCCCGTCGCCCCGAGTTTCTCCTCCCATCTTTATTTTTTTTTCTCTTCTCCTGCTACCATCTAGTCTACCCGAATTCCAGCGGCAAAGAGGGGACATGGCGCGGCCGTGCGGCGAGCAATTTCTGGTGGCTTTTGGGCAGAAAGGGATTGGTTTCGGGCTTGTTCTCTGACGGTGGTTTTTGGAATTTCCGACGAAAATCAAGATTGGTTGGGTTGGTATCTCGCGACAGTGATTCGGTTTTAGTTGGGTTTCTCGGGTCAGCAGCAATTTGGGACAATTAGGGCATTCAAATTTTTTTTCTGACGAGGCTCGAGTTTTCGGTTTCGAGCCATGGGTTTGAAGAGACTGAAGTTCGGTTGTTTGGCTATCTGATGGTGGTTTTCCGGCAAAATTTTGATGGGTTTTGTTTTGTTTTCTTTTTCTATTATTTCCGGCGGGTTTGGCTTATGAAGAATCGTAACAGTGGCTTTCGATTTGGGCCGATGATTTGGGTCGCCGGACTCGATGTAGACTGCGGGGATGGTGATTCGGGGTTCGGGTTTTTCCGACGGTGGCTGGGTTTAGCTTTGACTAGCGGGGTTTTCTGGTTTGTTTGAGATGGAGGTTTTTAGAGTTGGGTTTGGCGAGGTTGAAATTTCTCGAAGAAAACTTTTGATGAAAATACAAGTTTGTAAAATATCTGGGTTTTGTATAAATAGGCTTGCGGCTAAAAGTTCTAATATAATTGAACTCTAAAAGGTCTAATAAGAGATAAGCTTGAATTTTTATTTTTGATAAGATGATAAGAGTCTAAAATTGAGTTTTGGAGAATTTGAAATCGGAGAAATACTATATGAAATCTCTGAGCTTTTATTGGAGAAGTTACTAATAATAATCTAAATTAATATAATGGGTTAAGCTGGGCTAATAAGATTATGAATAGTGGGCTAATAAGAATTTTGGGCTTAAGAAAATTGGATTAAAAAAAATACGAATTTAAGCCCCTAAATAACTAAAATTCTCATCTAATAATATCACAATCTTAATAAAAGGCCTAAATAAAATCTCAGATATTACATATTATTCCCCTTAAAAATAATTTCGTCCTCGAAATTCAATTAACTTACTAAATCCAATAACTTCTAAATATCTTACTAGGATCTCGTCCTCTCATTCCCAAGTTGTCTTGTCATGGTCATCTTAACCGTTGCTTAGTAATTATTATTATAATCAAACTAAACTAAAAGTAAATATGATTCTCAAAATAAAAATATATTTCCTTTAAAATTCTATTGTCATTTCAGTTTGTCCATCCGTCTATAGATGGTATAGTCCACTAAAATTTAACCTTATTCCCATATATTGATGCAAGTTTCTCCAAATATTAAAAGTTAACTAGTATCTCTATCCGATAGTCTCAATATTTCTCTTATGTACAGTTGAGCAAATTTAATCTAAACCCTTATCATCTGCAAAAAGTTGCAAAAAGTATGTAGATTTGGTCAATCGATCAAAAGTTATACATATCGTGATTCTTCTTACCTAGTCGCGACTAAATTACAACAAAGTCAATATCGATATGCTCTCAACTTTCATTCGATGATATCAAATGTCTTAACAAAAATCTAGACTATCGCCCGTGCTTGACCTTAACTGGTTGACGTGTCATGCATCTATCTACATAGTTCCAAATGCTTCCTATCATATTCCTCCACCAAAAATACATTTCGCATCTCTAGACAAATCTTTGTAACTCATAGGTGAGCGGTGTATGATATCCAATGTGCTTAACCTAATATCTCAGTTCTTCCTTAAGTACAACCAAAATTCCTTTGTAAGCTAATGCACCATTAGCAACTTATAACAAATCCGTTGAAGTCTGCGATTAAATCATGGTTTCTCATCTTACCTAAAACCCATATGTCACTCGTGCCTCATAAATCTGATCTCTAAGTACAAGTCGTTTAACCACTGTTTCAGTAATTGATTCAATCACAAGAGGATGTGACAACCTCGATTATCAACTTAGCAAACTCTTTCACCAGTATTCTTGTTTTGTGGGTAACCTAGTCAACTCTCCTTTATGTTATTAAAATCTTCATCATATTACTCCGTCCTCTGAAACGTCTCACATTTTCTTGTCAATTTGGTCATTTGTTATGTCATCTCCAAATAAAAACTCTTTATATACCTTATGTAGTACCCAAAGGGGTCTAGAAACCTCGAAATTTATTCACAACCATAATTTCAGTTCATTTTATTAGTAACTTGACTTTAATCAGGTCGGCTTATATTCCTCATGCGGTCAACTTGACCAATAATATTACACAGTTTAATCACAACTTAAACTTGTTAAAACTCAGTGGGTGATATTGAGACCTCAAATAGATCCTAAATAAGACACTACTAGATCCTTTAAGTAATCAAATGAATCATTCATCATTAGCACTGGGTACTTGTTTTGTAATCCAACAAATTCTCCATATAATCAATATACTCCATAGATCCATCTTATCTTAACAAACATGATTGGCTCTCCCCAGGGTGATACTCTAGGTCGGATATATCCTTTAACCAATAATTCTTGTAATTGCACATTCGATTCTTATAATTCCTTCAACGCCATCCTATAGGTGAATTTGATATCATGTCGTCCCAAGTAAAAAGTCAATGGTAGATTCTACTTGTCTATCCAATGGAACCCCAAATAAAAGTTTCTAAAAATATGTTACATAGTTTCAAATAACTAATCATATTGACCATTCCAAATTAAAATATTCGTAGCTTAATGCACTCGAGTACCTCCACCAATTTCTTTTCTAAAACTTTCTATTGTCCTTTTTCCCGACATAACTCGGGGTATAATATTATCCCTTGTTCTGTAGAATATAAACTCACGCATTGAAATATTATCTCCTTATGTACTTATCGACTCTTACGAAGTTAGTCCATGATCATATCAAAATCTCTCATCCTATAACATATATATCCACTTCTAAATCCTTTCCATTAACCTTGAGTTTCATGACTTTAGACATACGAATAAGAATTTGTGTCTTTTCCAATTGCTATACTAACATCATAACCATCCCAAAGTATCATCATTAACTCTTAAAGAAAATGCACATGATGTAAACCATGAATATTGATCAACTTGAAAGCCATTAAAGTCTCTCCAAAATCTATGTTGTTAGTATTCTACTCATAGTCAATCCTAACCCTCTAGATCGCCTATAATCCGTAATGAACCTCAAGTATTCTGTGACGCCCACCCCTATTACTACATTACTAAGTAATATAAAAAGTGAAACTTGACAACGTAAACCCCATATACCTTCCCGTGACATTTTAACTACAAATAAGGAAGATCACTTTTCCGATAAGAAAATGACAACCCATATCCACAATCAAAAGATGTACAAACCCCCGTTATTAAATACAACATACATCCACATGACCAAACTCATAACCCACATCACCCACTAGTTACATATACATATTTACATCGAGTTTTCCAAAAGAGGGTACAACCCTAAACCAAAATATAATACAAGACCAAAAAAAAGGTGACCCATCAACATAGCCCAATCGTCATCCATGTACACCGTCCTCAATAACTTTGTAGGAGCTCCAACTGCCCGCCTCAATCATGAAATCCAAAGATCACCAAACTCACCTACAATGCATGAACTCGTGAGCTAATGCCCGATAAAACCATGCATGTTTAATGAACAATGTAACACAAATGCAAATGCATTCTAAGAAATTTTACTAGAAGTGCATGCATTAAAATATATTATTTATAATCATTTCTTTACATAGGGCCCTCCCACCGCTATACACGGAAAGAGCTCAACACAATATCAATAATCACATGGCCATAATCATATTGACACCGCCAGGGCCATCTCCCCGGGACCACCGAGGTCCACCCCTTTCCCCAATGATCCCCAGAGTCTTCCCCACGACGTGTCAATAAGATACGAAATGGTCCGCCCCCTCGTGACCATCAGAGGCACACCCCCTGTCAACCCCTATGATCCTCCGAGGAGTAACACCCACTGCACCCTAAAATATACAATGAAAGCACGCCTCGCATGCCTCGGTGCACTAGCAGTGGCCAACCAAAATCTTTTCTTTTCAAAGAAAGTTATCATGTCGTTCATCTCAACAATGCTCACATGTTTGCATGCACGTGCAAATGCCAATGAATGACATGCTCAATGAAACAATAATCATCACATTCTAATATCCACCAACCAACATATGAACATCAAGGTTTCCATAATGCATCCATCAAGATACAAGAATCGCATTTAGTATCAATAAGACAGAAATACTATGCTCATGCATTGTAGTTCATTTTCACTTACCTTACACTCTTGTATACGCTACTAAAAGTTAGGCAATTGTCTTTTTCCTTAATCTTACACGTAAGAATCTCTGTAAAAATATAAAGTATTAATGTTTATTCTTAGATTAATAAGTTCACTAAACCGAATCTCATATCGGATGACTCTTAAGTTTGACTAGCAATTTAAATTGAAACCACAAGTTATATCCAACTGGGTTTTCTAAATACATCAAAGTCATTCAAGATGTGTTGTTCTAAATCACTTTCGATTAATATATCCGAATCTTAATCACGTTTCAAAACATCAAAAACCAAGATTCTATTATTTTGCATGTGTTTCCCTAAGAAAGTCCTTAAAATAGTTTATTACTTTAATATAAACAAGGGTTGTTTATTATCAATAATTTCTCAATAATAATTTAGAAGACAAAATCATTGAATGATTTTCCAAGCCAAGCCATATTAAATTTTGTGTAATAATTAACATCCTGGATAATCCAACTTTACTTAACCTCGCATCAATCCCTAATTTAGTGAGTGGAATTTCGTAAACATAATTATATAGAAAAGGGCTAGTTCAAATTCATGAAGTAAAGAACTACAAGTCATGGGTGGAAAATTACCTTCTTTTTCTTTTCGCACCACTTTCCTCCTACCAAGTACCAAGTATAGTTTTTTTTTTTTGTTCGCTTCCTTAATATTTCCGTCCAAAGATAAATAAGCTACGAATTCGTTTAGAGGGTTATCGGGCTAATATATATCCAATACTCCAATTCCTTATTCATTAAGCTATGTAACGTGGCACCTCTTATAAAAAGCACTCAAGATTTATTTAAGGAGGTGTGTGCAAAGCTTAACTAATGTTATTATATTAACTACACATATATATATATATATATATATATATTAGTTACTTTATCTACTACTTTTATAAATATATATATATATATGTGATAATTTGTCTTATATATATATATATCCATTCGTACTATATATATGTGTGCATTATACTTTAACAAGGGCACAAATTTCATATACTATTTTGATCGTTCGTCTCATCCCGATAGATGCGTAGATGACACCGTTCATCTCTAAAATCAAAGACGTGTAATCTTAATTCTTTGAATAGCTACCACGTGCAACTTTATAGTTTGACAACTAAATATCATATAAGGGTTCTAAAATTGTGAAATTTATCATGCCATATAAAATGATATAAATGATGAAAACAAAGAATGACATGTAAGCAACAAATAAATAACATATAATACAGAATTATATTGGCCTATTGAGTAGTGAGAGACTCGATTCCTTATAAAAAATTTCGTCCCCGAAATTTTACTTACCGAAATAAGTCGGATACTTAGCCCTCATCTCATCTTCTCTTTCCCATGTAGCTTCCTCCCACCGATTGATTTCTCCGAGTACTTTAACTAAAGGGATTTCCCTATTCCCGAGTTTCTTTGTTTCTCGTAGCAAAATCTCCACGGGCACTTCTTCGTAACTCAAGTCGATTTTAATTCTACGGGCTCGTGTTTCAAAATATGAGATGGGTTTGAAACGTATTTTCTCAACATAGAAACGTGAAATACGTCATGTATTTGAGACATTGATCTTTGGTAGGTCAAGTCTATAAGCAACATCACCAATTCTTTCGTGATATGGAATGGGCCAATGTATCTAGATCGAGCTTCCTTGCTTTCCAAATCGCATTACTCCTTTCATTGGTGCCACCTTAAGAAATACTTGATCCCCTATTGAAAATTCTAACATTCTTCTTCTTTGATCCGAGTAACTTTTTTGTCGGCTCCGAAAGGGCCTTCCATTCTCTGTCGAATTCGCGTCACGGCCTCGTCATTTCTCGAATTATGTCCGGCCTAAAAGCTTTCTTTTTCGCCAACCTCATCCCAATGAACTCGGTGATCTGCATTTTCTACCGTATAATGCTTCATAGGGAGCCATTCCAATTGTGGCTTGATAGTCGTTGTTGTATGAGAACTCTATCAAAGGTAGATACTTACTCCATTGTCCTTGAAAATCAAGAACACCGCTCTAAGTATATCTTCTAAAGTTTGTATAGTTCGTTCCGATTGTCCGTTTTGATAAGCGATCTTGAACGACAACCGTGTTCCTAGTGCCTTTAGACTCCTCCAAAAAATAAGAACCTGAGTCCCTATCCAAACAATAGATAGTGGTACACCGTGAAGTCTAACCACTGATATAAAGTTCATATCGATCCATGGAATAAGTTGAACAAATAGGAATAAAATGGGCGGATTTGGTTAATCTATCTATGATCACCCAAATAGATTGTGTCCTTTTTTTGGCAAACCTGTCACAAAATCCATGGTGATCCTTTCCCATTTCCATTCTCGAATAGGCGGAGGTTGCAACATTCAACACCTTTTGTGTTCGCTTTTTATTTGTTGACAGATTAAACATTGTTCTACATATTGCACGATATCCCTTTTCATACCTACCAAGAATGCATCTTCAAGTCTCTGTACATTTTTGTAGCTCCCGGATGTAAATATGGTGTTGAATGTGCTTCGATTCCTCTCGGAGATTTTCTCTATTGGGCACGTATAATCGTTCTTGAAACTGCAATACTCCATTCTCGGATATCTTCAAATCGGGAGGCACTCAGGCAATATCTCTCTTTACCTTAACATAGTAATCATCACCTTGTTGTTCTTGTTGGATTCTATCTATTAACGTTGGTCGTAGTGATAACGCGGCCAATCTAGCTTCAATGGACCCCAATGATACAATCTCAACGTTCATTTTCTGGAGATCCATTAACTCGGTTTAAAATCGCAATTGCATTGCTTTGTGTCGATTTCGGCTCAATGCATCTGATAACATTTTTACCAGGGTAAATTAATCACGCAATCATAGTCCTTCACTAGCTCCAACCATAATTTAATTCTTCTGAAGAAGTATTTTAAACTCTTGTGGTCTGTATAGATTTCACATCGTTCCCCGTATAGGTAATGTCTCCATATCTTAAGTGCAAACACCACTGCGGCAAGCTCTAAATCATGTGTAGGATAGTTCTTTTCATAGTCCTTCAGTTGTCTAGATGCATACGCAATCACCTTACCGTTTTGCAAATCCCAAACCATTCTTTGAAGCATCACTATAAACTACAAAACCTCCAAAGATCACGATGGGATTGAAAGAATTGGTCTCAAGTCAACCTCTTTTTTCAATTCTTGAAAGCTTTCTTCGCATGCCTCTCCCCATTTGAATGAGACACTTTTTCAAATTGCGTTAAAGGTGTAGCAATTTCAGAATCTTTCCACAAATCGACGATAGTAGCCAGCTAAACCAAGAAAACTACGTATAAAGGATTTGTAGGTTGTGGCCAATTATTGATAGCCTACTTTACTTGGATCAACCGAGATTCCTCTCCGGATACAACATGTCCCAAGAACACTACTTGATCTAACCAATTCACATTTCTTAAATTTGGCATATAATTGTTTTGCTTTCGGACCTCTAATACCATTCTCAAGTGTTCGCGTTTCTTCTTTTGTTCTAGAGTAGATCAATATATCATCGATAAACACAATAACGAATTTATCTAGAAAATCTCTAAATATCCGATTCATCAAGTCCATGAAAGCGGTTTCGTTAACCCAAATGGCATCACCAGAAATTCATAGTGTCCATACCTCGTCTTTGAAGGCTGTCTTGGGTATATCATCTTCTTTTATTTTCAAATGATGGTACCCGGATCGCAAGTCGATCTTCAAAATATCGCACACCTTGAAGTTGATCGAACAAATCATCGATTCGAGGTAAAGGATATTTATTCTTAATTGTAACTTTGTTCAATTCACGGTTTACAACCTCATCGTACCATCCTTCTTTCGCACAAACAAGAACCCCATGGCGAAAAGCTAGGTCTAATAAAACCTTTATCTAGTAACTCCTGCAATTGTATCTTGATTCTTTCAATTCGGATGGAGCCATGCGGTATGGCGCTTTAGATATTGGAGATGTTCCCGAAGTAAATCAATAACGAACTCAATCTCACGGTCATGGTAATCCGGGAAGATCATCCGAAATACATCGAGGATATTCTCGTACTATTGGGACTTCATCAAGAGATGGTTGATGTTGTTCGCCGACGCTCATGACCCTTAAATCCTTCACAACCAACATTCAAGAACGTTGTGCTTTTCTTATATCTTTGGATATCTAAAGTGGGCCGTGATTCCAACGAAGGTAAATGAATCTTCTCTTGGGGTTGAAATGTCACCGTCTTTTTTCAATTGTAGCACCATACTTTGACAACCAATCCATACCCAAAATTATATCATAATCATTCATCGGAATACAATAAGATCAAGATAAAACTCTCTATTTTCTATTGGAATAATGCACGCTTTCAAAATTTGATTGGTTTGCCTTGAGTCCCCAGACGGAATTATCACGTTGTAACCAACCTTCGTAATATTGTGTTATACCCAACCTCTTCACATACTCGATTGATGCAAATGAATGTGTAGCTCCCGAATCAAATAGTACTAATGATGGAATATCGTGGATAAAGAGTTTACTGTCACCACCGATGGATTTGCCTCGCAGACGGCCCTAGTGATGGTAAAGACTCGACTCGTATTTTGTTGCCTTGTAGGATTTGGGTTTTCTGGGCATGTTCGGCGAGATGACCAACCTTTCCACACAAAAACATCTTCTAGTATCTACAGACGCTTTCCCATGTGTTGGATTCCACATTTCTGCACTTAGGTGGAATTGGTGCTTTCCTTGTTCCACCCTTTGAGGTTTCTTGTTTGGATCCCAAGAAACAAACTAGGTTTCAGTTGTGGAGTTTGGAAAGGTCTTTTCTGCTGATTTCCAACCCATCTTTGTCCTTGTCCCTGTTTGAATTCGGGCTTCCCGAGCACGAATGATCTTTAATTCACTTGTTCCGCCATCGATTTTCTTTCGCAACTTTGAGTATAGTCACCCCTTGAATTCTGCCATACCGACGTCTCTGTATAGTTCGCCTTTCTCCACTTTTAGAGTATCGATGCTAACCATGTGTGCAAAGAAACCTAAAATTGTTCAAATTTGCGAATATAGTCCCCTCTTTCGCATAGTTCCTGTCAGCTTGTATAAATTCATTCATCTTCATTACTCGAAAGTTTGAAGTATTTGTTTTCGAATAACTCCTTGAATCTTTCCCAAGTCATGATTGTAGCATCTTCGATACTCTTCATCGTATCCCACCAATGTCCGGCACTTCCAAGAAGTAAGAAAGATGCACACATCACTTTTTCTTCTTCTTCCTCGTACCCTATTTTTGTTCGTAACCAATCTTCCGCACTTTGTGGGATCTTTTGCATCTTCAAAAGTTGGTGGATTTAACTTTCGGAATCTTTCCCCACTATTTCGACTTGATCTATCCTCTGTGGAAGTTGATTTATTTACTCGCTCTTTGTTGCCCATTAGTATCCCTCGATAGATAAGTTGTTGAATTTGTTCGATTGTCGTTGAATAAGCTCTCGTAAGTCGAGTTATGACGTCATCTCGGTCACCGAATAGGTATCTCCCCTCCTTGGTTTCTATCCCCACTATTACTCTCTCCCTAGTTCTCACCATAATCGAGCATTTATAACACAAATATAATTCATGAAACATACAAATGCATCAAATAATAAAGTAAAACATACTTTGGCATGCTTGAGCTCCACGAGATCCGAGTTCGTGTACATGGGCCATCTAACACCTGCAAACCGGGCTCGATACCACTCTGACGCCCACCCCTATTACTACATTACTAAGTAATATAAAAAGTGAAACTTGACAACGTAAACCCCATATACTGTACATTTTTTTTTTTTACCTGTGACATTTTAACTACAAATAAGGAAGATCACTTTTCGATAAGAAAATGACAACCCATATCCACAATCAAAAGATGTAACAAACCCCGTTATTAAATACAACATACATCCACATGACCAAACTCATAACCCAATCACCCAAATTAGTTACATATACATATTTACATCGAGTTTTCCAAAAGAGGGTACAACCCTAAACCAAAATATAATACAAGACCAAAAAAAAAGGTGACCCATCAACATAGCCCAACAAAGTCGTCATCCATGTACACATCCTTCCGAAGCTGCCCGAAGCTCATGAAATCCAAAGATCACCAAACTCACCTACAATGCATGAACTACGTGAGCTAATGCCCGATGTTAAAACCATGCATGTTTAATGAACAATGTAACACAAATGCAAATGCATTCTAAGAAATTTTACTAGAAGTGCACGAATGCATTAAAATATATTATTTATAATCATTTCTTTACATAGGGCCCTTGACCCAATACCTGGGAAAGAGCTCAACACAATATCAATAATCACATGGCCATAATCATATTGACACCGCCTAGGGCCATCTCCCGGGACCACCGAGGTCCACCCCCTTCTTCCCAATGATCCCCAAGAGTCTTCCCCACGCGTGTCAATAAGGATACTGATCAAGTGGTCCGCCCCTCGTGACCATCGGAGGCACACCCGTCAACCCCTGCGATCCTCCGGGAGTAACACCCACGCACTAAAATATACAATGAAAGCACGCCTCGCATGCCTCGGTGCACTAGCAATGGCAACCAAAATCTTTTCTTTTCAAAGAAAGTTATCATGTCGTGCATGCCTCATCTCAACAATGCTCACATGTTTGCATGCACGCAAAATGCCAATGAATGACATGCTCAATGAAACAATAATCATCACATTCTAATATCCACCAACCAACATATGAACATCAAGGTTTCCATAATGCATCCATCAAGATACAAGAATCGCATTTAGTATCAATAAGACAGAAATACTATGCTCATGCATTGTAGTTGAATGGATTTTCACTTACCTTACACTCTTGTATACGCTACTAAAAGTTAGGCAATTGTCTTTTCCCTTAATCTTACACGTAAGAATCTGTAAAAATATAAAGTATTAATGTTTATTCTTAGATTAATAAGTTCACTAAACCGAATCTCATATCGGATGACTCTTAAGTTTGACTAGCAATTTAAATTGAAACCCACAAGTTATATCCAACTGGGTTTTCTAAATACATCAAAGTCATTCAAGATGTGTTGTTCTAAATCACTCGATTAATATATCCAATCTTAATCACGTTTCAAAACATCAAAACCAAGACTTCTATTATTTTGCATGTGTTTCCCTAAGAAAGTCCTTAAAATAGTTTATTACTTTAATATAAACAAGGGTTGTATATTATCAATAATTTCTCAATAATAATTTAGAAGACAAAATCATTGAATGATTTTCCAAGCCAAGCCATATTAAATTTTGTGTAATAATTAACATCCTGGATAATCCAACTTTACTTAACCTGCATCAATCCCTAATTTAGTGAGTGGAATTTCGTACAACATAATTATATAGAAAAGGGCTAGTTCAAATTCATGAAGTAAAGAACTACAAGTCATGGGTGGAAAATTACCTTCTTTTTCTTTGCACCACTTTCCTCCTACCAAGTACCAAGCTGTTTTTTTTTTGTTCTGTTTCTTCCTTAATATTTCCGTCCAGTACGTGTTTCTAAATAAGCTACGAATTCCGTAGCAACTTAGAGGGTTATCGGGCTAATATATATCCAATACTCCAATTCCTTATTCATTAAGCTATGTAACGTGGCAGCCTCTTATAAAAAGCACTCAAGATTTATTTAAGGAGGTGTGTGCAAAGCTTAACTAATGTTATTATATTAACTACACATATATATATATATATATTAGTTACTTTATCTACTACTTGCAGGTGCATATAAATATATATATATATATATATGTGATAATTTGTCTTATATATATATATCCATTCGTACTATATATATGTGTGCATTATACTTTAACAAGGGCACAAATTTCATATACTATTTTGATCGTTCGTCTCATCCCGATAGATGCGTAGATGACACCGTTCATCTCTAAAATCAGCACGTGTAATCTCGTAATTCTTTGAATAGCTACCACGTGCAACTTTATAGCTGGCTTTTAATAGCCCGACAACTAAATATCATATAAGGGTTCTAAAATTGTGAAATTTATCATGCCATATAAAATGATATAAATGATGAAAACAGCAATGACATGTAAGCAACAAATAAATAACATATAATACAGGAATTATATTGGCCTATTGAGTAGTGAGAGACTCGGGTATTACATATTCTATCACAATTGGTCATCTTCCGGTCCCTCTAGAGTTTGTATATTGTTCTCTATATCTCTCTATAGAATTCATCAATACCTCGCAATAGTTCAATAGTCATATTCTATCGTATGTGTTATGCATCCATGAAATATAATTTGATCATCTTTTTTTTTTCTTTCGCAATAGAAATCATATAATTTGTCAGTAGCAGTAGAAATGGCAATAGCAGTAGCAATGGGAGTAGCAGTAGAAATAGCAATAGAACTTTTGAAAATTTAACTTCGTACCTTGGCTTCGGAGTTGGCGTGGCATAGCGGTGGTGGATACATAGACTCTTTTCATTTATTTAAAAAAAAAGAACTTTTGCTTATTCATTTATCAGAGTACACACACACACTTACGAAAACTACAAGCAGATATTTTTTTTTGTGCAAGTCTACAGGAAGGTAGACCTGCTCTGATACCACCTGTAACGCCCCCAAATTTTGAACTATAAAATGTGTGCAAATATTCATTTTACCGTATATATATATATATATATATATTTTCATAAGAGACATGAGAAAGACAACTCGTTATAGCGAGCCATTTGATTTTCAAAAGAACAATAATTACAGTGGATATAGTCGCATAAAATAATAAAATTTGACATCTATATATAATTCTAACAGACCACTTGACAGTGAAAAGACTTTGAAAAATATCGCGTTCATACTTTTATTTATAGTGGGGTTTGTTTTCTAAACTTTATTGTCCTTGTTGAATGCTTAGATTATTTTGCATGAATGTGTAGTACAGTTGCTTAGGCCCTATTGAGCCAGGGACTCAAGAGGTCCGGGGTCGATGTATCCCTCAGGTGGAACCCCTGCAGTGCTACCTATTGTCTATGTCTACGGTTTTTCAAAAGATCTATGCTATGTCCTATTGGATTGTATTTGCATGTTTATGTGAGATATCTTTGTATTTAGCTTGGACAATTTATACTCCACTGAGCTGTGTCGCTCACCCCACATATAACAAACATTTCAGGTTAAGGAGTCGGCGATGGTTATTGGCGGTGGATAATGGGTAGCCTATGAAACTATTGGAGTAATGCCCTTTTTATTTTTTAAATGGTGATTTTAATTAAACAAGAAATTATTGAATGAATTATGATTTTCCTATGCAACTGCTAGAGTGATGTCTTTTTTTCTAAATGTTAATTTTCAAATGAATAAGAAATTGTTCAACAAGTTATTATTTTCTAAGTATTTACCTATGATGCTAGACTATGTGTGATAATTGATTGGTGTTGAGAACAAACGTTCAGTTTCTAGGGAATTTTCGAGTTGTGATAAAAAAATGATGAATTACTATGCTTTTCTAAGTTTATTTATGCAAATAGACTAAAAGGGATATTTTTAGTAAATGTGCGAATTTCTTATAAATAAATGAATATATGAATTTTATACACTTTATAATTTGTTTCCGCTGTTGCTATTGATTTTTAAAAAAAATATATTAACATGTCTATTTTCTCTTATAAATAAAAGTATGAACGCGATATTTTTCAAAGTCTTTCACTGTCAAGTGGTCTGTTAGAATTATCTATAGATGTGAAATTTTATTATTTTATGCGACTATTTCCACTGTAATTATTGTTTTTTTGAAAATCAAATGACTCGCTATAACGAGTTGTCTTTCTCATGTCTCTTATGAAAAAGAAATATATATACGATAAAATGAATATTTGCACACATTTTATAGTTCAAAATTTGGGGGAGTTACACAGATACATACTACCTACAATCTAACCAGAAAACTTGCCTATTAGGAGAAGAAATTAGAAGAAATTGTGGGAAGTGTACTCACACAATAATCATCATGCAAGATCTAAGAGGCATATTTTGAATCTGGAAACTACAAAATTAAATTTGAATCTGATATATATGATTCCCCTGCTGTTTGCATTTTCTTTTGGGTCCTAATTCACAAAAATTAAATTATAGTGAGTGATAGCAGTATATTCATTTGGTTACCGAAATTGATAATTATTAAATACAACTCCACATAAAAGAGGATGTCTATATTCCTAACAGGTCCCCTGGCCCAACCCTTAGCTATTTTCTTAGTCCTCCACAACCAAGAAACAAATATGAAAATCGGCACGACGTGTTAGAACAAAGTTATTTTTGATTTTGATGATTTCATATTTTCGATTTATAAACCAAAAGAAAGTTTATCGAATGATGTCAAAATACTATTTAGAATACTTCAAATGTTTTAATCACTTTAATCGATATTTAAGAAGTATTACTTGAACTCTATTTTTGTCAAAATTTGGAGAAATCTCTGTCTTGAGGTCGACCGGTCGCTATAGAGGGCAACCGATACCTGAAATTTTTTCAAATTTTTCAAAAAATAGAGAAGTCCCTGTAAAGAGGGCGACCGGGACCTGAGCATTTCTCAAATTGATTGAAAAACAGAGAAATTTAACAAATGAGTCATCCAAAGATTGGAAGCCAACTCAAGTCACCTGGGGAATAAAAGACTGCAGTAAAGTCAAGACAACTGAACGAGATCCGTTGATGAAAGTCAAGAATGTTACTCAGAATGGTAACATGTTAAATTTGTGAGAGATAAATTGTTAGTTCCAGTTGTGTGCAAAAGGAACAAACCAATGGAAAGATTTGCACTGTGTCGAAACGTTGTAATCTTTGCAAGACATTAAATACGAGAAAATGTCAACATCAAGGACTGCAACAAGACAAGCCAACGAACACAAGTGACTTTTGAAATCAGCCTATCTCCTCAACGGGCAAAATTTCAAAAGTTCACTATAAAAGGCTGAGGAAACTCATTGGGAAAAGGTTACCTGAACCACAAACAAGCAAGTATTATTCAAGTTGTTAACCTGAAATATTCTCAAGTATATTCAAGCAAATCCTCAAGCCTAAAACTCGAAGGAAATCGATCCAACACAAGCTGTGAAGGAAAGACAACTTCAAATCTGTTGAAGAGGAAACTTTTGAAGAATCAATAGGGGTTTACTTTCCAAGGAGGATTGTAGAAAGTTTCAAGGTCGAACCAATATCAAGTTATTGGAGGGATTCGTGATCAAATCCAAGAGCTTGAGAAAGTGAGCTGAAGTAGCAAGGCAAAAGTAGTCACAAGAGAAAGCTGGTTGTGTGACCAAGGTCGTCTCTAGACTATTCACCACTTTGTAAACGATCATTACTTAGTGGATTCCTCCAGGAGTTGGAGAAGAGAGGATTAGAAGAATTACCCCATCTTCGAACCTCTATAAAAATTAACTGTGTCATTTATTTTTTCAGCACATTCATATTTCTGCATACTTACATCATATCTGGTGATAAACTCATATTTGCTATCCAACTGATTAATAACCAAGGGCTAAAATCAAGTGTTAAAACAATTCAAAGGGTGTCAAGTCTTTCGCTGATAAAACCAATACAACCAAGTTAAAGTTCAGGTTAAACATCCGAGTTATTCTATCAACAAATTCTATCGATTTGAGTGGCTAACTCAAAATAATAACCAACTTAGTTGTCCTTCAAGGACACAGCTGTTTGAGTTAACTCTGTAATAGTTTTAAAAGGACTAAAATCGAAAAGGTGGTAAAGTTTATTCAACCCCCCCTTCTAAACCTTACCCACACCCCTTGGGACCTACACAACACAATTCTATAACACAACAAGAAAATCTCAGCAAATTTATTATACTTCATTTTCAACATTCTTGCTGTAATAGCCTAAGCACTACACTTTCACATCTTGCTTATTAGGCTTTTCTTTTTTATTACACTTGCACTTTTGAGCTATAATATTTCATTCAAAGTGTAATCTTGATTGTATTTGTAACATCATCCAAAACAAGAAATCCTTGTCAGTGCTCTTTTGGTAAGAACATGTTTGGTTGATTAGAGTTAGTTGGTTGAAAAGCTTGGTGCTTTTTGTGTTGAAGAGTTTGGTGCTCTTCAATGTTGTGGTGTAAGAAGAGTTTGGTACTCTTCCCGTTGAAGTTGTAATCGTTTTGTATCAATTAATAAAGTTTTCTTTTCAAAATTCATTCGGATATACTGGGTGTTAGTGGATTAAGCTCTAGGTGAATCGAACTGCTATAAATCATTGTGTTAATTCTTCTTACTATCACTTACATTCTTGAAGATCTTCATAGATCAGAAAAAGAGAAGAAAAATCTGAAAAATTAGGAAAATCTATTCATCCCTCTCTAGATTTTTGTAACCATTATAAACTTATCGAATGCTGTCAAAATACTATTTAGAATACTTTAAATGTTTAAATCACTTTCATCGTTATTTATGAAGTATTACTTGAACTCTATTTTTGTTAAAATTCAGAGAAATCTCTGTCTTGAGGTCGACCCGTTGTTATAGAGGGTAACCAGTACCTGAAAGATTTTCAAAATATAAAGAAGTCCCTGAACGAGGGCGACCAGTCTCTATCAAGGGCGACTGGTACCTGAGTGTTTCTCGAATTGATTAAAAACAAAGTATTTTCAAAGGGCAGGGCGACTGGTCACTATACTAGGGCGATCGGTGCTTGAAGGTTTGCAAAAATTGATTTTTTCTCTCTGTATTGATAGCCACCAACCGGTCTCTATAGACAGCAACCCGTGACAACAAAATTTATTTTCTTCTCTGTATTAATAACAACTGGTCCCTATGGTATAGGGACTGGTCGCCCTCTAATCCAACAGTTTAAACGTTCAAACTTTATACATATCGACTGGTCTTATAAATAATTTGACCACAAATTCTATCCGTTGCAGCATCACTTATCATCAAAATTTAATTTATCAATTCTTAACCATTTTTGTAGATCTTTTGATCCTTCTTTTGCAGACAAAATTCAAATTGGAGGAGCCTATGTTGGAAATCAAATCTTGAAGCTTCTTTATAAATAGTTGGAGATTTTGAAGGATCATATACAACAAAATATACAACACATTCTACAACACAACAAGAAAATCTCATCAAATTTATTGTACTTCATTTTCAACATTCTTGTTGTAATAGCCTAAGCACTACACTTTCACATCTTGCTTATTAGGATTTCCTTCTTGATCACACTTGCACTTTTGAGTTGTAATATTTCATTCAAAGTATAATCTTGATTGTATTTGTAACATCATTCAAATCAAGAAATCCTTGTCAGTGTTATTTTGGCAAGAACATGTTTGGTTGATTAGAGTTAGTTGGTTAAAAAGTTTGGTGCTTTTCGTGTTGAAGAGTTTGGTGCTTTTCAAACTTCATTCGAATATATCGAGTGGTAGTAAATTAAGCTTTAGGTGAGTCGAACCACTATAAATTATTGTGTTCATTCTTCTTACTATCTCTTACATTCTTGAAGATCTTCATATATAAGAAAAAGAGAAGAAAATCAGGAAAATCTATTCACCCTCCCTTCTAGATTTTCGTAGCCACTTGGACTAACATGACGAGCTATCCTGTAATCACCGACACTATGATAATCAGTTTTAGGTCACTAGAGTATCTAAAACAAAAATAAATATATTACAATTACTTAATGCAGATCTGAAGACCATAACTAATAAGCAATCTAAAAGTGACACCAGATACTTTCATATATAGCTAAAAACAAACAAAATAAACAAAATTATTGAAAGTTTGTAAGTATAATTAGTACCAAGCACCGAATATGTTGCACGAATGTAAAGATCCGAGACACGATTTGGGTATTGTCGAGCATCAGTCAAATTATCCCTCTAAAACATTCAATCAATACCAGGATCATGTGAATTGGCAAATTCTCAAGCCATAGACTACATAATGAATCCAATAGAAAACAATTTTCTTGCATTCAAAAGCTACCAACATTTGTCATTTTATTTCCCATCCAACATGAGCCTCAAACTGGGAAGGACTAATTTGTTAATTTAAAAATGAAAATGAAATCAAAAGGGGAAACAAATATATTTAGGCAGGGTGCAGACACCAAATGGCAGGTAGTTTGGCAGCTAAACCAATTTATGAAGCAGAAAGTATAATGTAGGCACAAACAAATTCACCTATGTGTTGCAACAACCACATAGTATTCCATTCTCCTGCTTGTAACACCCAAGAGGCAAGAATCCTATGGAATGAAATTTTTTTTTTTTTATCGAATTATCAACAATGGCCACCAATAAACAATGAGAAAATCAAATTGCAAAGAAATACACAATTTTCTTTTGATAATAAGCTAAATCGATTCAGTCCATTGGCATGAAGCGTAATTTATGTAAATTATTGTCCCTGTAACATATTAACCCTATAATATTAGAGGTAAACCAAAGTATAGAAGACAAAAAATGAGTGATAGTAAATTGAGAATAAAATAACAAATGCCATATATTTGGCTTTGAATAGGGCAAAATATCAATTTATTCAAACACATATGCTAAAACAATATTTAATCATGCACTCAAAAAATAATGAAAAAATAAAGCAAATATCAATTTATTCCACCTTGTTGCCGGAGTTTCAAACGGGCTGCTCAGGTAAGACGCGCTACTCCATGTGAGAAGGCTTAAAGGAAGATGATGATACCGCGGCATTGAAAATCCGACATTTCACGCGCCGGTGGGAGTAGAAAGCGAGGTCTCCGTAGATGCAAGTAGAAAAGCACTTCTCCCGGCTAAATCATAATTCCGCATTAAAACCCTAACGAAAATCGCAAAGACCACCAACATTTCAGAGACAGAAATATCAATAAACGCTGAAATCGAGTGATGAAGTTTTCACACACTTTTTGACAGTGGAATTCAGGATTGTGAAGGAACGGTGGAGGCAGAGAAATGAGGAATGTATTTTTTGGTGGCTTTGGGTCAACTTTTTAATTTTTATATAAGTTTTACCAAAAAGCACAACAAATTTTCTTTAAAATCGTTGTCCTTTATTAGTTTAAAAAAATTCTTATGGTCTAAAAAAGGTACAAATAGACAATACTTTAAGAAAATGTTGTCTTAGGCCTTAAATACCTGTTGTGGTATACATCATAAACAACATATGCAAAACACTGTTATCTTTGACAAAAAAATGTTATAGACAACATGTTTGTGAAAAGTAGTTGTTAATACTCCAAAAGATAACTATTTAACAGCACACCGTTGTCTTTTAGCATTTTTGTTGTAGTGGTGGTTTAGCTTTCTTTATTGGCCAAGCAGATGGTGGGCTTCGGTTTTCGATTCACCTTTTGTGGCTGAGTTGTCTAACATGTATAACGTCCCTTTAAATCAATTAGCTCCCAACGTTTTTTGAACCATCACTAGCTTTCGAATAATAGCTCAGTATCTGAATATTATTTCCTCGACCAAACTCTTTTCTTCTCTCTTTCAAATAAAAGCCTTAATCCTTAAAAGCTTGTTCTATATTGTCGCCCGAGGTAATGAAAACTTTTCTGAAAAATACCCGACCTCTAATAAGTTACGATTCCTCCCACGTAAGCCTTTGGCTTTTCCAAGTGAATGGATATGGTCTCTACGTGTCCAAAGAAAGCATGATCATAAGAGATGCTCTCCCGAGCTCACTGATCTCATTAATGTAAGTCCAAGCGGCTTAATCTAGAGGGGGTGAATAGATTATCTCCATCTTTTCGAACTTTTTAACAATCGAATGCTCAAACAAAATAATAAAGGTGCGGAATGTAAGCAACACACGTCAATTTAAAGAGGTTCAACCCACCTAGGGCCTAATCCTCTACCACCCCAAAGATATCCGGATGGATTTGAAAAGAAAAAGAATTTTATTAATTACAAAATTAATACAAATTCAACTTACAACACCTTGAAGAGCACCACACTCTTCTTCAACACCACCTTTGGAGATTACCACATCTCCCTTTGAAGATTACCAAATCTTCCTTCAACGGCACCTTGTGAAGATTACCACAATCTTCAACCTTAGAAGAATACCAAATTCTTCAACACCTCAATAAGAAGATTACCACAATCTTCAACCTTGAAGAATACCAAATTCTTCAACACCTCAATAAGAAGATTACCACAATCTTCTCGCACCTATCACCTAGATCATCCAAGTGTGCTCTTACCACTAACACTCACAAGGATATCTTTGTTTGAATGATAACCAAAAATCAAGATTACAACTCAATAATGAATAATACAATTTGAGTGCGAAGTGTAATCAAGAAAAGCCTAGACCTCAAAGATGTGAAAGTGATAAGGCAATTTTTACAAAAGAATAATGACTATGAAAGACCAAGTGTTTGCTTGAAGTGTATCTTGTTGTGTTGTATCTCAATTGTTGTATTTGTTGCTCCAAAACTTCCTCTATTTATAGGAGATGATTGATCAAGCATAGGCTCTCTCTTGGGGATTGAAAATCTACAATTAAAATCAAGAATATAGCTGTTAGAAATCAATCCCACAATTTAAGGAAATGTGTCTTGAAACGGTCATATTTTTTGTTAATACATAATGGTCGTTGAAAAGAATACACAAAAAAATAACTCAAAAACCATCACCCCAACCGTCCCCTCAAGGATAAAACGCTTACGCTTTCAAACATACTTTGTTGTACCCACCCGAGGCCGACCGGGACCGGCCGACGCCTACACATTCACCTGCTTGTTTTTCTTTCCGCTCATTTTTTGCTTTCTAAAACATCTTCGTATGGGTTGCCCTATATAAACATTTAAATGTTGTCCAATTTTTTCAAAATAAAACTCAAGAAATACTCCGAAAATTGTAGTAAAAACATTTTAAACCGATCGGAAGTATTAGGACAACATTTAGAAGCATCGTTTGAGAGTGAAAACCCAATAACGTAAAATCATTAAAAGCGTTGTCCAATTTAGACGAAAATAAACTTTGAGAAAATACTCCTAAAATATTAAAATCATTTTAAATCATTTAGGAGTATTTGGACAACCTTTAAAAACATTGTTTTGGTGATAAAATAAAATCATCAAAATTAAGATAAAAACATGTATCAAACAATCTCCCCCTTTTTGATGATTACAAACCAAAACAATTTTTACACAAACTAAGAGAGCAATTTTAGAAATGATTTTCCTTGAAAAACATTTGACCGTTTGGAAGCAACCAAAATTTCCAAAAATATTAAAGCAACCAAGTTTTAGTAAATATTTTCAAAAATAAGCACAAGCTCCCCTATCCACAAGCACATCAAGAATAATGTAAGAGCAAAAAACCATAAGCTAAAAGCTTTAGCTTTTATAATTTGTTCAAGAGCTTATAAGCTCCCCCTCAAAAACAACATTAAACAATAATATAAGTCCATCAAGCAACAATTGGACTAAAAATAAATCACAACTTATGGCTTTTATGAGCCATAGCTTATAGCTTTTATGACAGATCTTTTATTAGCTTCTTTGAGCTAATGAGCCAATATCCTGTTTCTCCCCTTTTCAAAAGAATGTTAGGATGATAGAAACATCATAGAAGTATATCAAAGTGCGCTAAAGAAAAGGTTTATCAACCATTGAGCAATTTAGGCTTAAAAACCAAGGAAAATGGGAGAAATGTATAATGAAGAGTTCATACGCCTGACAAAACATGATCTCAATGAGTATTGAAAACTTGTGGAAGCGAGAGAATCATGTAGAAGTTGAAATTTTCATAGCGACATTTTAACAAACACTTTGTGTGTGTGAAAAATAAAAGAGGTTGTATATAACCTTTGTAAATGGTTCAAGCCAAAAATTTTCATATCATCAATCAACCTCATTTCAAACCTCAATCATATGCACCATATGCAATAAATTGTTCATCAATTAAGAAGCTCAAAGTAGATTCTCAAGGGTTCAACCCAATTGAGATAAGCTAAGAATGATCAAGGCATTACAAATGCCAAAAATTAGAGCATCCATCAAGAAATAAGTCATGCTTTCAACAATACATGTATCAAATGTCCCAACATATTCAACTAAGCATAACAAAGCAATAAAAGAAGCACTTTTACCATCAAGTAATACCAATTATCAAACAATGCTTTAGAATTTTTACCATCAAATACTCCATCAAAAATCATGATCATCCACAAGTCATTATCAACTTGCAATATTAACCCTTTTAAGAAAAACAAGCAAATATCATTAGTACAAATGAGTTTTACAAAAGATCATTAAAATACAAAACATCATTAATGAAAATGCTAGAAAGTAAAGGGGTGGGATAACATCATTCCTCATCCGAGGAGAAGCAAGTTCCGGCTATGAGGTCCTTTATGAATTTCTTCAATTTGCCAATTGACTTCTTCAAACTAGAATTTTCCTTTTTCACGACCGGAGCTCTTTTCTAAGAGAAGCCACATCTCTAAATGTTTCTCTTTCCACTTTGGCCATTCTCTCTTTGATATTTAGATCTTCAACATCCAACTCGTCTTCATCTCCTTCCTCATTTTCTTCTTCCCTAATATCTTGTTCATTTCCCATTGGCCTCTTCATCCCCAATCATCTCCTTGTTCATTCAAACTCACCTCTTCCAATATTTTCAACCTCATTGTCATTAAAGAAATCATCCCGAGGTTGTTGATGTCAACACGCCCCTAGCGGCTTTGGTAGGAACCAAATGTCGTCGCATTCTTACCATTTGTAGAATGTTGGCATTATCAAAATCATTGTGACCAACATTTGACTATTCATTTCATTTTCCCATCCCGATAAGTATAAGAGTCGGCAAATCAAATTTCCCAAGGTATATTTCTTCTTGGTAAGCTTTCTAGATTCTAACAAGCAATATACAAAAATTGCCCCATAATTTACTCTTTCCCTCGAACAATCTTATAGGTGAGAAAGAGTTCGAGATTACTTGGAAGTTTTACTTCCTTTCCACAAACACAATAGAGCAAATGATAGATATAATCCGATAATTTGGCGGCATTGCCGAGTATGTCACTTGGGATATACTCCTAAAAAGGTTTTCACATCATCTAGTGAGACACCGAAAATGTTATCATCCCAATGGGTGCAATTCACATTGACTACTCCATCATTTGGCACATTAAAGTGATCACAAATATCGCCAATGTCCATGAAAAATGCCCATTAACAAATGTGTGAAGTTCCAAGGATTATCTATCGAATCAACAATCCACATATTTGCATAGAAAAGTTTTATTAGCTCGTCATCATCATAGTGCAAACAAATCCCAAAGTGAAACCCATCCTTGAATTTCAAAGTAAGCTCTAATATCCGGAAATTCATCATGAAATGCTTGAAAACGAACCATACGAGTGCACGCAATTTTCTTATCATTCAATCCAATATTCTCATAATGTTCCTCCGCAAGTTTATTTAAAAATCGAAATCTATTAGCTCTAGTGATAACTTACTTCCCAATGAATGCTCGATTTTGAAACCCCGCTCTTAATTCGACAATCTCCTCTTCTCGTAAGCCGATTTTGATGGTCTCTTTGTAGAATATCATCTTGTTGGGGATTGGAAGAAGATTCACCCCTTTGCCTCCTTCTCCTCTTTTGAGGATTTCGTCGAAATTTCTTGGAGGTGCCATATATGTAAGATTCTTGAGAAAATAAGAAGATTAGCAACAAGAATCGTGAAAAATGATGAAGAATTGAATATTTGAAGAAAGGGGATGTTAACGCTACTGTGCCAGGGTTTGGGGATTTTTGTGTGTTCTTTTTGAAACGAATTGCAAAGTTATAACCTGAAAAATTGGCACAGGCGGCCGGTCGAATAGGGTGCGACGGTCGAGGTGCGGCGGCACCGTTGGCAAGATCCCCCCAGTGATTTTCTTTCTCCCTAGTTTTCCAAAATTCGATTTTACAAAAAGTTTTAAAACTTTGCAAAAATATAATTTTGGACTATATCCACAAATATGGGTTTTGGGAAAACATATAAATGATAAAATCGAGATTAAACACGTAGTGCCTTTTAAAAGAAAATATTTGCAAGTTCAATTTGGGGCACTTAAGGGGTCAAAATGAAATATCTTGAAAGATATGTGCATAATATCGAGTTTAAAGAAAATACGAGTAGACATACCTCGATGGTTTAAGAAACTTGATGACGTAATAGCCAATGAGTATGAAGTATGTATCCTACACAATTCTTAGGCAACATATGCATAGAAAATTCAAGTGTAGGCAAAAATATGAGATAACAAAAAGAGCTTATGCTATAAGATTTCATAAGAGATAATAAGCCACATAAGTCAATGAAAAGCTCAAGAGTTTTTAGAAAAACATGCAAGGTCTCTTTTAAACATATTGAAACTCATAAATATATAAGAGACCTATTTAAAAAAATAAATACTTGAAAAATCATTTTGCAATTAAGAACATATGCATATGATTAAAAGAAATAAAATGCATATATAAATGGGGAGATACGGTTTACCAATTTGTTGTTTCCATGGGTTGTGTCTTTCCCATTGTTGATGATGATATCTTCCCATTTGGAAGTCACTTTGTTGATGATGACTTCCTTGATTACTCCATTTCAAGGTTTGTTACCTTCCCATGGTTGATGGTTTCTTCTTCTTTGAAAATCATCTTGTTGATGATGTCTTTGCCATTTCCAAGGATTGTGTTCTTCCCATTTTTGATTATATACGCTCTTCTTGAAATTGGCTTTGTTGAGAGTAGTTCTTCTTTGATCAAATGAAACGTTCATTTGATGTTTTCTTAATGGCATGAATTTTCTCCGATTTTTGTTTTGCCGGTACCTAATAGCACATTGTTTTGTGGTACCCTCATGTGTTTGGGTCCTTTAAGATTAGCTTTGAGACTTTAGGTCTCCAACAATATTTAGAGTTATTTCTAGCCCGACAAGAATTAGCCGTATGACCCTTTTGCCACAATAAAAACAAGTAGTAATTCTAGGAGCATAATGACCAATATGCATATTGACATCCTTTTTCATATGATTAACAACATTAGGCTTATGATCAAGTCCTTTATCACAATTATGAATATCAACAATATTGGACATTTTATTGGTACTCAAGTTGGATTTTAATAAATCCTTTTTCATGCAATCAATATTTTCAACAAGAGTACTATTTTCTTTTTCAAGGTTTCTAACCTTGTCATTTGGTGGTGTGAGCACATGATAGTGATTCATAGGAAGTAAATAAACTATCCTTATCATTTTTCAAACTATTGAATTCCTTTTTCAAATTTTTATACTTAACAAGCAAGCTTTGGAATTCATCTTGAAGATCATCAAAATCATTTTGCAAATCACTATAATCATTTTGAATAACAATATCATAAGAAGTAGAGGTTTAGAACTTACCTTGTTTTCTTCTTCGATGCCCATAAGACATTTTTCTATTTCATCATCGGTAAGAGGCTCATCCCATATTGTTGATTTGATGTTGTATCCATTTGAGAAGTAGATGCTTTTGAGTTGCTCTTTTATTTGCATATACTTCATAGATGGCTTCTAATTTTTGCCATACTCCATTGCCGACTTTATTCCTAAATATGTTCATATTCTAAATTAGTAAATGAACAATATAAAATATTTAAAGCCTTACCGTTTAAGGAGATGATTTTCTTCTCTTCATCATTGAGCTCTTTGAAGCCTTTTGAGGTATATGGTATATCTTTCGTTGGAATGGATTCTCCATTAATGAAAATGTCGAACCCGCAACCTTGTAAGTAGCATTCCATTCTTTCTTTCCAAAATATAAAATTTTTGGAATCAAACCGAGGTGTTGGTGGTGGAGGTGCCGGAAAGGTGAGCTTCGTCAGTAAACGACGATCGTTTCTCTTCACTCCGATGTGAAACGAGCTTGCCAAAGAGTTTGGCTCGATACCACTATCCAAACAACGATAATCTAGAGGGGGTGAATAGATTATCTCCATCTTTTCGACCCTCTTTTAACAATCGAATGCTCAAACAAAATAATAAAGAATGTAAGCAACACGTCAATTTAAAGAGGTTCAACCCACCTAGCCTAATCCTCTACCACCCCAAAGATATCCTGGATTTTCGAAAAGAAAAAGAATTTTATTAATTACCAAAATTAATACAAATTCAACTTACAACACCTTTGAAGAGCACCAAACACCACCTTTGAGATTACCACAATCTCCCTTTGAAGATTACCAATCTTCCTTCAATCACCTTTGTGAAGATTACCACAATCTTCAACCTTGAAGAATACCAAATACTTCAACACCTCAATAAGAAGATTACCACAATCTTCAACCTTGAAGAATACCAAATTCTTCAACACCTCAATAAGAGATTACCACAATCTTCTTGCACCTATCACCTAGATCATCCAAGTGTGCTCTTACCACTAGAACACTCACAAGGATATCTTGTGTTTGAATGATAACCAAAAATCAAGATTACAACTCAATAATGAATAATACAATTTGAGTGCGAAGTGTAATCAAGAAAAGCCTAGACCTCAAAGATGTGAAAGTGATAAGCTTTTTTTACAACAAGAATAATGACTATGAAAGACCAAGTGTTTGCTTGAAGTGTATCTTGTTGTGTTGTATCTCAATTGTTGTATTTGTTGCTCCAAAACTTCCTCTATTTATTGATTGATCAAGCATAGGCTCCTCTTTTGAAAATCTCTACAATTAAAATCAAGAATATAGCTGTTAGAAATCAATCCCACAATTTAAGGAAATGTGTCTTGTCAAACGGTCATATTTTTTTGTTAATACATAGAGCGACTTAAATAGACGTTGAAAAGAATACACAAAGAAAATAAAGGGCGACCGGTCGACGTCTACCTCGACCGACCATCACCCCAACCGGTCCCCCTCATGGATTTTGCAAGGATAAAACGCTTACGTTTGAAACATACTTGCAGTGTAAATCGACCGACTGGGCGACCGGCCGAACCGGCGACGCCAGATGGCAAATTGTTTTTCTTTTCCGTCTCATTTTCTGTTTCTAAAAACATCTTCGCCCCTTTAGGGCTTTGTTGTCCAATTTTTGTCGAAAATAAAACTCAAGAAATACTCCGAAAATATAGTAAAAACATTTTAAACCGATCGGAGTATTAGGACAACATTTAGAAGCATCGTTTGAGAGTGAAAACCAATAACGTAAAATCATTAAAAGCGTTGTCCAATTTAGACTAAACTTTGAGAAAATACTCCGGAAAATATTAAAATCATTTTAAATCATTTAGGAGTATTTGGACAACCTTTAAAAAACATTGTTTTGGTGATAAGGTTCACTACTAACATATATGATTTATCCTGACTTATCACACAGTCTCTATTTCACTACTCGGGCATAAGCCCTATTATCTTTTCTCTAGAAATGGACATCAGTAAAGCTTCATTTTCTTCTTCTTTTTGCATAGTTTTTGTGAACATAAAATTTTCTAACTTTTTATATATCGTGCAGACACCATTCTTGCCAACATTGTTGCCAAGAAGGATGAGGCCCGCAAGAAAATGACCTTTGTGGCCCGAGCTGCTTCTACTCAACAATCTGGCGAGGCTGTTGTCAGGCTACCTGTTATTGGCTCCCGATCTCCAAAAACAACTCGAACATCCACTTTTTTGATATAATGGCCGAATTTGCCGACCTGAGTAGCCGCCCGACAACCAAGGTTGCTTCCGTAAGGGGTGGTTCAGACGACGATGTTCTACCTCCAAAGAGGTCCAAGTCTGGCCCAAGCTGATCCGACCCAATCACTCTCATTCAGAGTCCCATTAATACTCTAAATCAGACTTTCTTCATAAGGAACTCTATTTTGAAGAACAAAGATGGGTTGACAGCAGCTCAGTATATTCAGGGTCACTGCCCTACTTCTAACCGCCATGCCCTGGACAAACTCAGTTGTCCTGAGCTAGTGAACTCCTTCTGACTTGACCAAGCCCGAGATCGTGTAAAATTGATTGCCTTAGTGGCCCGGACACAAATGGGTTTTGCTGACCTTGTTCTAGTGACCGAGCTAAATTCCCTTAAGATATATTACTCCAAGTTGAAATCTAAGGCGGGAAAATTGCTCAATGCTATTCGGGAGCAAAAATATGAGATCACCCAGCTCAAAGGGTCTTTGGCTTCCCTCAACATCAAAATGAAGTTTGTAGATGATGAGAATACCAACCTGAGAGTTGAGCTGAAGGATGTCCAAGTTCAGTATACTAATCGAGTTGATGAGGCTAGGGAAGAAGGGATAAGAATAGGTTGGCATGATTATTTGAAATCGTAGGAGGGTCGAACTCTGGTGGGGGCATATAAAAGAAAAGATCAAAAAATGTTTTGTAAGTTCAACTAAGTTTCTAAAGGTGTTGGTAGGAGGGGTTGTTCAATACTACGAGTTTGATTTTGATTAGGCTGAACTCCAGCTCCAGGCCAAGGGTATGCACGAGACATTTGATATCTTCAATAGCCATAGACATTGTTTCACTATCGATGGGTGAAGTGTCAGTTTTCATGGAGTCTACTCAACATTAGACTTATCAGGTTTGCCAATTAGTCGACTCGCAGGTTGAGTCTTCTATTTCTTGGCAGCAACTGCCTTCTTAGGAGCATCATTCCTCTTCTTTTTTGGTGTGCGAGCAGACTCAGTTTGCACCGTCTCAGATGTCTCTCCCTCAGAAACACCATTATTTTCATCTTGGCACGAGTCGTTGTTCGAGCACCAGACAAGTTGGCCCTAAAAAGCTTATTGTTTACATGAAATGGTTTTCCCTTCCGCAAAGGGACTTCTTTCTTCTCTAGTAGCTATCCCAACACCAGTCCGTAACCAAGCCCCTTCTGGAACTTGCCATTTACAACTTTGCACCATAAGAACGTTATGAATCAATTTGTCGAAGATAAATTCGCTCAAGTTAACTTTTAGTTCTTCTAAAATGGTAGTTATCACTATCATTTTAGCAGATATCTGGTCATAAGACCTTTGTTTGGTGTCCACACAATTAGACACAATATCCATCAGTTTATGGTACTCCTCTTTGATCACTGACTTGAATCCAGAATGATTGTGATTGTCCTTCTCTTCCTCCAAATCATTCTCTTCCCATGTATTCTGCATGTCGAACTCATAGTCCTTCAGCTCACTCAGACAGATTTAGGTAAATACATCAGCTCAGTCAAGTCTGCTGATGTTAACACGAAATCTATCCCATTGACAGATGAGTGGATTCCATCATCTTGCACATTGGCATTCACATAGAACATCGCCACTTCCTCCATGAATGTCTGAGGCATCTCCAACGTTAGAAACTCCAAAAGTTTTGATTTCTCCAGGTACTTAACAATCTTTTGTGCCCTAGCCTTACTTTCTGAATGCTTAACCTGGCCTTCAACGTCAATGGTCACTCTAGAGTATACCTGATAAGTGTCTTTTATGCATGTTTTACTTGTTTATTTGAGTATGATTTAAGATGTTTTGTTGCAAGTTTCGTAGATTTTTTGTTGTAAATGGTTCATCTTACTTTAAGGTATTTTTATTGGTGTAGATTGATCATATGGAGCTATTATTGGTGAATTTCGAGCCATAGATTCATGTCAAAATATATCCCGGGGTTTACAGATGCAAAAATGCTCAAAATCCCAAGCTAAATGCGTTATTTTGGGGCCTTATGGATCAAACGCAGCCAGGGTGTGTTTTTTAACACGACCATGTAAAAAATGAGTCAAAATATAACAAAAATATGGCCATGTCGTACAGAACATGACCGGGCCATGTTGTTAAGCACAACCATGATCTAGAAGATGCCAAATGTCGTATCAAACATGCCCATGCTGTTTTTCTCAGCACGGTCATGTTGCATAATAGTTTCTGCCCAATTTTTGAAGGGTATTTTGGGAAAATACTTCAACCAAACCTTTTTGACAATTCTTATACGCCTTTAATACCTAATTTTGATGCACAAAGTCTACTTTCCACAAATAATTTTGCATAAAACAATCACTCAACAACCCAACTAATAAATTGGAGCATTAAACTATCAAAAGATGACATTATTAATGGGTATTTTCATCAAAGTAATGTCAATAAATGCCAAGAATGAGGTTGAGAAAGGAATCAGATTTTAGAGTGAGATTGGATACAAGAGAAACATATATTATGGGGGAGGGAGAGAGTTATATGGTCTTAGACAAGGAGACTTGGATCACCATGAAGAGGCGCTAAGGCATAAGGATTGAAGATCGCTCGGAGAGGATGATGAATGCCACCACTTCATCATACACCCATCAGGGGAGTCTTGTGTTGGTTTTGGAAGTTTTAACTTCAAGTATTCATGTCGATTTCGAGCGAAACTTCTTGTTTTATTGTTGTTTTCATTTTCAAATCGTCATGAGCTAAATCGCTAGTTTTTAATGCGATGAACCCTAAAATTTATTCGTGATTATTGATTTGAATATTTTATATGTTTTCTTATGTTTTTATGCAATTCACTTATGTTATGTTTGTTTATTCGAATTGGTATATGCACAATATTGATTTGAAGTTTATTTTTCACCAGGTAATCAATAGGTTTATGGCGAAATAGAACTAACATAAGTGAAAGGAGTTGCATGCAATCCTAGATATAATATGACATAAATCTTTCGGATTAGGGACAAACCTAACATGAGATTTCATAAATCGTTAATGCAATCTTGGGGGTTTTAACTAGAAAGATATTTCAGTTAATCAACTTGAGGTTAGGAGTTATTCACCTTGACAGAGGGTTTAACTTAATTTAGGAATGCCTACGGTCCATAAAACGTGAATGTATGTTAAGAGATGGTTAAAACGTAAGGGTTATGGTTATATTTATTTTGGTAAAATCAGAAAGACGTTTTAGGGGGATTCACATTCAAGCATGTTTCTATCCACCATCTTCCAATCCGAGTGTATCTGATATCTTTCGTGTTCTTAGTTGCATTTTCCACTTTTATTTGCTTTCGTTTTATTTTTATTTTGCAACAAACTATTTGGCAAATTTGTAGGCTAGATAATAGAAAGATGCTAAATACTAGTAATCATAGTCCTTGTTGGAATAACACTCGATACTCGCGTAGCTTGCTATAAACGATAGGTGTACTTGCCTAGGCTATTTTTAGGAGTAGCTTCTGAGCCATCATATTTTTGGCAACGTTGCTGCTGACTAGGATACTACGAACACCTTATTTTCAATAATCAAGCCATTTTTTATTTTATTCTTTTACACATTCTTCTTCATTTTCATCTTGTTTGGGCATATTGTGAAACTCGTCATGAAAATGCAACAATGAACTTTACCTGATAATAATGAGACCAATCCGCGCAATAAATCTCCATAGTAAGGTAATGTAGTCTAACTATACGGCTATAAAGAAGCGCTGACTGGGAGGCAACCCAGTAGTTCTTTGTTTCTTTTCTTTATTTAGTCATTGGTTGTTACGAGTCATGAGACAATAATTGGACACTTTGGTGGGTGTTGGTACCGTTTTTGTCTTACTTGAGCAGATTTGAGCTTTCACTGTATTCAAGTTTTTGTTGCAAATTATTGTTAGATATGTATATGCTGGTGAAAGCCCTAGACTAAACAACCCAATGACCGCTCCACATCAATCCCACTCTCGCAGTAAGGTCGTTTCTTTCCTTCTTCTTCCTACTTTTTCTTTCCTTTTTAGTTTTTATTATTTTTGTGTGCTTTGTATGTATGTCCATCTCTTTCTTTCACATTGAGGGCAATGTGAATCTTTAAGTTGGAGGTGGATGCAATTGCATGCTTGTTAAAAATTTTCCTTCGAATACTTGTGTGTTTGCTTTTATTTTGAATCTGTTGATAGGAGATATGATTTTTCAAGGAAACAAATTGAGTATTTGTTAGTCAATAACTTGACCCAATCACACTTGAATTAGCTTTATAATTTGTGTTTTAAACGCAAAGCAATTGATTGTCTTGAATAGATTAACATGGATGTGGGCTGAATTTGGACGAGATTTTAACACCATAATACTTTATTTGGTAAAGCATATACAATGATACTTAGGGTTATGAACGTTTGAGAACTCTTGATTTAGCATTGGTTACTAGTTGTTAAACCAAGCCAATGAACCTGAAAATAAAAATAAAAACAAAATAAAACAAAAAAAAGACCAATAAGGTTATACTACTCTATTTGTTGTTGCTTAGTAACTAGGAGAATCCATGAGCCCCATGTTTGTCTTATACGTAACATGACGCATAAATATGAGTATGGAAAACCACTCTAGTAGTGTTTGAACTGAAATTCAAAATTTAAACCTATTGGAAGCATGCCTCGAACGTCCTCAATCAAAAAAAAAAAGAAAAAGCCACTACAACATAAATGATATTAGGTAACACCAAAAAAATATTACCTAATGGCCATCAAATGTTACTACAGACAATAGGTAGCACTTTTATGGTGATGCACTTGCCCGTGCTACCTATAGTCTATGGTAACACTTTTATTAGCTTTTAGTGACACTTTTTCAAAGTGTTACATTAAGTTCTCTATTGGTAACACTTTGAAACAATATTTTTAAAGTGTTACATATGAATCTTATGTAACAATTTTTATATTTGTAACACTTTAAAAAAAATACTTCTACAGTGTTACATATGAATCTTATGTAACACTTTTTTTTGTAGCACTTCATTGAAATACCATTTTCTGCCACCAAGTAGATTCAAACTCACGACCTGTATTTGTGGAAGTGACAGTTTGCCACTAAGCAAAGTTGATTCTTGTTATAACTTTTGCTTTGTTTTATATATACACATACACACACATAGACATATATATATATTAAAATTGTATAAAAATTATATTATATGTATCTATATTATGTTTTATCTAATAAAGATTATATTATATAATATATGTATTAAATTATATTATACACTGTATATATCAAATTTTATATTATATGGTATATAATTTGCAAATCATATTATGTTATATATTAAAGGACACGAAAAAATAAAATATAAAAAATATATAAAATGAATTTATCGACTGATCAATATTCAATCGGTAAAAATAAAAATTATATAAAAAATAAAATTAATTTCCAGACAAATAAAAAAAATCTAATAGTAAAAAATTAAATAATAAATAAATAATGAAAAAATAATTTACCAATGGAAAAAATTCCTAAGTAATTACCGACAACATCAATTTTCATTGGTAAATTTTTTTAACAAGTAAAAAAATAAAAAATAAAATTTAACGATGAAATTGGTCTCCGTTAGTGAAAATTAAGAAATAAATAAATAATAATAATAAATTCTATACATGCACATTTTCCGTCGGTATTATGGCGGAATTAATTACCTCCGTAAAAAATAAAAAAATAATAGCAAAACTAAAATATATTATAAAAAGAAAATAAAAAATCAATAAAAAAACATAGTACATGATGTCTACAATTTTTAGGTTTAGTGATTTTTTTGTCTTCACCTAATTAAATCGTTGACATGGTTTAATGATAGTTATATAATTTTTTTTTACTAAAATATAGCCTAAAAAACGTTACAATTAATAAAATATAGTGTTGCCAAGAGTGCTTCTTAAATAAAGTGATACCTATTTGTGTTACAAAAGAAATAACAAAAAAAAGTGATACTTAAAAAGTGTTACTTATTTAAAAGTATTACATATAAGTGTTACATATTGATAAAGTGCTACAAAAGTGTTACATAAATATTGTAATGTAAGTGTTACAAACATGTGTTACATATGTACCTTATGTAAAAGTGCTACAAAATTTGTGTTACTTAATGTCATTTATGTTGTAGTGAGTGTAGATAATGTTGAGGGAAAAGATTCATATTATTATTGAATAATTGGGAAAATACATATACAAGAATGAGATCTGTTTACATCCTCCAGAATAGGAAACAAATAAACCTAGAATCTATTAACTAAGGTAAGTAAATATGAGAGAATATTTGGTTAATTACTATTCCTACTTTCCTGGTATACACACGATTCTATATTAAAAGTAAATATTCTACTTTCCTAATTTCCTGGAAACTTTCTACACTCCCCCTCAAGCTGGGTTGTATTTGTTTGTCATGTCGAGCTTGGAACATAGTTCGTGGAAGTTAGGGCGATGGAGAGCTTGCGTTAAGATGTCTGCCGTTTGAGGTTGAGTTGGAATATAGTTGAGAGCAATTTCTTTGCCTTCAATCTTCTCACTGATAAAATGACGATCAATCACCACATGTTTAATCCTATCATGATGAACTGGATTCTTGGCTATACTATCACTGATTGACTATCACTCCTCATGTTCACTGGACCGTCTAACTTAACATTCTGCTCTTGCAATAGCCTCTTTAGCCAAATCCCTTCACATATTCCAAGTGCCAATGCTCGAAACTCCGCCTCAGCACTACTTCGGGCAACCACAGGTTGTTTCTTGCTTCGCCAAGTTATTGAGTTTCCCCACATAAATGAATAGTATCCTGATGTCGATTTCCGATCCAATAGGCAATCTAACCCAATCTGCATCAGTGAAAACTTCAACTGTTCTGTTTATTGTTTTCCTGAACACCAATCCCTTACTTGGATCTTTTTTGAGATATCAGGATTCGATATACAGCCGCCATGGTTCCTAGAAAGGGTTGCTCATAAACTGACTAACCACACTGACTGAGAAACCAATATTCGGGCATGTATGTGATAGGTAGATTAGTTTCCCTACTAAATGTTGATATCTACCTTTATCGATTGTTATGCCATCAGTTCGAACCCCTAATTTTGCATTGGGATCCATATGAGTGTCAATTGGTTTGCACCCCACCATTCATGTTTCCTTGAGAAGGTCGAGAACAAATTTGTGTTGTGACATCGAGATACTTTTACTTGATCTAGCCACTTCCATCCCAAGGAAATACTTCAAGTTTCCAAGGTCCTTAATCTCGAATTCCCTAGAAAACAACCCTTTTAAAGATTCAATTTCTTCGCAATTACAGAACTATGTCATCAATGTATATAATAAAGGTAGTGAGTTTCCCATCAGTGGTATGTTTGAGAAATAAGGTGTGGTCGGCTTGACATTGAAGATACCCCGTCCTTTAAGTACTCCGGTGAATATACCAAACCATGCCCGATGAGACTGTTTTAGGCCATATAATGACTTCCTGAGCTTGCACACTTTGTTGGAGGTGGTAATCTTTTCGAAACCTGGAGGCAGAGGCGGAACTAAGGAGGGGCAAGTGGGGGCCACTGCCCTCCCCAAAAATTTTCAAAAAATGATTTTTCTACTTGTGTTTTATTTTAAAAATATACCTATACTTATGAAAATTTACATTTGCCCCCCCAAAATTTTGAAAAAAATTCATATATAGGTCTTCAAAATATATTTTGCCCCCCAAGTCCCGAATCCTGCGTCCGCCACTGCCTGGAGGTATATCCATGTATACATCTTCCTCTAGGTCTCCATTTAGGAAAGCATTTTCGACATCCAGATGAAATAGAGGCCAATCCTGGTTTATTGCCAAGGACATGAGTACAAAAATGGTGTTTAGATTTGCAACTGGAGAAAAGTTTTCTTAGTAGTCGATGCCATACGACTGTGTAAACCCTTTTGCTACGAGGAGAGCCTTGAATCTTGCCACACTTCCATCTGCTTTGTGCTTAACCGAGAATATCCACTTACACCCACAGTTCATTTTCCAGGAGGAAGAGCGGTGATAGTCCATGTCCCATTTTTTTCAAGAGCTCTAATTTCTTATAGAGTGGATGCCTTCCATTCGGGTCTTTGTACGGCACCATGATTTGATTTTCGAATTTGGACACGATCAAGCTTGGTCACAAAGGCTCTGAATTTTGGTGACAACTTTGCATTTGACAAGTGATTATGAAGAGGGTGTTGTGTGCATTGTCGAACATCTTTTCGATTTGCAATTGGTAGATCTAGATCTGAGCCAGAATCTGGAATTTGATCAGACAAAGGAATCAGAATAAGATCAGTCTTGTCTTGCATGTTTTCACTGGATTTTGGAACAGAGGAAATGTCTTGATCATGTTGAGTTTGTGCACGATGTACTTGAGCTTGTTCCTGACGTCTGTTTTTCCTCATATAGTCTTGTAATTCCTTTTCATTTGCAATTTAGTTAAGGATATGTTGAGATATAGGACTCTGACTCTATATAGAAATAGGATCGGGTGTTCCAACAGGTGTTATAGTTGACTCGGGAGGTGATTCGATTATGATAGTGGTTGATTCAATTGGTGAAGATGTGAGAATTTATGGCTGAATACTTGGGCTACTCTCGACTACATTTTCAATAAGTGAGTTCCAATCCCAATTCTGAGATTCCATCATGTTATTCTCCCCCTGAATAGAAGAATTAGGGTAAAATAGTTGATGTTCGAAGAATGTGACATCCATGGAACGAAAGAAATTCTTTGTTAGAGGGCAATAACATTTGTAACTTTTTTTGTTAATTGAATAGCCCAAAAATATGCATTTAGTTGCCCTAGGATCCAGTTTCCCTCAGTGTTGTGCATGAATGTGTACAAATGCTGAACAACCAAAAACCTTAAGTGGAATCTGAGTGATGAAGTGAGAATTGGGAAAGGCTTTAAGTAATGATTGGCAAGGAGTTTTGAAATTCAGAATTCGAGAGGACATCATGTTATGAGATAATTGGCAGTGAGGATAGCTTCACCCCAAAATCTCTTGGGAACATTTGAGGTAAACTACAGTGAACGAGCTATCTCGAGAATGTGATGGTTATTCTGTTCGGCCACACCATTTTGTTGGGGTGTGTCAATGCAAGAAATTTGGTGAACAATCCCATGAGTTTGGAAATAATCACCAGAAAGAATTGAAGAAGTCTCGGGCATTATCTGTCTTGAGAATTTGAATATTTGTTTTGAATTGATTTTGTATCATGAGGTGATAGGTTTTGGAAATATGGCTAGTTTCAGATTGTCGTTCAATAGAAATACTCAACTTAGACATGTTTGATCATCAACAAATAACAAAAACCACCGAGACCTAGTAATATTTGCAATTCTCGAGGGACCCCAAATATCATTGTGTATAAAGGAAAATGGGTGATTGGATTTATATGGTTGAGATGGATAGGAACTACATTTGTGTTTGGACAATTGACATATATCACACTGAAAAAATTTGAAACTTTTATTGATAAATAAGGATGGAAAGAGTCATTCAAGATAGATAAAATTTGGATGACTTAGGCGGTAGTGCCACATCATAATTGCATTCTCTTTATTGGACAGACTTGAAGACAAAGAAATATTGGATAACTGACACTGGGCTGACACAAATCGTGCTGCAAGATTTTCCTTGAGGATAGTCATCCTATTTGAGGAGATAAAGACCTGCCCAAAGCTCAGCATTGCCAATTCTTTTCCCTGATTTCGAATCCTGAAAAACACAAGATTTAGCAGTAAATTTAGTTATGCAGCCTAAGTAATGGTTAAGTTTGCTCACGAGAGTAAATTGCAATCTAGTTTTGGCACAAATAAAATAGAGTGTAGTACTAGATTTTTTGATAGAATGACTGTGCCAATGCCAACAACTCTTAACCATGATCCATTGGCTATTCATACTGAGATAAAATCCTGAACGGGTTATAAGATGAGAATATGTATTGGTTTTCAGTCATATGATCGGATGTGCCTGAGTCAACAATCCAAGTATTTGAGGATGTCACGGTTGCACCAAATGCGATGGATGTATTACTTTTGTGAGCAACACTTCTAGTTCCAATGATAGTAGAGGCTGATTTGAGAACACTTCCGACTTGAAATAATTTGGAAGTAATCTCACTGCTAGAATAAATCTTACGGACAACCTCCCAAATATCATTGTCATGAGCATCAGATTTATTGGATTATTTTGTTGCTCCACTAAGATAATCATCATGCCCTTTGACACTAATGAACATCCTTATAGATTGATACCATAGTAAATAATTGTGACCAATTAATGTGTGGATAGTCATAAGGAAAAAGTTGGTCTCGGACATAGCAGGGGTGATTGAGGATGATGAACCAGCAGGAGAAGAAATGTTGGTTGATGATGACTGTTCTGTTCCAGCCATCATTGAGAAAAGAAAAAGACATATTAGGGTTTAGAGACCAACTTTGATACCATGTAGATAATGTTGAGGTAAAAGATTCATAATATTATTGAATAATTGGGAAAATATGCAAGAATGAGATCAGTTTAGATCCTCCAAAATAGGAAACAAAATAAGGCTAGAATATGTTAACTAAGGTAAGTAAATATGAGAGAATATTTGGTTAATTACTATTCATATTTTTCTTTTATACACACGATTCTATATTAAAAGTAAATATTCTACTTTCTTAACTTCCTGGAAACTTTCTACAAAGAGAATGTATATTGCTTGCATTTCTAATTCCAATAAAGTTCAAGAAGCTAGGTTATTTGACTAGTTGACTATTACAAAAATCGATTGAGTTCTCGTATTTTCATATTGTTATTGGATTGAAGTTGCCCATAACTATCAATATTTGTGTAGTGATGAGTTCAAATCTGAATCATGCCCGCTGATATTAAGTCCTTACTTGTCAATCGATCATTTTGCAAAACTATGTTTTTACTTCATATTTAATTCGTGTTGAGAGGGCTAAGAAATTGACTGCATGTGTTCAATGTGTTGAGATAATGATCTTCCTTGTATGTTGTCATGTATTTAATCCCTCCTTATGATTTTATGGTTTGCTTGAGAACAAGCAAAGTTCTAAGTTGGAGGTGATAGTGTCTTTTTGTGCATGTTTTACTTATTTATTTGAGTATTATTTAGGTTGTTTTGTTGTTAGTTTTGTTTATTTTTTATTATAAATGGTTCATATTACTGTGAGGTATTTTTATTGGTGTAGATTGATCATACAGAGCTATTTTTGGTGAATTTCGAGCAATAGATTCATGTCAAAATATATCTCGGGGTTTATGGATGCAAAAACGCTGCAAATCCAAGCTAAACACCTCATTTCGGGGCCGTTCGAATCGAATACAACCAGGGTGTGTTTTTTAACACGACCATGTAAAAAATGAGTCAAAAATAGAGCAAAAATATGGCCATGTGAAACTGAATACTGCCGGGATGCATTTTTTAGCATGGTCGTGTTCTGGAAGATGCCAAAGGCCATATCAAACACATCCAGACTGTGTTTCTCAGCACAACCGTGTTGCATAATAGTTATTGCCCCATTTTTGAACGGTATTTTGGAAAAGTACTTCAACCATGCCTTTTTGACAACTGTTGTACATATTTAACACCTAATTTTGATGCACAAAGTCTCTTTTACACCAACAATTTTGCATAAAACAATGACTCAACAACCCAACTAATAAATTGGAGCATTAAATTATCAAAAAATGACATTATTAGAATAGTTTCATCAAAGTAAGGTCAATAAAAGCCCAAGGAAGAAGTTGAGAAAAAGAATCAGATTTTAAAGTGAGATTAGAGACAAGAGAAACATATATTGTAGGGAGGGAGAGAGTTAGAAGGACTTGGACAAGGAGACTTAGATCACCATCAAGAGGCGCTAAGGCATAAGGATTGAAGATCGCTCGGAGAGGAAGATGAACGCCACCACTTCATCATCACACATCCATTCGGGGAGTCTTGTGTTGGTTTTGGAAGTTTTAACTTCAAGTATTCAGTCGATTTCGAGAGAAACTTCTTGTTTAATTGTTGTTTTCATTTTCAAATCCATCATGAGCTAAATCACTAGTTTTTGAATGCGAGGTACCCTAAAACTTATTCGCGATTATTGATTTGAATATTTTCATATGCTTTCTTTTGCTTTTATGTGATTCACTTATGTTATGCTTGTTTATTTGAAATGGTATATGCGCAGTAATTATTTGAAGTTTATTTTTCACCGGATAATCGATAGGTTTATGGCAAAATAGAAATAACATAAGTGAAAGGAGTTGCATGCAATCCAAGATATAAGACGACATAAATATTTTGGATTAAGGTCAAATTTAATCATAAATCATTAATGCAATCTTGAGGTTTTTAACTAGAAAGATATTTCAGTTAATCAACTTGAGATTAGGAGTTATTCACCTTGACAGAGGGTTTAATTTAATATAGGAATGGCTACGGTCCATGAAACATGAAAGTGTGTTAAGAGATGGTTAAAACTTAAAGGTTATGGTTGTATTTGTTTTGGTAAAATCACAAAGACATTCTAGGGGGATTCACATCCAAGTACGTTTCTATCAATCATCTTCTAATCTGAGTATATCTGATATCTTCCGTGTTCTTTGCCTTTTCCAATTTTATTTGCTTTCATTTTATTTTCATTTTTCAACAAACTATTTGGCGAATTTGTAAGCTAGATAATAGAAAGATGGTAAATACTAGTAATCATAGTTCTCGTGGGAATGACACTCGAAACTCGCTTAGCTTGCTATAAACGATAGGTGCACTTGCCTACGCTGTTTTTAGGAGAAGCTTCCGAGCCATCAATGCCTTCTCTGACATCTTCATAAAAGTTCAAAGTTTGTGATTCAGCAGGAGCATATGATTCCTTAGGTGCCATCTCGAATTAGGATTCTTGAGAGTTTGAAATCGCAGATTGTCTTCTTCGCATGAGAGAAAAAATATTCATGAGAGTGTTTGTGTGTGTAAGGATGAAGTGAGAGGGACAAGACCCTTTTTATATGAGATGAAGAAACATGATAAAAAATAGCAATTTGAATTTTGATCAACGATCGAGATTTGATCTTGAAATCCAAATTTGAAGAAATAATACGCTAGTGGCATTTATGGTCAATCATAAACGTCCGAGCATTTTTCACTATGCATCTTTAAATAAAGTGACTGCATGGAATGCGATTGACGCATTGTCTTAGAACATTCCCCCTTATTAAATGCTACATCATTTTATCCTTTACAAGTGCAAATGAGTAAATCTTATGCATACGTGTTGCGTAACTGACATGACGTTTTTGCTTCGAGTTATTTTATAATAAGCATCTGATATTTGGCTCTTTTCTTCAGACAATTTCACTCTGCAGATCATTCGACTTACTGATTTCACTTAGCTGTTAGTAGTAGACTATTCTATAACAACTTTCTTGACTTTCTTTCTTATTTTATCAACTATTATGGTTGACTTAACTCACCTCAATCAATCCAAGCTTATTCTATAACTCTCCAAACCTGGATTCACACAAGGGTTTGGTTTGCTTTTTAGTTGGAACATATTCCAACTTGTTATCATTCTTTTCTACATGATCTCTGATGAAGTGATATCTAACTCCAATGTGCTTGGTTTTTGAGTGCAAAATTGGATTTTGAGTTATGGCTATTGAGCTAGTGTTGTCACACATGATTGGGATTTCTCTCTTTCATGTCATAATCCCTTAGTTATTGTCTCATCCATAGGACCTGGGCCCAACAACTTCCAATAGCTATGTACTCTGCCTCAGATGTAGATGTAGCAATTGAATTCTGTTTCTTGCTGAACTAAGAAACTAATCTGTTACCAAGCAGTTGACATGTACCTAAAGTACTTTTTCTGTCAACACAACATCAAACAAAGTCTGAATCTGAATACCCAATGAGATCAAAGCCTCTTTCCTTAGGATACCATAATCCTGCTTCTTGACTTCCTTTAAGATATCTGAAAATCTTCTTTGCAGCAATCATGTGACTTTCATTAGATGCAGACTGAAATATAGCACATATACCAACTGCAAATGTAATGCCTAGTCTGCTTGCAGTTAGATAGAGCAATGAACCAGTAAGAGCTATGTATCTTGTTTGATCAAATGGTTTTTCTTCTGCATCAATATCCATTTTTATGGAAGTGTTCATGGAAATCTTGATAGATGACTTCTCATCCACACCAAAATTCTTTATTAAATCTCTAGTGTACTTAGTTTAGCATATGAATATCCATTCTTTCATTTGCTTCACTTGAAGTCCAAGGAAAAATGGCAATTCTCCCATCATGCTCATTTCAAACTGCCTTGCATAAGCTTTGGGGATTCGTGACATAATTCTTTGTTAGTGGATCTAAAAGTGATGTCATCCACATAAATTTGCACAAGTAGAATGTTTTCTCCATCTTGAATTCTGAATACGGTTCAGTCAACCTTTCTTTTGGTGAATCCATTACTGTGAGAAATTGAGAAAGTGTATCATACCAACCTTTAGGTGCTTGTTTCAATCCCTGTAGAGCCTTTTTTAGCTTTTGCACTTTATCTCCTAGAGTCTTCTGCTCAAATCCTGGAGATTGTTCAACACATACGTCTTCCTCCAATATACCATTAAGGAATGCATTCTTCATATCCATTTGATAAACTGTGAAGTTCTTGTGTGTTGCATATGCTAGGATCATCCTTATTGTCTCCAATCTGGCAACAGGTGCAAAGGTTTCATCAAAATTTATTCCCTCTTTTTTGCAATACCGTTTGGCTACCAATCTTGCCTTGTTTCTAACCATTATGCCTTCTTCATTAATTTTATTTCTGAAACCCATTTGGTTCCAATCACATGTTGATGGGCTGGTCTTTGAACCAAGTTCCAGACTTTATTTCTCTCAAATTGATTCAGCTCTTCTTGTATTGCTAGAATCTAATGTGTGTCTTCAAGAGCATTTGACACATCTTTTGGTTCTATCTGAGAGATGAAACATGCAAACATTGCTTCATATTGAACTCTTGATCTTGTTCTCACTCTTTCTCTAACATCACCAATAATAAACTCAGGTGGATGGTCTCTCAGCCATCTCACATCAGGTGTCTTCAAGAGCATCGACACATCTTTTGGTTCTATCTAGGAGATGAGGCATGCATACATTGCTTCATATTGAACTTTTGATCATGTTCTCACTCTCTCTCTAACATCACCAATAATAAGCTCATGTGGATGGTATTTCAATCATCTCACATCAGGTTCGAGTAAGTCAGTAGGGTTGACTTGGTTGTCTGCTAAGTTCTCTTGATTGTTATTTCTCTGATCAACTATGTCCAACTGTGTTTCATCAGGTTCCATTAGAGATTCAGTGGTACTATCTTCTTCCACATTGAGTCTTCAGGAGACTGTCTCAATGTAGGAACTCTTCTAAACAGTCGAATGATTTTATTTTTCAGCTAACTAATCAAATGTCTTCAAAACTGATGTTTAGTTGATCAAAAACCACATGTATTGATTCTTCTTTCACCATAGTCCTTTTGTTAAGTACTCTAAATGTTTCACTTTTAGATGAGTACCCAAGAAATATTCCCTCATTTTCTTTAGCATCAAATGCCTTCAGATTGTCCTTACCATTATTATGGAAAAAACTTTTGCTTCCAAAAATGTGGAAATATCCAACATTTAGCGTTCTTCCTGTCCAAATTTCATAAGGTGTCCTTGATAGTTAACTATTGACATGCATCTGTTCTGAGTGTAACATCTTATGTTAACATATTCAGCCCAAAATCTCTTTGGCAACCTAGCTTCAGCGAACATAGTTCTGGAAACTTCCTTGAGTGTTTTGTTTCTCCTTTCAGCTACTCCATTCTGCTGAGGAGTTCTTGCACTGATACTTCATGAGAGATTGAGTTATTATCCTATTGACAAACTCAGTTCCTCTATCATACCTTATCTTAATGATGGATTGACTCTTCTCATTTTGAGCTTTCTTCATCAGTTGTGGCAACTTCTGTAGGGTTTCCTTATTTTTACACATAAAGCTTATTCATGTGTATCTTGAGTAGTCATCCATAACTACTAATGTATACTTCTTCCCACCTATACCTGCTGGCTCAACTGGACCAAAAAGATCCATGTGCAATAGATGTAAAATCCTTGTTGATGAATGGTTTGTCTTTTCTTTGAATGAGAATTTGATTAGCTTTATTTTCTGACATGCATCACATATACTTTCTTTCTTGTAGACTGAGTTAGGAAACCCTTCAACCAGATGACTTATTGCAAGCTTATTGATAGTCTTGAAATTCAGATGACTTAGTTTCTTGTGCCACAACCAGCTAGCTTTAGCTGTGCTCTTTGCAATCAGGAAAGTACTTGGTGTTGCAGTTGACCAATCTACAACATACATATTCTTTCTTCTTATGCCTCTGAGAACCACTTCATTAGTTTCAGTGTCCTTGATTAAATACCTTCACATATTGAAATGAACATTGCATCCCTTATCGTAGAGTTGACTGATATTTAGCAATTTGAAATTTAATCCTTCCACATATGCAACATCTCTTATCTCTAGACCATTCTTCTTAATTGACCCAATGCTTTTTATTTCTCCTGGAGTTTCATTTCCTCCAAATATAACTTTAGCTCTTTTTTCTTTTTTCAAGTCTGATAGATTATTCCTATTTTCAATCATGTGTATAAAACAATCACTATCCATGTACCAGGTTCCTTGGGACTCAGTTGTTCTTTGAACCCACATCAAAGAAATTAAGCTTTAGGTACTCATATATGTGTGGGTCCTAGAGGGTTGCCATCTCTCTGTTCCATAATTATAATGAATGCTTGTAAATTTCTTATGTACCCTTACATTATACAGTTGTATCTTTTGTCTGTATGTGTTTGGGTACATGTAGGTAGTGACATTCACGTGCTGAACTTGTGTTTTGTGTCCGATCCATTGTATCTGGGTGCACTGTGCCTAGGTGCATAAGTGTGTTGATGTGCATATCTTGAGAATGACCTGAAAGTGCCTTAAAGTTCTGGCCTTTGAAACTTGTTTCCTTTCGGAATCATAGGATGAATACCCTGTGGATTCCAATCAGCTTGTGTTGGGCATTTTCTATGGTTTCCATCATTTGATTTTCTCTTTCGAAAACTCTAGGGTGCTTGGAAGTTCTGTTTATTCTTCATAGAATATCTTATGTTTGGAGTTTGCTGGTTAACTCTTTGAATTGAGTTTCAGGAGTCTTACCAGTATACTTAGTTGGTTTCTTTCCTTTACCCTTATATCTTAGACCAACATGTGAGAGGTTTTTGTAGTATGTTACTGCAACATATGGTGTCTTAGATTTATTGCTTCCTTCATTGTTTGAAGAGCCTTTTTCTAAGATCACTCATGGAATTTGTGCACTTACAAAGGAATTAAAGCCAAGTCCATCTTTTTCCTCAGTTTCTTTTTGAATCATCATCAGTTCATCCACTGTTTTACATGATTTGTTGAATGATCTAATAACCTTTTCATGTTCAACCTCTCCCTTTTCTCTAGTAGAGCATTCGGCTTTTAATAGTTCATTCTCAGCCTTTAACTTTTCATTCTCACCATCTATGTGACTTAGAACACTCAGTTCTTTAGTTGGCTATGAGTTTTGATTTTCAATAGGTTGTTCCTCCATTAAAAGTGTGTGAGAGCATTTTATGTGCTCAAAATATTTCATCATTTTGCCTAATGAATCATAATGATCTGTGGGTGTGGAAGTGTTAGTCTCATTGTCACTGTCACTCCATTCAGAATCAGAAGAGTTAGGAATGACCTCATCTTCATGTTCTTTATCCATTAAACAGATGAGTGTCTCCTCTTTTGTATCAGATGAGTAGTCATATTCACTTGATCCTGACTCATGTGCATTCTTTCTTTTTGAGGTCTCTACCTTAGCCACCATTGCATTATTTCTTTCTTTTTTTCTCTCTGCAAATACTTTCTTTTCTTCTTCATTTATATATTGATTGATATGTGGATCTGGACAGTCAATAGCAAAGTGACCATGTTGTCTGCAGTTCCAACATAGGTCCTTAGGCTTTTTTTCTGAGTTCTTTCTTCTCTTCATTTGGTTGGAGCGGAGTGTCTTCTGGAAGAATCACCCTTAGTCTTTTGATAGTTTTTCTAGAATAACTTATTGAATCTTCTTATCATTAGTGGTAGTTCTTCCTTGTCAACTATGTCCTTGACTCAACTGACTTCAACTCACCTAGCAACCAGAGCAGTTATTTTGGGAGCAATTGTTTCATCTAGCTATTTTCTTTTGAGCTAGAATTCATAAGCTTCCAAGCTAGAAATAGTTCATGGTTGGACATGTTTGTAAGGTCCATGGGATGTCTCATGGCTATGACTTTCATTTCCCTTTCAGATGGTAAAGCTCTAAGTATTTTCATGCATATTTCCTTTTGTGTATATTATTTGCCAAAGGCTGACAGATCATTCGTCATTTCTGTGAATCTTGCATCCAGCTGATCCAAGGATTCACCTGCCATCATTCTGAAAACCTTGAACTTTTGAACATCTACAGTTAGCTTATTCTCGTTAATCTGCTCAGTCCCTTCACAAATTGATATGAGCTTGTCCCAAATTTCTTCAGAAATCTTTCATGATTTTACCTTGTTAAACATGGCCTTGTCTAGGGTTTTGTGCAAGATATCCTTTGCCACATTGTTCAAGTTATGTTTCTTCGATCTTCAGCAGTTCATTCATTTCTTGGATTTTCTGTCTTAGCTTCAGGGACAACAACTTCACCTGTAGCACCAGATGTACCACATGCAACAACAACTGCGTTTACTTTCTTGATTTTGATTGGACCATCTTCAATGACAAACCACATTTCGCCATGCAGAGCTGATAGATGGGCCTATATCCGAATTTCTAGTCATCAAATTCCTCAATAGTGAGAATAGAAATGCGGGATAGATTGGCTTCCATTTTTTTCAATAAGAATAACCCTTTAAACTCGAACACAATTGTGTTGAAAGTTTTTGAAAAGAAAGAGATCTAGTTTTGTAACCAGTGCAAAAGATTCTTTGAACAAACCACTCTGATAGCACTTGTAGGTCCCAAAGGTGTCAAAGTAAAGTCTAAAAAGGGGGTTGAATAGACTTTACCACTTTTGAAAATTTAAACTAAATTTCAATTTAGAGTGTGAAAACGGTTAAGTCCGTAATGAACATATGAGTTAAAGCTCAACAGGAGAGTTAACAACCCAACATAACACTTAACTGTACTGTTAATAGAGTAACTCAGTTGATAGGATGTAACCCTTAGATTTTTATGTTTTCAGTTAAGTACATAAGAAGACTTGAACCTTTTTATGTTTTGTCAATCAACAAAGTAGGTTGTAATGGTTACTTTAGCAATCACAAATATCAAATAATTGACAAGAATGTAAGTGCATAAATATAAATGAGACATATGTTTTTATAGTGGTTCAAGGGTGGGGTAATCCCTCTAATCCACTTTTTTCTCATACTCCAGGAGGAATCGACTAAGTATAGAGGTAATCTCTCAGTACAAAGTATAACACCATCTGAGCAGCTTTGATCACACTAGCCCACTACCTAGATTGAAGCTTCTTCACAAGAGTTGGTCACACAACTCTCTTGCTACTTGCTCCATGAACTCCATAAGATTTGATCACATAACCCTATTGCCTCATTCCAGTTTATTCGAACCTCACCACAAACCCTTTTCTTCAAAGGAGATGTAAACCCCATTTTTTGTTATTCAAAAACTTGTTCCTCTTCAACTAAATAAACAACCTTGATCATTCACAATTGTGTTGGATTGCAGCTGTCTGAGTTTTGCTTGAGGAATGAACTTTTTAGCTTGAGAGAGAATTTTGCTTGCTTGAATGTTTTTGTGTCTCGTGTACTGCTTCTTGTATCTTTGTATCTCTCTAAAAGTTTCCTCAGTTATTTATATGTGATATTTGAATTTTTCTCATTAAAGAGATAGGCAAAATCAAACCCCACCATTGGAAAGTTGGCATGTCCTTTCTTGGAGCTTGATGTTGACTTTTCATGTTACTTTTCACATTTCTGCAGCATTCTGTATCCGGCAGCAATGTAAGTACTTCTTATTGGTCACATTCCTTTGGTCCTTATTAAATACTAAGCTTTTTTTGGTCAAACATCGTACTTTGATTTCATCCAATGAAAATCTTCATTGATCTTAGTGCAACAGGTATGAGTCCACATGACTTGAGACATACAACTGCTTTACCCCACTTAACTTATCTTTGATAGGCTTCTGATGTCAAATCTTATGTATTCGACTCGACTGTCACTATTCTGTTTTCTATTATAACTTCTAGCCAATGCAGTTGGTCCGGAAGATGACATTCATTCCCGATGTCTTTTTCATTCCGCTATCTCGAACGGAACTCCTTCAAGGATGGTCGCCAAATTGCGACGCACTTGGTTGCTACTCAAATCTCACGCCTTAAACCTAAGTTTCCCATAAATGGCGCCAATTGGTTTGTCGAAGATTTTGTACCACCTAATACAACCGAGCTCTAATGCTAAGTGCACCTTGAAGCCTGCAAAACCATCGATAAAAAAGGGGGTTGGAGGGTTTTTCTTGCATACCCTCTACTAGAACAACGTTATTATTGATTTTGATTATTTCACATTTCTGATTTATAAAAACCATAACAAAATTTATAATATGTTGTCAAAATACTTTTAAAGTACCTAAAATATTTTCATCATTTGAATCAATTTTTGTGAAGTATAACTTGTATTTCATTTTTGTCAAAATTCAGAGAAAATACTGCATTGGCAGCAATCGGTCGCTATCTATAGCCACCGGTACCTGTGTGTTCTTCAAAGTTTTTCATAACAGAGGATTTCTCTCAAGGGACCAATATGCCCGACGACCAGGTACTTGTGTTTTTCTTAAAATTCATTTTTCTTCTCTGTACTGAAAGCCACCTATCTCTATCCACAGCAATAGGGCCTTATGGTAAAGCGAACGGTCGCCCTTGACAGCAACCTGTATCAAATCTTGATCCAATAGTTTAAACTTTTGAATTTTACATATAGCGACCGATCGTTATACATGTTTATCAGTAAATTCTATCCATTATAGCAACACTTATCAGCAAAATTAACTTTAACATTTCATAACCATTGTTACAGATCTTCTGTATAGGTCCCAAAGGGTGTCAATTAAGTCTAGAAGGGGGGTTGAATAGACTTAACCAATTTTTCAATTTAAAACAAATGCGAGTTTATCAAGAAAATAGCTAAATCCCTTAAGAGACAGCTTGGGTCAAACTTCAGCAGGAGAGTTAATCACTCAACAAACTCGAGTGAGTTGTTGATAAAGCAACTCAGCTAAGTGAAGTTATCTCTTTATAAAATCAGTTTTCTTAGTTTTTAACAGTGGAAGTCCTACACCTTTTTTAAGATATGGTTATCAACACTTGTTTTAATCTTAGTTATTATCAGTTGGATAGCAAAGCAAATATAAATGCAAGTAAATAAATTGTAGATATTAAAATGCTGAAATTAAATGACACAAATAATTATAGTGGTTCAAGGATGGAGTAATTCCTCTACTCCACTCTTCTCCTACTCCAGTAGGAATATACTAATGCAACTTTGACTTTGTTACAAGAGTACAAATATAGTCTGAGCAAGTCTTGAGCACACAGCTCGCTTCACTCCTGGGACTCAGCTCTTCGCAAGGTAGCTTCCTCACTCTTTAGCTCTTCAAATCTCTCGGACTTGATCATGAAGCCCTCCATCGGATTTGAACCAGGTTCTAACTTGAACCTCACTACACTTCCTTCACTTTATGGATGTGCAGTCCCTTTGTTCTTTAAAACAGTTTTCCTCTTCAACTTTGAAGTATGGCTTCCTTCCTTCACTAGGTTATGTTGGATAAAGTCACTTCAAATTTAGTTATGGGGATTTGGAATTTTTGTTTAGAGAGAGTATTGCAGTATTTACTTGAGTGCTTGTTTAATCACTTGATTGTTCTTGTCTCTCTCGTGTCATTCGTATCTCTCTTTGAAATTTCCTCAGCCTTTTATAGTGAGAGTTTGAAGTTTGTGCATTCAAGAGATTGACAAATTCAAACTTCACTTCTTGTTCGTTGGCTTGTCTTGTTCTGCAACTTTTGATGTTGACCTAACATTTGCATTAACTACCTACAGGTGCCTGAATTGTACCAGGGTTCTGCAAGTATTCCAAATGTTCATGCTACTTGCACTCTTTCAGTAAGAAAACTTTTTAAGGTTGCAGGTCTGTCTCTTACCAAAATGGTTAATTCTTGATTTTTCTTTGTAATGAACTTCTTCAGCTTTCTCTAAGTCCTTCAGCTGCTTTACTCCTTAAGTTGAGTCTTCTTCTTCATTCTTGAATGACTCTGCTGTAAGTCTTCTGAAAGACACATCTGCTTTACTTGACTGAAGTTCTTCTTGGCTACTCAGTTGTGACACAATTGAATCTTCTCTGCACTTATTCTCTTAGGAGCATGCCTGCTGGTGGACCTCCATATTGGAAATTCAACTTTTGGATTCTCTCATCTTGACATCTACCTAGCTTTGCGATTTCAGCTTTATTCTTTTGAAAAGCTTACTCAGCTTTTTCTTTAGCTGACAATTCTTGAAGGAGCTGCGAATGGATTGAGGTGGTGCCTTTGGATTTGATGATCAGCTTCGTAGGGGGTTTCAATCTTTTCTTCCCCCTTTTTGGCATCATCACCTACAATGGAACTTTGGAGAAAGTGGACTGATTTGATAAGGGAATAGTCCAACTTTTTGTGAGTGACAGAGTCTGCTGCTTGCTGGTTGGAGCTGAGTGAATATAGATGATTCTTCATTGACAGAATCTCAGCTTTCAATGATGCCTGCATATACTCCATCTTATTTTCCATCTTCATTTGCAGCAACTCCATGCCTGAGAGATGGCTTCTCTCCATTCTCTCTATGTTATCCATATGTCTCTGCTGAAATATGAGCTGATCAGCTCCCCAGACAAGTAACTTGGAAAACAACTGTCTAAAGTAGCCAACTTTCTCTCTACGGAGAGCCTTAGTCTGTTGAGCCCATTCTCTGATCGGCAACACTGCTCCATGAATATCTCCAGAAATGGTGGCATCATGATTGTCGATCCTAGTATTCAAGTCAGCAAAAGTTCTCTCCATGGCTTCCATCTCCTCGCATATATCTCGGAAGGCACATCGAAACTTAGTTACTTATTCAGATGAATCTTCAAAAAGGACTCAAATCATGGCCAAGTGGTACGATTCGTGTATCCGTTGGAATGTGCAGATCAGCTGGGTCAATTTGAACATTAAAGTGTGCAGCTTCCTCTGCAAAATCAGCTTCGAAGGGAATTTGTTTGACAAAGGGGAAATGAAGCATCCCTAACATGCCACTTAGACCAGAGAAAGTTTCCACTTCTCCTTCAGGAATACTTCGCTCATCTTCCTAGCCTTTAGCTCGTATTACCTCAGCGGCAGAAGCTTTATCTACAATAGCAACTGTGAAAGCCTGTTGAGCTGACTGTGCCTCAGTTGTCTTAATAGCTTCAATGGCGACAATTATTTCATCCATTTGAGTTACCTTTGCCTCAACTGCCGGAGTAGCATCACGATCATGAGATTGAGCTAGTGGATGTGGCCCATCGTCTAGCACAAATCTTATTCTAGTGTACTTCATGCTGGAATCCAAGTCACTGGCTTCTTTGTCTGACTCTGCTGATTCTTCAAAATCTTCAGCCATGTCCGAATACTTGACTTTAGAGTTAAATAAGGGCATCGATCATCGTGGGCTCAATGGACTCGGATTCTGGAAATTTTGGTACTTCACCAAAAACAACAAAATTCCCCCTGGTAGTCTCAACCGCCACAAGGTCTTCATCCACCTTTGCAACAGTCTCAACTGCTGAAAGGCCTTCAATGTTCCCTACAACAGACTTAGTTGATGATGGGTCTTCAAAATTGGCATCCTTCGAGGTCTCAACCTCTGGGATTGCACTTTCATGACCAACAGTCTCAACTGCCATGGTCTTTTCCAATCCATCATTTGCCTCAATTACAGGAATTTGGACCTCTGTAACTTCGTTGGCCTTCAATGCTGTTGGGGCCTCAGTTGTGACAGACTAAACCATCACAAATTCACTGGCAACAACAGCTTTTGATTCAGGTAACATACCTTTGCCTCCTAGCTTTGATATTTCTTGGTCCCCTGCAGTCTCCTCCGACCTGGCTGCAGTGTGAGCAGTTTTCTCCTCAGCTGGTGCACCAACTGATAGAATTTCAGTGGGGCAACTGTCAATGGGGAATTGGTTGTTTCATATAACTGTTGAGCCAATTCTTCTTGAGATGTCTCAATAGCTTCCTTAGGGCGTGGATCCACAGGGTTACCCTCTTCAACTTCTTCTACCCAGCATCATCGCCATCCTCCACTGTGTCTTGTCCCTGTGAGTGAGCTGGGGAGGTGACTGCATCTAAGTCCCTCACCGCGTCTTGAATAAATAGAGTTGGAGATCAAACCAAAGATGATTCTCCAACACCTTTCAGTTGGGCTTGCTCATGCAGCTCACGGGATTCTTGAAAGGCTTTCTTTAACTGAGTAGCTTCAACTGCATTAGCTCCTTCGATGGGATCATCTTCCTCATTATTGTCGTACAATCCGTAATTACAACATCAGTAAAGGGGCAAATGTGAGGCTCATCGGCCTTACCCTTCTCGAGGGCATTTTCCTTCTCAACTTTCTTTTTCTCGAAGAGAATAATGCTGGAGTATACTTCATCAAGAGCCAACACAATAGTTGCGTTGTCCAGAACATCAAGAAGCCACTCTTCTTCTTCAATCATATCAGGCCTCTAAAACTGGACTCTGCTACTGCTCAATTTCCATAGCCTCCACATATACAACCTCTATGTCAGGATAAATAGGGATCTTGGTTCATCCGAGGCATCAGGGTCTTGGTCAAAATGCTCCTCTTCCACATGGGGCATGATGGAATCACCACCTTCAACATTGTCTCAATAGCTGCCTTTTCAATAACATGTGCAGTTGTGTCATCGACCTCCTCTACAACTTGCTCAGCTGATGGGGGCATAGAAGCAGCTCTGTGCACTGCAGCCTTTTCAATGGTGTAGGTTTAGAAGGGGGGGAGGGGAGGTTGAATAAACCTTACCAAGTTTTAACTTTTTAGTCCTTTTAAAAATTTCAACTGAGTTGACTCAAATTAGCTAAGTCCTTGGGGACAGCTAGGTTGGCTTACTTCAGCAAAGTTACCTACTAAACAGACTCGACTGAGCTATTGATAGTATAACTTAGATGCGCCAGCTAGCACTTAACTTTTTAGTTTATTTTGTTTTATATAGCGGAAGATTTAACACCCTTTGTAAATTTTAAGCACATTTTTAACACTTGTTTTTAGCAATTCTAATTATCAGTTGGGTTGGAAATTTAACTTATCAGCAGATATAAAAGTATGCAAGAATGTAAAGTGCTGAAAGTAAATGACACATGCAAATTTTATAGTGGTTCGAGGATGAGATAATTCCTCTAATCCACTCTTCTCCAACTCTTGGAGGAATCCACTAAGTAACTGATCAGGTTTCAAAGTAGTTCTTCAGTCTAGAGACAACCTTGATCACACAGCTGGATTCTCCCGCGACTCATCTTCTTCACAAGACAAGCTGCCTTGCTACTTCAACTCCCTTCAAACCCTTAGAATTGATCACACAGCATTCCAACGAGCTCGAAATCTCTGGTTCGACCTTGAACCTTACTACAGCTCCTTCAAACTTGGAGAGTAGACCCCTTTTGTTCTTTAAAACTTTTCCTCTTCAACTGGTTGAAGTATTCTTTCCTTCACAGCATGTGTTGGATTGAGTTCCTTCGAGTTTTAGGCTTGAGGAATTTCTTGATAAGCTTTGAGAATATTTGCAAGTTTTGTTTGCTTGAAAATTGCTTGTAAGATCGTAACCTTTTCTCAAAAGCTTCGACATAGCTGACTTCACCCAGCTTATGCAATCCTATCTATTACAAAGTAGGAATACAAGGAAAATGGGGTGCCAACTTCCTATTCTAAGTTTTACATGGTATCATCAAAATCTTAACAATAAATTTCCTAACAATTTCCCACTTTTTGATGATGCCAAAACTTAAACCAAAAAAATACATCAAACACAAGCAGTGTAGTAACAAAGAATGTATGCTTTGAATATGTCAATTTTATTGATCATAGCATTTTTGTCCTTTACAAAGCTATTTACAAAATATACTCTATACACTGTATTAGAGTCTATACATACATTCAATTACAACATGTATCAGAGCAAAGTTACAAATTAGGTATTAGAGCCTTATGGGTTTGCAAACATACTTACAGCAATGTATTTACAGTAGAGTAAAATACATGAAGGGGTTGCAGCCGTCTTCAATGCCTTGGTTGTTTCCTTCTTCTCTCTTCATCTTCACCTCTCCTCATGTCTTCCTCTACTCTTCTCCTTTTCTTCTTTTCTTCTTCCTTCTTCTTCTTCTCATAGGCACGCCTTGCAGCAGGGTCATCCCTATGCTGCCTCTCCTCCCATTCGCGATTTACCCTTTCATTCTCTGCTTCTTGCCTCCTCACAACTTCTTCATTCTTGCGCATCACTTCTAAATTGGCAAGATGATCGTATCCAACCCAGTAATTCAATCCCTTCTTCTGTGGATTGATATATTTTATGTCCTGTGGTCTTGGCTGTGGTTGAGTGCTTCTGCCTCTTCCACTACTTCCAGACCTTCCCCTTCCTCTTCCTGACTCAGCTCCTCCTCTGGGAGTGTACTGTACCGGTGCTTTTCCAGCTGAGTGTCTGCTGGAATTATGCTACCTATCAGCTGATTTACATAAATCAAGGCCCTTCTCCCTATACAAATCCCATGCCTGCGGTATAGTCAATTTCTTGAAATAGCCTTCTGTCTCTAGAGTTTGAAATTTCTCTAGTGATATTGGCTCAGATCCAGCATCGGGCATTGCGATTTCTCTCCGGGGTTTAACTACTGGGGAATTTTTTAACAGTCATGTTGGGGGACCATCACACCTTGTCCTTATATCCTTGATACGTTTAGAATGCTTCTCAGCCACCTTCTCAAACTCAGCTTCGATGGCTCTTCTTGATTTTTTGAAATCCAACTCAGCTTTGTCTTCTAGAGTCAGCTCTTTTGGTAGTTTGCTGAGGAGTGAGGCTGTTACTTCTCCTTGCTGAGGAGTTTTGACAAACATGATTTTCAAAGGGGGGTTTTCACTGAACTTCTTTCCCCTTTAGCTGCATCTCCTTTCTTCTCCTCCTTATAGCTCCCTTGCCCTTCCTTTAATTCCCTAATAGCTTCATCTTCCCCTTTTTTTGCATCATCACAAAAAGGTAGGGGTAGGCTAGGGAACATTCCACTTAGGATGAAATCAAGTCGGCTGTTGGTTGAATCATGCTTATCATGCAACTTGGAGTAGGTTGTTTGGAACTCAGACCGCATAGCCTTTGACTCAGTTGCCATCAGCTTTATTTTTCTTTGGAGAACACTAATCTGCTGACTCGTGTTGGGACGTGGACAGTGTACTTGGCTTGTTCCCTAGTGGATTCGTCTTCTAGGAGAGGTAATTGGGCTTCAAACGGAAAAATGTTCTTGAACAAATCATCAAGGTAAAGAAGTATCCAAGTAGGTCCAACTTGTGGGGCATTACCCTTTTCTTTCCGAATTTCTTCAGCTCGACTTGCCTCAGCTGATCCAGCTTCATCGGCATTAGGATCAGTTGTGTTAGCCTGCGAAGCTGATTGAGTTTCAGCTTGAGCAGCTGTGTGAGCCTGCTTAGTTGACTGACCCTCAGCTGTCTTGACAGCTTCCTCGGTATCAAGGGGCTTCCTTATGAGTAGTCTATTCCTCGACTGACTTATCAGCGTCATAGGAGTATGATGGTGCCATTGGGGATGGCCCATCAACCAATATAAATTTCATTGGAGTAGCTTTATCACTAGCTTCACTCCGAGAGTCTTAAGCATCCTCAATTGTGTCCTTGTGAGATTCATCAATGGGGGTGGACTCAACTTTATTTTTGGATTCCAGGAATTCAATATCAACATGTTCCTGGGAATCACGAAGAGCACTAATTTCTTCTTCTTCATCAACCGCCTCCACTTTAGGAGTTTGCTCATTAGCAGCTTCTTTACCCAAGGAAGTCTCAAACTCCTTTGGGCCTTCTACACCCTCAGTAGTCTCAACTGCTGGAGAGCCTTCTACATCCCTGTGTGCAGTCTCAATGCAGTAGGGTCTTGGGAAGTTCTCCTTTCAGCAGACTCAGCTGCCTTAGGGTCTTCAGTGGCATCCGTTGAAGTCTCAACTCCTAGGATTACACTTTTAGGGCCAGGAGTCTCAACTCCCATGGCCTCCATTCCATCCTTTGCCAGCGTCATTGGCCTGCAGTGCAGATGAAGTTTCAGCTGAGACAGTCTCAACCATATGAGATTCTTCAACTTTTAGGGCCGAGTTTGTTTTACAGTTTGTTTCTCATCTTCGCCTCCTAACTCCATTTGTTGTTGTGGTGGTGAGAGTTTTCCCCTCAGCTGGCGCACCAGCTAAGTTAAGAGTAGTGTGGTTGCTCTATATCGAAGACTCGGCTATTGTTCCCTCTGAGTGATCAGCCGTGGAGGCAGGTGTCTCAACGCCTTCTGCAGGAGTTGGCTTGGCTAAGGTGCCCACTTCATCTCCTTCCCTAGCTTCATCGCCAATCTTCTGTGAGCCATTTTCTGAGTGCACTGGAGATGTGGTGGCAATAATATTGACAACTATGTTTCGCGCCACATCTATAGGGTTAGATCTAGGAGAGAGTTGAGAAGACTCTCCTGGACCCTCTTGAAGTTGATGGCCTGTTGGAATTTAGCTTTCTCTGTTGCTACAGCAGGGTCGATCTCCTCTATGTCGATGCTTGCTGCCAATTGATTCCATTTTCATGCTCGGACCACCATTAAACATACACATCTTTGACTTTTCAATGGCCTTGGCCTTCTCCAAAGCTTTTTCTTTTTCTTCTTCCTTCATATCATGAAGGACAGCTATACAGAAATTTGGATCAAGGGCGGAGCGGAGAGGTATGTTCCCCAGGAAGCTTAAGAGCTCATCTTCTTCTTCTATGAACTTTGGGTGCTCAAATTGTTGTCTCGAATAACTTAGCTTCCAACTCCTCCATTCCCTTAATCTTTCTTGAACATTAGGATATATAGGAGATACCATTATAACATCATCATCATCTCCTTCCTCCTGAATGGTGGCAAGTGGAGCATGCTCCTCCTCAGGTTCATTGGCATCGGTCTGAGAGGATTGGACAACTCTTTCCTCATTAAGCTCAGCTATCTCAGCTCCTTGCACTTCCACAGCTGTCTCTCGAGCAGTTGGGTCTTCTACAGTCTGTTGATTGACATCAGCAGTCTGTTCGGAGTCTATGGTGGCTGCATCTCCACCATCTTTTTCTTTCGACTGCTCCTCTTGAGTCTCAGTAGTCTCTTTCTCAGGCTTCTCTGGCTGAGTGGCAGACTCAGCTTTCTCAAGTTCAGACTTCTTGACCAGTCTTCTTCTCTTGGTTTGAACAAGAGGAATTTGATCCTCTTCGCTTCTTCTGCGGTGGCTACTGGCTCCACCATCTTTATCTTTTTAATATAAGCTGGCTTGTGAGGCACAAATGTGCGTTTCTTCTTCATGACCGGAAAAAGTTTAGATGTGGCCTTCTCGGTCTCGATTCTTTGGGGCGGAGTGCGTTTGATTCGGTTGGGGCGGTGTCTTTATTGGCTCGATTCTTTCAGGGAGCTTTTGGCTCGACACTGGGGCATGAGCCTTCTTCGACTTGGCTGCAGGGGCAGGTGCTGGCTTAGCTACAGCAACTCTCTTATTCTATATTGGTTTGGGAGAGAGAGCTGGGGCGGTTGCAGCTGTGTCTTCTGCAGCAGGGTCAGCTGACTCACCCTCGCTGGTGTCAGCTTTCCTTGCATGTGCTTTCTTCTGAGCACCAGACAGATTGGCCTTGAACATCTTCTTGTTAACATGGAATGACTTTCCATGTCTCAAGGCAATCCCCTTCACCTCTATCAGATGGCCAATCACCAGGCCATACCCCAAAGAGCCTCCAAACAATCCATCCTCCTTGATGGTCTTGTTGATCATGTTCTGGCATATTCGGCTAAAGACAAACTCAGCCCAGCTTATCTTCTTCTCTTCCATAATCGCAGCCATCACTATCAGCTTAGTTTGAGACATATTTGGACATAATGTCCATCGGTTTATGGTAATCATATTTTATCACATCCTTCTTGGCTGTATAGACAGCCTTCACAGCTGACTCGGGCTTGGCAATTTCTTTCCAAGTAGCAGCTAGGTTTACATCCTTCTCGGCAATCTCCTTAAGCCCTTCAGTAGGCAGTTTGCAGTGTTCAGCAAGGTCAGCAGCAGTGATCTTGTTCTCCTTGTTGTGGACTGATGAGCGAATCTCATTATCATGAACTTCAGCATTGACATAAAACATGGAATCTTCCTCCCAATATGTATGCGAAAGCTCCAACGTGAGAAAATCCTTCAGACCAGATTTTTCGAGTTTTTCAGCAATCTTCTTCACCAGGGTCTTATCAGCACCTTGTTTTAGCATCCCCTGGAAGTCGACTGTCGATCCTGAGTGGATCTTCTCGGACATCTTAACATAGTCATACGTGGCTTCTAGTTTTGTGGAAAATAATCGGTGAATAACGCGAAAAATCTCGATTTTTGAAGGTAGGGTTTTGCACTTGCACAGAGAGAAAAATTCCTTGCTTGTTGAAGACGATAGATTTTTGTGAGGAGGGAGAAAATAAGTTTTGGCTTATATTGGACTTGAAAGGATGGTTTCTGGAATTTGAAAATTTAGATCAAAATCGACGGTCAGGATTTAACCTTTGAAACTGCATTAATTTCCCCGCATTAAATGCATCAGTATTTATATCCAATCATAGGTTAAACGTGTAGCTTTTGTTCTGACATCATAATTATGCTGACGTAATCATTAAAAATATTCCCGCTCGTAGAAAATGAATGTGTTTTGTCACTTAGCTCATAAATAACTCAACTATAGTCCAAAAGTGACTTAACTCTTCTTCTCTCTTCTTATTAGATCACTCAACTGTCAGCTAACTCGATACAACTGATTTCCCGTCTTGGCTGTTTCACTTGGTTGAAATGTGAAACTTGCTTATATTTCTTTCTCTCTTCTTTGTCTCTGCTGATTGAGTCATCTGATTGTCCTAACTCAGATCAATTAACCGTAGCTCATTATTAAGCTCTTCAAATCTCGATTCACATGGAGGTTTAGTGAATATGTCAGCTAACTGTTTATCAGTTGAGATGTATTCCAAGGTGATGTCTTTCTTTTTAACATGATCTCTTATAAAATGGTATCTGACATCAATGTGCTTTGTTCTTGAGTGCAACACAGATTCTAAGTAATTGCAATAGCACTAGTGTTATCACACATAATTGGAATTTCTCTTTCTTCAATATCATAGTCTCTCAGCTGCTGTCTCATCCATCGGACTTGGGCACAATAGTTGCCTGCGGTGTGTACTCTACTTCAGCTGTGGTGTAGCTATTGAATTTTGTTTCTTGCTGAACCAAGAAACTAATCTATTTCCAAGCATTTGACAAGTACCTGATGTACTCTTCTTGTCTACTCTACATCCAGCATAATCTGAATCTGAGTAACCTACTAGCTTGAATCCTCTTTCATTTGGATACCATAATCCAACTTCTTGGCATCCCTTCAAATACCTTAGGATTCTCTTAGCTACAGTCATGTGACTCTCTTTTGGTGCAGATTGAAATCTAGCACATATACCTACTGCAAAGGTGATGTCTGGCCTGCTTGCTGTTAAATAGAGCAAAGATCCAATGAGGGCTCTATATCTAGTTTGATCAACAACTTTGTCATCTGCAACCATATCCATCTTGGCTGATGTGTTCATAGGAATCTTCACTGCTGACTTCTCTTTCATGTCAAATTTCTTCATTAAATCTCTGGTATACTTGGTTTGACTTATGAAGGTTCCATCCTTTATTTTCTTAACTTGAAGTCCTAAGAAGAAAGTCAGTTCTCCCATCATGCTCATTTCAAACTTCCCTTGCATGAGGTTTGAGAACTTATCATACAGCTCCTTATTTGTGGATCCAAAGGTGATATCATCCACATATATTTGAACAAGCAGTATACTCTCTCCATCTTGAATTCTGAAGAGTGTTATGTCAACTTTTCCTTTGGTGAATCCATTGTCAATTAGAAACTGAGACAATGTATCATACCATGCTCTAGGTGCTTGTTTCAATCCATACAATGCCTTCTTGAGCTTGTAGACCTTATCTCCAATAGTTTTATGCTCAAAACCTGGAGGTTGTTCAACATAGAGTTCTTCCTCTAACAGTCCCTTCAGAAATGCATTCTTCACATCCATTTGATATACAGTGAAGTTCTTACATACAACATAAGTAAGCAACATCATTTTTGCTTCCAATCTAGCAACAAGAGCAAAGTTTTCATCAAAATCTATACCTTCCTCTTGGCAATACCCTTTGGCTACCAATCTTGCTTTGTTTCTGACAACATATCCTTCCTCATTCATTTTGTTTCTAAAGACCCACTTAGTACCGATAACATTTTGGTGGGTTGGCATTTGATCTAATTCCCATACTTTGTTCCTTTCAAATTGATTCAACTCTTCTTGCATAGCCTGAATCTAATGTGTATCTTCCAATGCTTGAGACACATCTTTAGGCTCTATTTAGGAAATAAAACAAGTGAACATAGCTTCATGTTATGCTTTGGATCTGGTTCTTATGCCATTTCTGACATCTCCAATGATTAACTCAGGTAGATGGTCTCTCAGCCATCTCACATCTAGTTGGAGTAAGTCTGCTGGATTCAGCCGTCTTGCAACTAAATTGTCTTGAACAGTTTCTTCATCATCATTCAGATGCAGACCTTTCAGTTGTCTTTGAGATTCAGCTATCTCATCATCTTCAGGGTTGAGTGCTCTCACATCCACATCAATATAGGGACTCTTCTGCATAGTTGGCTGATTCTGCTTCTCAGCTAACTCATCAATGTCTTCTCCATTCACATTTTGGCTCATCAAACACCATATGGATAGACTCTTCTGTGACCATAGTCCTCTTGTTTAGCACTCTGTAGGCTTTACTCTCAGTTGATTATACCAAAAAGATACCTTCATCAGCTTTAGCATAGAAAGCCTTCAAATTGGCTTTGCCATTGTTGTGGATGAAGCACATACATCCGAATATCTTAAAATATCCGAAATTTGGCTTTCTCCCTATCCAAATCTCATAGGGAGTCTTGGTTAATTGCCTATTTATCATGCATCTATTCTGAGTATAGCATGTTGTATTTATGGCTTCAGCCTAAAATCTCTTAGGCAATCCAGCTTCAGCTAACATTGTCCTTGTAGTTTCCTTGAGAGTTCTGCTCCTTCTTTCAGCTACTCCATTCTGATGTGGAGTCCTTGCAGCTGATAACTCATGAGCAATACCATTTTCAACACAATATTGAGTTATAATCCCATTGAAAAACTCAGTTCCTCTGTCAGATGTTATCTTATAATGGTTTGACTCTTCTCATTTTGAACTCTTCTCGATCAGCTGAGGTAACTTCTGCAATGTTTCCTTCTTTTTACACATGAAGAGTGTCCATGTATATCTTGAATAATCATCCACCACTACTAAGGTGTATTTCTTTCCACTAATGCTAGCTGACTCAACAGAACCAAATAAATCCATATGCAACTGATGCAATATTCTTGTTGAAGAAGGACTTGGTTTATCCTTGAAAGATGATTATATTTGTTTTCCCATCTGGCATGCATCACATATGCTTTCTTTCTTATATACTGAGTCAGGAAATCCTTCCACAAGATGACTCCTTACAAGTTTGTTGATTGTCTTGAAATTCAGGTGACTCAGCTTCTTTTGCCACAACCAACTTGATTCATTGTACTCTTTGCTAGCAGACATGTGCTTGGTGAGGCAGTTGACCAATCCACTACATACATGTTCTTCTGCCTTGTTCCTTGTAGCACAATCTCATTTATTCAGCATCTTTGATCTGGCATACTCCCATGTTGAATCCCACATTGTAGCCTTTGTCACAGAGTTGGTTGATGCTTAACAAATTGAAGTTGAGACCTTCAACATATGCAACATCTGTGATCTCCAGTCCATTTTTCTTTATGGATCATGTGCTTTTGATTTCTCCTAGAGCTTTATTTCCTCCAAATATGAATTTTGCACCTTTGATTTTCTTGAATTTTGACAGATTTCTTTTATTTCCTGTCATATGCCTGGAACAACCATTATCCATGTACCAGGTTCCTTGGCACTCAGTTGTTCCTTGAACCTGCAATCAAGGAAATTAATTTTTAGGTACCCATACTTGCATGGGTCTTGGGGGTTAGTGCTATAAGATGCTCCAACCAACCTATAGCCAGATGATCTGACTCTAAGAGGTTGCATCATCAGTTCCATAATCATAATGCACATTAGAAAATTCTTGGGGGTTTTAGAATCATACAACTGTCCTTTTGTCTGTATGCCTGTGTATTTGTTTGAGCACTTGCTTTCTTGGGGTAGTAGTGGAATTTCTGGGTGTTGTGCCTTGGTGCATGTGTGTACTCATAATAGCTCTTTTTCCTTGGGAATGACCTTTGCTGAGGTTGAGGTCTTTCCCACTTTGGCTTGTATCCCTTAGGTCTTTGCTGATATTTCACTTGGTTATTCCAATCATCTTGGTTATGATAGTTTCTACCATTCCCATCATATGTATTTCTTTGTTGAAATCTCTGGGGCTTTTGGTAGCTCTGTTTGAATTTTAAAGAGTATTTTCTGTTGGGAGTCTACTGATGGACTTTTCTAAATTTCTTTTCAGCTGTCCTCTCAGCATACTCTACTAGTTTCTTTCCTTTTCCCTTATATCCAAGGCTAGTATGATTGTGATAGTGTTTTGGTGTGGTAGTTGGTGCAACATATGGTGTTTTGGAATTTTGGATTCCCTCATTGCTTGAGGATCCTTTCTCCAAAATCACTCTGGGAGTTTGACTATGCACAAAGGAATTGAATCATGTGCTTGTCTTATCTCCACACTCTTTTCAACTCATTATAAGTTCATCCAATGATTTGGATGCTGTTGTAAATGAGGAAATCACATTTTTAAGATCTTTTTCTCTCTTTTTTCAAAGAGCACTATCTCTGCTAAGATCTTGGCATTTTCAAATTTCTTCACTTTAGTGTTCTCATCAGCTATGTGACTTAGAGTACTCAGCTCTTTAGTCAGCTGTGAGTTTTGGCTTTTAAGCTGGTTGTTTTCCTCATTTAAAAGTGTGTGTGAGGTTTTAATGTGCTCAAAATCTTTCATCATTTTGCCTAATGAATCATAAAGATTTGTGGATGATGAAGTGTGTGTATCACAGTCACTATCACTTGAATCTGAATAAGATGAGTTATTGTACCTCATCTTCTTGATCTTGTTCTTTGGCCATGAGGTAGATCAAAGCCTTTTCCTCAGTATTACTTGAATAGTCAGCTTCACTGTTGTCCGAGTCTGCTAGCTTTTTACACTTAGCTGGTTCAACAGTCTCAGCAGCTAACATGTATTTCTTCTTTTCTTGCCTTATTTCCTTGAAGACTCTTCATTCTTCTTCATTTCTGTATTTGTTGACTGGTGGATAGGAACAATCAACAGCAAAGTGTCCTGGTTGTCTGCAATTCCAACATAGGTTTTCAGCTCTCTGATTAGCTCTCTCAGCTCTCTGATTATCAGCTCTCTGTTAGTTTATTTTCCTTTATCAAGCATTTTAAAATTTCAAATTTTTGAATAGCAACTGTTAGTTTATTTTCCTTTATCTGTTCAGACCCTTCACAAATCAGGGTTAGCTTATCCCAAATTTATTTGGCTGATTTGCATGACTTCACTTTATTGAACATGGCCTTGTCTAATGTCTTGTAGTGAATATCCTTGGCCACATTGTCCAGGTTGTATCTCTTTCTATCTTCATTTGTCCATTCACAACGAGTTTTTCAACCATGGCTGGTATGGGCTCTGCTGCAACATCATCTCCTTCATCTTGACGTGCTCTTCTTACAACAGTGTTAACTTTGAAGATTTGTAGTGGCCTATCCTCTATCACAAGCCACATTTCATCGTGTGAGGCTGATAGGTGAGCTTGCATGTGAATCTTCCACTCATCAAACTCTTCCACAGTAAACATATGAATGCGAGTTAGATTGGCTTCCATGATAATAACTTTGTTTTGAGATGAAAGACTTTGAAAAACACAAGTGTTATATCTTTTGAAAAAGATTGAGATCTAGTTAAGTAACCAACGGAAGGCTCAATGAACCAACCGCTCTGATACCACTTATAGGTCCCAAGGTGTGTGGTGTAAGGTTTAGAAGGGGGGGTTTAATAAAGTTTACCAAATTTTAACTTTTTAGTCCTTTTAAAAATTTCAACAGAGTTGACTCAAATTAGCTAAGTCCTTGGGGGACAGCTAGGTTGGCTTACTTCAACAAAGTTACCCACTTAGCAGACTCGACTGAGCTGTTGATAGTATAACTTAGTTGCGTCAGCTATCACTTAACTTTTTAGTTGACTTGGTTTTATACATCGGAAGATTTAACACCCCTAATAAATTTTAAGCACGTTTTAACACTTGTTTTTAGCAATTGTTATTATCAGTTGGGTTGGCAATTTAACTTATCAGCAGATATAAAAGTATGCAAGAATGTAAAGTGCTAAAAGTAAATGACACAAGCAAATTTTATAGTGATTCGAGGATGGGGTAATTCCTCTAATCCACTTTTCTCCAACTCCTTGAGGAATCCACTAAGTAACAGATCAAGTTACAAAGTAGTTCTTTAGTCTAGAGACGCCTTAATCACACAGTTGGCTTCTCTTGCGACTCAGCTTCTTCACAAGACAACTGCCTTGCTAGTTCAGCTCCCTTCAAACCCTTGGAATTAATCACACAGCCTTCCAACGAGCTCGAAATCTCTGGTTCGACCTTGAACCTTACTACAGCTTCTTCAAACTTGGAGAGTAGACCCCTTTTGTTCTTTAAAACTTTTCCTCTTCAATTAGTTGAAGTATTCTTTCCTTCATAGCGTGTGTTGGATCGAGTTCCTTCGAGTTTTAAGCTTGAGGAATTTCTTGATAAGCTTTTGAGAATATTTGCAAGTTTTACTTGCTTGAAAACTGCTTGTAAGATCATAACCTTTTCTCAAATGCTTCCTCAGCATTTTATAGTGCTCATTTGAAAATTTGCGCGTTGAAGAGATAGGCTATTTTCAAATGAAACTTTCTTGTTCGTTGGCTTGTCTTTTCTTGACTTGCAACATTGTGATGTTGACCCTTCCTCAGATTAAATGACTCTGTAGCTTTTCAGGGCCTGACACAAGCTTCAGTGTTTCCCATTAAATTATTCCTTTTGCATATTTCTGGGACAAACACTTTAAGACAGAGAAGCTTAGATTTATTACTATATTTAGTAATATCCTTGACTTTCTTCCAACGGACTAATGTCAGTCGACTTGACTTGATTGCTGCCTTTACCCCTTTGACTTGAGTCTGCTTCATCCTTTAAGGAAAGACTCAACTTTCCGTTCAACTGGTAGACTTGGCTCTTTACTGACTTGACTGAGACTTCTTCAACTTTTACACAGTTGTTCCTCAGTTGGATCTCCTTCAGTCGAGTCTGTGCCTTCCATCTTGACCACACTCAGCTGACACACAGTTGGGTCTTCACTCTAGTCTTCAGTTGACTTCTTGCACTCTTCGACATAGCTGACTTCACTCAGCTTATGCAGCCCTATTTATTACAAAGTAGGAATACAATGAAAATGGGGTGCCAACTTCCTAGTCTAAGTTTTACATGATATCATCAAAATCTTAACAATAAATTTCCTAACAACTGGGGGTTGCTGCAGCAGACTGCAAGTCAAGTCGTCTCTTGGAGCGCCTCTCCAATGGGACTTTTTCCTCCTTATCGAATGTCTCAGCCATGATATGGATGGTTGACTCAGCTTCAGGAGATTCAGCTGTAGGCTTAGTCTTCTACTTTTTCACAGCTGCCTTCCGGGGTACATCTATTCTTCTCTTCTTCGTTACCATTGGGGCAACAGGAGCAGGGGTTGGATCTGAGGCAGTTGTTTCTTTCTCCGAAACGCTCTTAGTTGTTTCCCACTCAGAAGCATCCTTCTTCTTTGCATAGGCCTTCTTCTGGTAAGCTGATAGGTTCGCCTTAAACAGCCTCTTCTTCACATGGAATGCCTTCCCTTTGCCGAGGGGCACTCCATTTTTCTCGACCAGGTACCCAAGGACTAGCCCATAGTCCAGGGTATTCTTAAACTTCCCATCCTCCAGCTTCACATTCTGGATGTTTTAACATAGCTTGTCAAACATGAACTCACTCCAGTTCACGTCCAGTTCCTCCATTATAGTTGCCATCACAGTCAGCTTAGTTTGTGATACTCCTTGATAATTGTCTTGGTAGTTGATGGATTCAACTTGTCAGCTACCTCCTCCTTGACAATCTCTTTCCAAATATTCATAAAATTGAACTCAGTCTTTCAGCTCAGTGAATTTGTTGTTCAGAAGATGTAGCAGCTCAGTCAAGTCATTTGCAGCCAACTTGACATTCTTACCATTCATAGACGAATGGATACCATCATCGTAAATAGAAGCATTCACGTAGAACATGGCGAACTCCTTTAGAAAATTCTGAGGCATGTTCATGGAGAGAAACTTCATTAAACCAGACTTCTCCAGGTGGCCAACGATTTTCCTTGCTCTATCTTTGTCAGCTGACTGCTTAACCAGTCCATTTGCGTCGAACCATGCACTGGAGTACACCTTCTCAGCGAGCTTTGCAAAATATAAGGCAGATTTCTTGGGTGCCATGAGTGATTTCTTGAAAGAACTTGAGAAAATACGAAGGTTTTTGTGAGAGATTTCTTCAAAAACTTTGAATGCCTGAGTGTAAAGTGACAAGAGAGAGAAAATAAAATCCGATATTTATGAGATGCGAAGAGACATTTTCGGTATCTTAAGGATTTGAAATACAATCAACGGCTGAGATTAAACCGTGCAAAAAAATTAATCACGTCGCATTTAATGCTTGCAGCATTTATTGCCAATCATAGGCTTACTATGTGAATTTTCATTGTACCGTATTTAATGATGCTGACATCATCATCAAACATTCCCGCTTTAATCAAATGACCTGGTTTTGTCTCTTAGCTCATAAATGTGTTTGTTGATCATTTATGACTCAACTTTGCTTCTCTCTTTCTCTAGTTTGCTGATCGAACTCAGTTGTTCAATAGACTCAACTCTGCTGAATATCCAAATAGGTAGGAGTGGTCATGATTTCGGAACTTCCGGTTCTAGTTCCAAAACTGTCGGTTCGGGTTCCAAAACCGCTAATTTCGATTTCTTATTTTGGAGGAATCGGAACCAGAACCGGAACCATTTCCTCACGCTTCGTTCCAAAACCAAATCGACCCTGCCTTGGTTCGATTTGGGACCAGGTTCCTCCATGGTTCTGGTTCTGATTTTAACCGGAACGTTTTGTTTATCTTTTGATAATTTTTTTTTTAAAATAGTTTATCAATTTTGATTACAAAAAATTCGGGAAAAGAAAGAAAAAGACTTGAACTTAATTTTCAATTGAGTTTTGTACTTAATAATAATAATAATTATAATAATAATAATAATAATAATAATAATAATAATTGTCAATATATACTATTAGGGCATAAATGAATCAAAATTAAAGTAGTTCGCTTATAACATTTGGTTTAAAACGTGTCTCATGTGGTTATGAATATAAAACATCATAATAAACATTTAACATTTCTTATAATATATTTTACCAAATTAAAAATATTGGTTTTAACCTTGAAACCGCCGATTCCACCATGGTTCCACATATGGTTCAAACCGACGGTTAAAACTGCCGGTTCCATGGTTTTTGAGACCAAGGAACTGGAACCAGAACTGGCCTATACGGTTCTGGTTCCGGTTTTTGAACCGTTGACCATAGTTTCGGTTCTGATTTGGAACCCGATTTTGGTTCCATTTGGCCACCCCTACAAATAGGTTGTTTTACTCTGCTGAACGAGCAAAAATCTTCTGAAATGCAATTATCCCACCTTTAACTTTGTTGAATGAGTCTTCTGAGCATCTTAACTTAGCTCAATCAATCCAAGCTCATTCTTAAGTTCTTCAAATCTTGATTCACATAAAGGCTTTGTGAAATATATCAGCTAACTGCTTCTCAGTTGATACATATTCCAATTTGGTGTCTTTCTTTTCAAAATGATATCTTATGAAATAATGATATCAGACATCAATGTGCTTTGTTCTTGAGTGCAATACTGGATTATGAGTAATTGCAATAGCACTTGTGTTATCACACATAATTGGAATTCCCTTCTCTTCAATGTCATAATCTCTCAGTTATTGCCTCATCCACAAAACCTGGCACAACAAATTGCCACTGCGAAATATATTCTACCTCATCTCAGAGATTGGATATTGATTCACTTATCTTTTTATTGAGTTTTATTTCTTGCTGAACCAGGAAACTAATCTATTTCCAAGCATTTGACAAGTACCAAATGTACTTTTCCTATCAACTCTACATCCAACATAGGTTGAATCTGAATATTCAATCAACTTGAATCCTCCTTCTTTAGGATACCATAAACCAACTTCTTGGCTTCCCTTAAAGTATCTCAGAATCTTCTTAGTTGCTGTCATATGACTTTCTTTGGGGGCAGATTGAAACCTTGCACATACACCTACTGCAAAGGTAATGTCAGGTCTACTGGCCATCAAGTAGAGCAATGAGCGCTCTATATCTTGTTTGATTTACTGGTTTGCCTTCTACATCCATATCCATCTTGATAGAAGTATTTAAAAGGAATCTTCACAGATGACTTTTCTTCCATGCCAAATTTCTTCATTAAATATCTGGTATACTTGGTTTGGCTTATGAAGGTTCCATCCTTCATTTGGTTGACTTGAAGACCAAGGAAGAAAGTCAATTCTCCTATCATACTCACCTCAAACTTTCCTTGCATAAGGTTTGAGAATTTATCACATAGCTCTTTGTTTGTAGATCCAAATATGATGTCTTCCACATATATTTGAACAAGCAAGATGCTCTCTCCATCTTGAATTCTGAAAAGTTTCCTATCAACCTTTCCTTTGGTAAAGCCATTGTCTATTGGGAATTAAGACAATGTATCATACCATGCTCTTGGTTCTTGTTTCAAACCATATAATGCTTTCTTGAGCTTGTAGATTTTATCTCCAATAGTTCTTTGATCAAACCTAGAGGTTTTTCCACATAGATTTTTTCTTCTAAAAGTCCATTGAGAAATGCACTCTTTACATCCATTTGATAGACTATGAAGTTATCGTGTGTAGCATAAGCAATAAACATCCTTATTGTTTCTAATCTATCAACAATTGCAAAGGTTTCATCAAAATCTATACCTTCCTCTTGGCAATACCCTTTGGATACCAATCATGTTTTGTTTCTCACAACACATTCTTCCCCATTCATCTTGTTTCTGAATACCCGCTTTGTACCAATGACATTTTGGTGAGTAGGCCTTTGAACCGATTCCTAAACTTTATTCTTTTCAAATAGATTCAGCTCTTCCTTCATGGCTAAAATCCAATGTGTGTCATCCAATGTTTGTGACACATCCTTTGGTTCAATTTGAAAAATGAAACAAGTGAACATAGTTTCATGTTGAGTTCTAAATCTTGTCCTTACTCCTTCTCTTACATTTCCAATCACTAACTCAGGTGGATGGTCTCTCCGCCATCTCACATCTGGTTGGAGTAAGTATGCTAGATTGGTTCTTCTTGAAACTAAGTTTTCTTGAACAACTTTTTCTTGATCATCTTCATTTAGCTGCAAACCTTCCAATTTTCTCTGAGATTCGGCTAACTCGTCTTCATTAGGATCGAGTCTTCTGGGATCTGTCTCAGCATAAAGACTCTTCTGGATAGTTGGCTGATTCATCTTCTCATCTTACTCATCAATGTTTTCTCCATTCACATTAGGTTCATCAAAAACCACATGGATAGACTCTTTTGTTACCACAGTCCTTTTGTTTAGCACTCTGAAAGCTTTGCTCTCAGCTAAATATCCAAGAAAGATAACTTCATCAGCTTTAACATCAAAGGCTTTCAGATTATCCTTGTCATTATTATGAAAGACACTTCCAGAAAATGTGAAAATATCCCACATTAGGCTTTCTTTCTATCCAGATTTCATAAGGGCTTTTGCACAGTTGCATGTTGATCATACACCACTTCTGAGTGTAGCAAGCATGTTAATGGCTTCAACTTAAAATCTCTTAGGCAATGCAGCTTCAACTAACATGGTCCTTGCAGCTTCCTTGAGGGTTTTGTTCCTTCTTTCAGCTACTCCATTTTGCTGTGGAGTTCTTGCAGCTGATAACTCATGAGCAATATCATTTTCCATACAATACTGAGTTATAATCCTATTGAAAAACTCAGTTCCTCTGTCAGAACTTATCTTGATAATGGTTTGACTCTTCTCATTTTGAACTCTCTTCATCAGTTGAGGAAGCTTTTGCAGAGTTTCATTTTTCTTACACATAAAAATGGCCCATGTGTATCTTGATAAATCTTCTACCACGACTAGGGTGTATTTCTTTCCACTTATGCTAGCTAGCTCAACTGGTCAAAAAAGATACATGTGCAATAAATGCAAAATCCTAGTTGAAGAAAGACTTGCTTATCTTTGAAAGATGACTTGATCTGCTTTCCTTTCTGGCATACATCACAGATGCTTTCCTTCTTGTAAACTAAGTCTGGCAATCCTTCAACCAAATTTCTTCTTGCAAGCTTGTTGATGGTCTTGAAGTTCAAATAACTCAGCTTCTTGTGCCACATCCAGCTTGATTCAGTTGTGCTCTTTGCCAATAAACATGTGCTTGGTATAGCAGTGGACCAATCCATGACATACATATTCTTCTTTCTTATCCCAGATAGCACCATTTCATTGGTTTCAGTATCATTGATTTGGCAAACACCAAAGTTGAAACCAACATTATATCCTTTATCACAGAGTTGGCTGATCGTAGCAGATTGAAATTCAGCCCTTCAATATAAGCAACATTTCTAGTCCATTTTTCTTGATAGACCCAATGCCTTTGATCTCCCCTAGAGATTCATTTCCTCCAAATATGACTTTGGCTCCTCTTTATTCCTTGAAATTTGATAAGTTCTTTTTGTTTCATGTCATGTGTCTGGAACAACCACTATCCATGTACCAGGTTCCTTGGCACTCTGTTGTTTCCTAAACCTGCAATCAAGGAAATCAGGTTTTAGGTACCCATATATGTTTGGGTCCTAAGGGGTTAGCATTATAAGGTGATCCAACCAACCTATAGCCAAATGATCTGACTTTAAAAGGTTGCCACCTACCGATTCCAAAATCATATCGAATCTTAGCAAATTGCTTTGGAGCTTTAGGAACATACAACTATCTCTTTTGTTTGTATGTCTATGTATGTGTTTGTGCATTTGCTTTTCTAGGATAGTATGGAAACATTTGTGCATGATAAGCATTGTGCTTGGGTGCATATATGTGCTGATGTTTTTGCTTTGGGAATGACCTATGATGAGTTTGAGTTCTCCAATTTCACAGAATATCTCCTGTTGGGAGTCTACTGTTGAGCTTTTCTGAATTTAGTTCCAGCTGCTTTTTCAACAAACTCAGCTACCTTTTTTCCTTTTCCTTTGTAACCAAGGCCAGCATATGAGTATTTGTGATTGTGAGTGGGTGCAACATATGGTGTTTTTGGCTTTTGGATTCCCCCATTGCTTGAGGATCTTTTTTCCATAACCACTCTTGGAGTTTGTACATTGACAAAGGAGTTGAAACCTCAGCATGCATTGTCCCCAATTTCCTTTTGTATCATCATCAACTCATCCAATGTTTTAGATGATTTGCTGAGTGATGCAATCACATTTTTTATTTCTTGTTCCCTCTTTTCCTTTTCAGAAAAGGTCTGCTTTAACCTTTGCTATTTCAGCCTTTACTCCTTATTCTCATCACTTATGTCACTGAGAGTACTCAGTTCTTCAGTCAACTATGAGTTTTGGCACTTAAGTTGGTTGTTTTCCTCATTTAGAAGTATGTGTGAGGATTAAATGTGCTCAAAATCTTTCATCATTTTGCCTAAAAATTATAAACATCAATGGGTGATGAAGTGTGTGTATCATGATCACTATCATCAGAATTTGAGCTAGATGAGTTAGAGTTTACCTCATCTTCTTGTTCCTTAGCCATGAGACATATCAATGCTTCTTCTTCAGTGTTGGAGGAGCAGTCAGCTTCACTGCTGTCTGACTTGGTTGTCTCCTTGCACTTGGCTGTTTCGAATTCTGCAGCCATCATAGCTTTCTTTCTCTCTTGTCTTCTTTCCCTGAAGACCTTTTTATCCTCTTCATTTATCTACTTGTTGACTAGTGGATAAGGGCAGTCAACTGCAAAGTGACCTGGTTGTATGCAATTCCAACACAGATCTTCAGCTTTCTTCTTAGCTCTCTTGGGGGTTCTTTCTTCCTTTCCTTTGGAATGAGCTGAGTGTCTTCTAGAGGATTCTAATTTATTCCTCTTGTAGTTCTTGTAGAAAAACTAGATGAATATTTTGACCATCAAGGCAATCTCTTCTTTATCAATGATGTCCTTAGAGTCTGTTGCCTTTGATTCCCCAGCCACAAGAGCAGCTATTTTTGGTACATCTATCTCTTCTTTCTCTTTCCTTTTGAGCTTGAATTCATATACTTTAAGATCTGAGAACAACTCATGGCTGGAAATCTTGGTCAAGTCAATTGAATGTCCGAGAGCCATCACATTCATTTCCCACTCAGCTGGAAGTGCTTTTAGGATTTTCATACACATTTTCTTGTGTGTATATTCCTTGCCTAGAGCTAATAGTTCATTTGTGATCTCTGTAAATATGGCATCCAGCTGATCCAATGATTCACCTGGCATCATCTTGAAGTTTTCAAACTTCTACACTGCAATAGTCAGTTTATTCTCCATTATCTGCTCTGAGCCTTCACGGATAAGAGTTAGCTTTTCCAAGATTTATTTGGGACTCCTGTAAGATTTGACCTTGTTAAACATTGCTTTATCCAAAGTTTTATACAAAATATCCTTGGCCATATTGTCCAAGTTGTATCTATTACTATTTTCGTTTGTCCATTTGCTTCTTGGCTTTTCAACCTCAGCAGGTCTTTCAGCAACATCTCCAATAGCTCTTACAGTTGTGTTCACCTTGGTGATTTTAATGGGTCCATCCTCGATGAAAAACCACATTTCATCATGTAAAGCGGAGAGATATGCCTGCATGCGAATCTTCAAATCATCAAATTCTTTAATGGTAAACATAGGGATTCGAGATAAATTTGTTTCCATGATAATAACTTTAAAAGAAAGTTTGAAACACTTCAAGTATTGATGTTTTTGAAAATATTCTGATCTAGTTCAGAAACCAGTGCAGAAGGTTCTTTGAACCAACCGCTCTGATACCACTTGGGTGCCAAGGAGTGTCAGTTAAGTCTAGAAGGGTGATTGACTAGACTTAACCAATTTTTTTGGGTGATTGAATAGACTTAACCAATTTTTTGATTTAAAACAAATTCAGGGTTTATCAAGAAAACAGCTAAGTCTCTTGAGAGACAGCTGGGTCAAAATTCAGCAGGAGAGTTAATCACTCAATAGACTCGAGTGAGCTGTTGATAGAGTAACTCAACTGAGTGAAGTTAGCTCTTTATAAAATCAGTTTTCTTGGTTTTTAACAGTGAAAGTCTTACACCCTTTTTAAGATATGGTTATCAACACTTTTTTTAATATTTGTTATTATGAGTTGGATAGCAAAGTAAATATAAATGCAAGTAAATAAATTACAGATATTAAAATGATGAAAGTAAATGACACAAATAATTATAGTGGTTTGAGGATGGGGTAATTCCTCTACTCCACTCTTCTCCTACTCCAGGACGAATATATAATGCAATTTTGACTTTGTTACAAGAGTACAAATACAGTCCGAGCAAAGCCTTAATCACACAGCTGGCTTCAATCCTGGGACTCAGCTCTTCGCAAGGCAGTTGTCTCGCTACTTTAGCTCTTCAAAGCTTTCGGGCTTGATCATGAAGCCCTCCGTCGGATTTGAACCAGGTTCTAACTTGAACCTCACTGCACTTTCTGCACTTCGTGGATGTGCAGACCCTTTGTTCTTCAAAACAGTTTTCCTCTTCAACTTTGAAGTATGACTTTCTTCCTTCACTAGGTTATGTTGGGTAAAGTCACTTCGGATTTAGGACTGAGGATTTGGAATTTTTGCTTAGAGAGAGTATTGCAGTTTTTGCTTGAGTGCTTGTTTAATCACTTGATTGTTCTGGCCTCTCTTGTGTCATTCGTATCTCTCTCTGAAAATTCCTCAGCCGTTTATAGTGAGAGTTTGAAATTTGTCCTTGAAGAGATGGACAAATTCAAACTTCACTTATTGTTCATTGGCTTGTCTTGTTCTGTAGCTTTTGATGTTGACCCAACCTTTGCATTAACTACATGCAGGTTCCTAATTGTACTAGGGTTCTGCAAGTATTCTATTGGTTCCTGCTACTTGCACTCTTTCAGCAAGACAACTTTTTAAGGTTGCAGGTCTGTCTCTCACCAAAACGGGTAAGTCTTGACTTTTCTTTGCAACGTACTTCTTCAACTTTCTCTAAGTCCTTCAGTTGCTTTACTCCTTAAGTTTAGTCTTCTCCTTAATTCTTGAATGACTCTGATGTAAGTCTTCTGAAAGACACATCTGCTTTACTTGACTGAAGTTCTTCTTGGCTAGTCAACTGTGACACAGCTGAATCTTCTCTACACTTCTTTAGCAAGTCTTCTACATCTTCAACTTGGTTGCTTGATAGCTCAGCTAATTTCTAACTATTACAAGGTTGAAATACATACAGAAAATGGGGTGCCAACTTTCTAATCTAAGTTTTCTAAGCATCATCAAAATCTATACAAATAAATTTCATAATATTTTGATCATTCTTTTGCAGACAAATTCAAAAGAGGATGAACGTATATTGGGATTCAAATATTGAAGCTCTTCTATATATAGATGATTTGAAGGATCAAAATAACACATTGACTCCAATTCACAACAAGAAGTCAAGAAAACACTCTATCATTTTCATAAGTCTTGTTGTATTTTAAGCCTAAGTTCTTCGCTTTCAATTGATTTATTTAGGTTTTGATTCTTGATTATACTCACTCATAAATAATATTGTTATTTTACAAGTGTAATCTTGAGTCCATTATCATCATCCAAAACAAGAACTACTTGTTGATGTTCTTTTGGTAAGAACACATTTGGTTGAATAGGAGGTATTAATTGAAGAGTTTTGTGCTTTTCAAGTTGTTTTTGTAAGGAAACGTTTGGTGCTCTTCAAGCCGAAGTTGTAATCGTTCGATTAATAAAAAAATTGATGAAAATCAACTTAGGAGACCGAGTGGTGCACATAGGTTCTTAGTAAACCAAACCACTATAAATCATCATGTGTTGTTTTCAATTTTCTGCACTTATATCTTCATCGAGTTGCAATTTCGAAAAAGAGGGAAAATCTATGATTTGAACAAAATCTATTCACCTCCCTCTAGATTTTTGTGGCCATTTGGACTAACACACTCTCCGACACTCAAGTTGTGATCAACTTCAAGAAAGAAAGTGCAAACATGGCGATATTATTGAAAATATGTATTGGAAAGTCAACATACATTTTAATGGGTTATTTATAGGTTCTAAGGATTAGGATTTCCTGCAAATCCAGGATTAGTTAGAAAGACTCTAGGATTTTACAATAGAATTATTCTTATTCCTCCTAGAGCTTGGGTTAAATTTAGGGTTTTTACTGTAACCTGATCTTTCTAGGTTTACCAGCTCGGGATATGTGTATAAGTCTTGTCACAAGACACGGCTTGGCCCAACAAGCGCCTTCATTAAGAGAGCTCGGGATAGTCTTAAATGTTGTCCACTAGTCTAATAGGTCAGCCAATAAGTACCTTGATCTTCCAAGTTCAGGACAAGCCTATTACTTTTAGAGGAAATTACAAAAAATACCCATATTTCATGATAAATGATATTTTTATGCTCATTGGACTTTGTGTATGCTTTGTTTGACTTTCGTACGCTCTGGGTGACTTTTTTTTTAACTTTTTTACGCTTTTACCATTTTCTCATTCGGTAGAAATGATAAAACATGTAAGAAAGTGTTATGAAACAATCTTGAAACAAATCTGTTATCTCACTAATTGAATTATTTTACAATTAAGACAATTGATTTATTACATATTGAAACATTTTCAATCTTTAATGGTGACAATTGTTTCTCAGTTTGCATTATTTCTTCTTATTTGTTGATTTGTATTTGTTGCTGCAAAGTTTCCTTTAGGTTGTTGAAAGTGCAATCCTTTTGGGTCTGTTATTCAAAGTTGATATAATTCTTATTTTCTTTTTCTTGCCCATTGTGGTATATAACTGTTGGAATTATTTTCATGTGTCTGCAATAAGGAATAAAATTATATTAGCTTATTCATGTTTGGAACAATATTTTTGAAACAAATTTCAAACAACTTTAAACATTAATAAGAGAATCAATTGAATTGTACTAGCTGAAACACATTTGAAATATTTTCAAAATTAATAAGAGAAGCAATGACATTGTATTAGCTGAAACATGTTTCAAAGATATCCATTGCAGTATACTACTGGAATTGTCTCCATGTGTATGCCAGAAGCAATGAAATTTTATTAGAAGAAGCTTATTTGAAATAATATTTTGAAACACTTTTTAAACAACTTTAGAAATTAATGAGAGAAACAATGAAATTGTATTAGTTGAAACACATTTGAAATATGTTCATCTTTGAAATAATTTTAGAAATTAATAAGAGAAGCAATGGCATTATATTAGTTGAAACATGTTTGAATAATTTCGAAACTCTGAAACAATCAGTTGAAACAATTGTAGGTATAGATGACTAAGTTTGACACAATTCCACTGTAAATATGTAGCAGAAATATAGTTGAAAAAATTTCGAAATAACCTAGAATCAATTCTTTTTTTTTTTTTGAGGAAAGAATCAATTCTGAAATGGTTTGCATCTACAAACATTAGGTTCATCTAATCCAAATGTATAAATTTCAGCTAGAACCATCAATTTCTTGCACAATATATAGAGTGTGATTTTTTCTTGAACTTAAAAACGAAGAGAACACTTAAGATAGTATAAGGGAAAACAACGTTTTTTTAGAAGCAATAAATTTCAATGAAATGTAAAATACCTTTTGAGATTGAAAGTTGTTGATTAACTTGGTTTTTTTACTTTTCCTAGTTTCTGCTGCGATTTTTTGAGATTTGCTTATTCTTCTTGTTGTTTGCTGCAATTTTGTTTCCTTCTTCCTCTTTCGATTTTAGTTCTTTCTTCTTCTTTATTTTGTTCTTCTGGTTTTTGCTGCATTTTGTTTGTTTTCTTCTTCCTTTGTTCAGCGGTTTTGTGCTTGCTTCTGACCTTTTTTGTAGATCCGTCATGACTTTGAGTAACAACCTATTTTTTTATGCTGGAGCGTATTTGTTGTGAAGGAAGAGGATGGGAGCGTATAAAAAAGACGCGAGCGTATTTGTTGAAATCTCTCCTATAAAGTAGGATAATTATGTCCTTATCCCTTGCTTTTATCCACGATAGCCTTACTGTGCCTTCAATCGGCCTCACTAGTAGGGCTCTATTCTCCTTGACCACGGGTCAGTCTACTTTAACTCTAATCAGTAATAATTCCTTTTATTACTAACGGCTCGTTTGGGATTCTTAATAACTCATGAAAAGGTAGTATATCATGATGAATCTTTTGTTTGGCATTAATGCAAAAAGCCCAACACTAATTTCAAGGCCCGGTTGAAACAAGGGATTTCATTTTATAAACAATACCACCCATAGGGGTGGTATAATTTAATGCCTCCTTTTACCATCTTCTGACAAGACGAAATGACCCTCAATATTTGACACACTTGGACGATAAACACCCCACTCATCAACATAATCTCGAAACTGACTTGTATAAAGCAAAGAAGACCCCTCTCCCGAACCCTAGCTCTCCGCCCCAGCTCGAAGGTAAGATTTTTCTTTGTTGAATGTTGAATCTTTTCATTTTCTACCAAGTTCTTTTGAAAAATCGATTACACATATTGGTTAGGGTTTGTTTAATTATTTCGTTTTCTTCTTGTTCGTATTTGGCAGAAAATTCCCACCTCTTGCTTAGATTATCAAGTCGAAACTCTTTCTTCAGGGTTCAGAGGTAATTTTATTCTTTTCTGTAATAATATGCGTTTTCGTATTGTAAATCTGTTAGTTTCTTTCATTCCGACCATTATTTTGTATGTGGTTGAATTTTTCATGAAATATTTATGTATCCTGCCAACAAAATTTGGTATATATGTTTATTTGTGATTAACTGGTTATATTGTGTTTATTAATTTGGTTTAATGGTTATTTGTTATTAGCATTTTTAATTCTGGGGTGCCATTGGCAGATTTCATATTTATGTATTTTAGGGAAACTTGCAGGAATTGTGAACTTTTAAAATAAATTTAACTGAACTTTCAAAATCCAAATATTTCCTTCTATGATATTTTTATTAGTATAGATGGATGATGAAGAGATATATGTTGTGGTCATTGTTGAGGAGATCATTAGCATGGTAAAAAATTTCATGTTATTTGTAAATTTGTATCGACAACAATTTATGTTAAGATGCAGTCGTCGTAGAGAAAGATTGTATCCGCCACTTTATAAAATGATTGATCGTCTTGATGACCAAGTTAAACATATGAACTATCTAATTGAGGCTAGCGATATTGACTGCATCGAACAACTTCGAATGGATAGAAATTTATTTCGACGTTTGTGTTATATTTTGGAGAATGTTGGTGGGTTGCAACGCACTAGACATATCCAAATCAGTGAACAAGTAGCCATTTTTTTATCTGTCTTGGCACATCACAAGAAAAATCGTGTTGTGAAGTTTGACTTCAAACGCTCAGGTTACACCATCAGTGTGCACTTTAAACTGGTACTGGAAGCAGTTCTTAGGTTACATAATATTCTATTGTGCACACTAGAACCCATGGGTGATGATTGTGATGATGACAGATGGAAGTGGTTCAAGGTACATATAAATCATTAAGCTTCATTTTCTGTTCATTTCAGATTTAATTGGTATGTTTTCTTAGGTGTGTCATCATGTGTATGTACTCTTGAAATTGGCAGGGTGTTTAGGTGCCTTGGACGTAACATATATTAATGTTCGAGTACCATTGAGTGACAAACCGCGTTATAGAAATAGGAAGGGGGATATATCTGTCAATGTACTTGGCTTTTGTGACCGAAACATGAAATTTGCTTTTATCTTGTCTGGGTGGGAAGGTTCTGCCGCAGATTCCCTTATATTGCACGATGCAGTGAACAGGCCTAATGGCTTCAAGGTCCCTAATGGTGAGTTTTTTTGGCAACTGTTAAATTTTAATTTGGATAGTCAATGTTACAATTATTTCCACCTGTGTTTACGTGTTTGGTTAATTTATCATACATCCTTTATTATATTTCAGGTAATTATTTCCTATGTGACTATGGTTATACAAATGCACCTAGTTTTCTTGCACCTTACAGAGGGGTAAGATATCATCTTAATGAGTGGTCTCGGCCGATGCGATGGCACCCCGTAACTATAGAGAACTATTCAATTTACAACACTCCAAGGCTCAGAACATCATTGAGCGGACATTTAGATTATTGAAGGCACGATGGGCTATTCTAAGGAGTAATGCCTATTATCCAATCAAGATGCAAAACCGGATAATTATGCCATGTGGTCTGATTCACAATTTTATACGAACATCGATTGCCATAGACCCAATAGAAGACGAGGTGTCTGAATACGTGACTGAAACTGATGATGGGAATTTAGACACTGATTTCATTGACACGGTCGAGTCTTCCCAAGAATGGACTGTCTGGAGGGATAACCTGGCAACTGCTATATACAATGAATGGAGAAACTGATTTATTAATTTCTATTTATGACTGTAAAATCAGTACACTAATTATCTTTGTTTTGTGGTGGCAACATTGTGGAAAAAAAATTGTTATTTTAATTTAGTTGTTTAATTATTAAATGGCATGTACAATGTTGTTTATGTTATTATTTGTTTGGTTAGTATTATGCATCATACTTATTTGTTTGTGTGAAAGTGGCTAATTTTTTGCATAATTTGTTTCATTGATAGAATATAACCCAATTCTTATCCAAATATTTTAGGGAAAATGGAATTTACAGCAAGTGCACCAAAGTCAGGTGGTGCGCTCAAAAATTCCCACAGCAGACGTTCATGGACCACTTAGGAAGTATATGTCCTCTTGCACGCCTTAAAAGAAATTGTTGTGGCAGGTTGGAAATGTGATAATGGATTCAAGTCTGGTTATCAAGTTGTTCTAGAGCATTCCATGAACAAGGTGTTCCCAGGAACCAACCTAAAAGCTATACCACACATAAACTGAAAGATACATGTTTGGAGAAAGGACTATGGCAGTTTGAGTTCTATGTTAGCCCGTTCGGGATTTGAGTGGAATGGCTCATCAAACACTTTGATTGTGAAGGATGAAGAGAAGTGGAATGATTATGTGAAGGTATCACTTTTTTAAATTTATTTCTTATTACAAAGTAAATTGTCAATTTTGTTAAATGTTTCAACTTCTTTTTTCATTAACAGATTGATGGCAATGCCAAGCCCATGCGGTACAAATCTTGGCCATACTTCAAGGATTGGTCTAAAATATTTGGGAAAGATCGTGCTACCGGGGGAAATGCCCAGGTCTTTATTGATGTCGTACAAGACATACTAAGTGGCACACATTCTAATCATCACAATGTTCATCCTCAGCCTACACCTCAAACACCATCCCCACCTAATAGGGCTGACCAAACTTCGTTATACCATGGAGAAAGTAGTGTTCTTGAGAAGACCAAGTCTTCTGGCAAACGTAAAGCGGCTGATGAAATGGACAAACGCTTCTTAGAGATGTTGACAAGGTTTGTTGATAAGATCGAGTCACGTTTAGGAGAACTTGCCAAACGTCTTGGTTTTGAACAAGATGCATCCACTTCGAGGAAGTTAGTATTTTATGCCTTAAGTGCAATGGATTTTCTATCTGTTGAAGAAAAGATTGCCGCTTCCAAGAGACTATGCGGTGACACTAAGGACCTTGATCTGTTCTTCAGTCTGTCTGATGAAAACAAGGCCGTGAGGATGAAAATAATGCGTGATGGGAAGATATAATCTTATTTGCACGGGGCCAATTTGTGTAAATTCAAACAAAACTAATCTCATACAATATCTTTTGTTGCTTAAAACCATTTCACTATGATGGTTAACCTTTTTTTATTGGAATCTGAGTACAACGGATTTCAATGTAGTGGTTTTAAGTAACCCATTTTTTGGAATATTATGGAGACCAGTATAAAGTTATTAGTAGGTTGCATCTATGCAGGTTATTCAATATGTGAAGGTATCATTTTTTTATGTAATTACTATTACTATGCAAATCAGTCATTTAGTGATGTTTTTAATTAATGTGTGTGAATTGTCAAATCGGCCTAATCAATTGTTCAATGCAATAAATGACTGAACCAGGCTACAAATCTTAGACAAAATCTCAACGCCTAAATGGTATAAGCATCGGTTGGTATGCCCATTTATTAATTCAACACTCATTACACTCTAAACCCTTCATCTACCACAAATTTCAAAGGACTCTATATAAGCATCCAAACCTGGTACCTAACCTTAACAGTTTCATTTCCAAATATTCGTCTTCACAGCATTTGCCAAAAAGAGAGTAGGTCTGCATCCAGGTTTTAATTTTTGGTTTATAGTTTTTAATTTAGTTTAATTTAACATTTTTCATATCTCTTGGGATGTTTGTAGTAATGGTAAGTGTTAGATAAATGTTTTTATCATGATTTTGATGATTTTGTTCAAATGAGTTTTTAAACCAAAACAATGTCCCTAAATGTTGTCTAAATACTTCCGATCGATTTAAAATGTTTTTACTATTTTTCGGAGTATTTTTTGGAGTTTATTTTCGATAAAAAAATTGGACAACACATTTGTTTCAGCTCGACCGGTCGCCCCTATAGGGCAACCCGTTACTGAATTGAGTTTTGAAATAGGAAAAGGGACGTATAAAAAAAGGGAGGGCGGCCGGTCAACCAGGTGGTCGACCAATGAGGGCGACCGATCGACCCCCTGGGCGGCCGGTACACAGGAGTGCCCTCTTGAAGCTTGTCTTCTCTGTTTCGTATTTTAAATACCCCCAACCGGTCATGGTCTAGGGCGACCAGGTTGCACCCCCTCCGATCGGTCCCCCGTAAAAAATCGCAGAAATTCAATTTCAAACTTATCTCTGCTTGACGACCTGTCCGCACTCCTGTTTTTATCAAAGAAACTATCCGTTGCATTTTCGAACTGACTTTTCCCTATTTTGTGGGATTGATTTCTAACAAATTATATTGATGATTTTAAATGGTTTATTTTGCAGAAATCACTCCCCAAGGAAGAGCCTATGTCCTGAAATCAAAGCCAAGACCTCTCCTATAAATAGAGGCTTCATTCAAGCAACAAGATACAACACTTTACACAAGCAAAGAGCAAACAAGCAAACACTTTCATATATCTTGTTGTATTAGCCTTAGCACTTTCACTTGCACAAATTTGAGGTCTAGGCTTTCAATTTTTGATTACACTTGTACTCATATTGTATCATTCATCATTGAGTTGTAATCTTGACTTTTTGGTCATCATTCAACACAAGACATCCTTGTGAGTATTCTTGTGGTAAGAATACACTTGGGTGATCTAGGTGATAGGTGTTTGAAGGTTGTGGTAATCTTCAAAGTGTTGTAAGAGGGTTGTGGTAATCCTCGAGGTGGTGTAAGAGGGTTGTGGTAATCCTCGAGGTGTTGCAAGAGGGTTGTGGTAATCCTCGAGGTGTTGTATTATTAATTTTGGTAACTAATAAAATCTTTTTTTCTTTTTTTGAAATCCATCCCTGGATATCTTTGGGGTGGTAGAAGATTAGGCCCTGGGTGGGTTGAACCTTTTTAATTCGAAGTGTGCTATTTAGTTTCCGCACTTAGCATTTCGTCTTTGCTTGAATTTTTTCGAAAAAGAGGGCAAAATCTGAAAAACCGAGATAATATATTCACCCCCCCTCTAAATTATCGTAGTCACTTGGACTAACAGTAAGGACACGCAATCAACAAGCGAGGATCAACTGGAGAGGCAATGCATGGACAGAGCTTGATGAAGCATGCTGCTACGAAATGTTTTTCAACTTATGCAGATGTCGCGCAGCCATCTCTGATGAAACAACATTCAATGATGTATTGATTGAGTTAGCCTGTAGGTTGAGTCATCATATGTGGAAGAACTTTTCTCCTCTGAAAGTGAAACAAAAGATTCATCTCTTACGCTGTCAGTTTGAGTTTTGTTGAATTCACTCAAAAGCCAGGTGTGGAGTTCGACAGTGATGCATGCACTTTGCAGATTCATCCGGTTTATTGGGAGCATGTGAATAGGGTATTTCCAGTTATTATTTTTTATGAGCAATGCAAGATTTATATATTTCGCAACACAAATTTATTTTTACTAGAAATATGGTATTTTTGATCCAGGAGGATAACATTGCTCGTTATTTTCGCACTAACGAGTTCCCGATGTATAAAGACTGCGAACACACATTCAACACACTCCAAGCTGCTGAAATTCACTTCGATGGGATTTTGGGCTATACTCGGAATTTGTCACTAAAAATTGATTCTGATGATTCGGACTCGGAAGATGAAGAGATGTAGGATAACCCTGCAGTGAACGCACCGGATGAAATTGATGTGGATGATGATGCTCTGTAATACCCTGAATTTATTTTGGGCTTTTACTAAATTTTTAGATTTTTAGTTAGTTTTTATTTTAGGGGCTAATTATATTTTTCTTCAAATCAAGCCCATTCTTCCAGTCTAATGTCCAATTGTCCAGGCCCAGTTTAAACAAACTCATTTAATGTGAACCCATTACCAATTTAGCCCATTAAAAAGTCCAATTCCAATAGTATTCTAGAATAACAAGATACCAATTTCAAATTTCCAAATATATCAAATCTTGTTGTATCCTTTACCAGATTTTTTTTTAGAATCCTATGAGATTAAGACTCTTAACCCTAATTAAATCTATAAATACAAACCACAACCCTAATTATATTCTGCACGTACTCTGTTATTTTCCCAACAAGGTAAAGTCCATCTTCCTTCTATTTTTGTTCATCTTTTGCTACACGGCCGAACACCCCAAACCACGGACCGCCGGATTTTTGAACGCCCAAATTCGTTTCCCAAACCATCCGAGCGGCAGCCGTAAACAACCATTCTCACACCGTCGCGGGGAAACCAAACACCGATACCCATCGAACATCCAAACCCAGTCTAGCCTCGATTTTTGCCGGAAAAATTCCGAACCCACGAACCCGCGCGAAACCCAGCAATCCCGAATCACCATCCCCGCAGTCTACATCGAGTCCGGTTACCCAAATCATCAGCCCAAATCGAAAGCCACTGTTACGGTTCTTCACAAGCCAAACCCGCCGGAAATAATAGAAAAAGAAAAGAAAACAAAACCCATCAAAACTTTCGCCGGAAAACCACCATGAGGCAGCCAAACAACCGAATTTTAGTCTCTTCAAACCCACAGCTCGAAATCGAAAACTCGAGCCTCGCCGAAAAAATTTGAACGCCCTAATTGCCCCAAATCACGATACGTCGCCATCGCCGCCGAAATTCACGGGTGTCGGAAATATATTGGTGTGTGGGCGGGATGCGTATAGATGGTATGTGAGGGAGACGAGAAACAGAGAAGGAAAATAAAGAAATGGGGAATGGGTTCTGTATATTGGCGAAAGAGAAGCAGAAATTAGGAAATAAAGAAAGAAAGAAAAAAGGAAAAGAAAAAGGGAAGAAAGATAGATTGATGGGGTTTGCTGTTGAGGGTTGATCGAAAATGATAAGGTTATAATAGAAAGAAAAAAAGAGGGAGAGATGGAGTGACTGGGCATAGATGGAAGGAAGGTAAGAATGGCAGCAAAAGTTTTGAGAAATTGGGACAAATTGAGGATTTAACCACAAGTTTCCAACAATTTCTAATTCTCACCCTCCCAGATTTTATTTATTCAAAAATAGCCAATTTGACTCCAATTTCAACCAATTTCTAAAAGGTAACCATCAATTTCTAATTAGCCTTAAACCTTATTTTATATTTTATTTAAGCCCCTAAATTAGGATTTTAGATTATTACTTTTAAGTTTTTAAGTTTAGAATATTTTGAGGTTTTGACTAGTATTATTTTTCTATTGTTAGGCGATTTATCGAACGAGGATTAGACGTGCTTGCATCCAACACTTTTAAGTTCTACTTATTTTCAAGCTACGTTTCAAGGTGGGGTTTGTTTTCTAAACTTTATTGTCCTTGTTAAATGCTTAGATTATTTTGCATGAATGTGTAGAGTACGATTCTTAGGCCCTATTGAGCCGGGGGACTCAAGAGGTCCGGGTCGATGTATCCCGGTGGAACCCTGCGATCTGCTACCTATTGTCTATGTCTACGGTTTTTCAAAAGATCTATCTTATGTCCTATTGGATTGTATTTGCATGTCTATGTGAGATATCTGTGTATTTAGCTTGGACAATTTATACTCCCCTGAGTTGTGTTGCTCACCCCACATATAACAAACTTTTCAGGTTCAGGAGTCGGCGATGGTTATTGGCGGTGGATAATGGGTGGTCTATGAAACTATTGGAGTAATGTCTTTTTTATTTTTAAATGGTGATTTTAATTAAACAAGAAATTATTGAATTATTATGATTTTCTAAGTTTATTTATGCAAATAGACTAAAAGGGATTTTTTATATATATAGATTAGTAAATGTCCGATTTGCTTAGAAATAGATGAATATATGAATTTTCTATACTTCATAATTTGCTTCCGCTGGTTCTATTACTTTTGAATAAGATATATTTACAAGCCTATTTTCTCTTATAAATAAAAATATGTACGTGGTTTTCTTTCACTGCCAAATGGTCTTTTAGAATTATATGATATCAAATTTATTCAAATTATTTTGTGCGATTACTTCCACTGTAATTATTGTTCTTTTGAAAATTTAATGGCTCGCCATAACGAGTTGTCTTTCTCATGTTTCTTATGAAAAAAAAATATTTGATAAAATGAATGCTTCGTACATTTTATAGTTTAAAATTTCGGGGAGTTACAGGTGGTATCAGAGCGGGTCTACCTTCCTGTAGACTTGCAAAAAAAAAAAAAAACTACTTGTAGTTTTCGTAAGTGTGTGTGTGTACTCTGATAAATGAACAAGCAAAAGTTCTTTTTTAAATAAATGAAAAGAGTCTACGTATCCACCACCGCTATGCCACGCCAACTCCAAAGCCAATGTACGAAGTTAAATTTTCAAAAGTTCTATTGCTACTGCCATTGCTACTGCTACTGCTATTGTTGTTTCCATTGATACTGCTATCGACAAATTACATGATTTCTATTGCGAAAAAAAAATAAAAATGATCCAAATGTATTTCATGGATGCACAGCACATACGGTATAATATGACTATTGGACTATTATGAGATATTGATGAATTCTATAGAGATATAGAAAGAACAATATACAAACTATAGAGGACCTTTGTGATAGAATACTTGAGGTTCATTACGAATTTATAGGCAATCTTGAATGTTAGGACTGACTATGAGTAGATCACTAGCAACATGGATTTTATATAGACACTTATCGCTTTAAGTTTAATGTTCACGATTTACGACATGATCTTTTTCCAATAGTTAATTACAATAATTTGAGATGGTTATGAGGTTAGTATATCATTTGGAAAGGCAATAGTTGTTCGGATGTTTCAAGTCGTGAAACTGAAAGTTAGAGAAAATTGTTTATAAGTGGATTTATATCTTGTGTAAGAAAAAAAAAATTTTTGAGGTGACCTATGGTATGGACTAACTTAGTGAGAGCCTAGAAGGTATAGAATGTCATATAAGAAGATAGTGTTTCAAAGATGATGAGTTTATGTTTCTATGGGACAAATGCTAGTACAATACCCCAAGTTGTGTCAGGAAAGAATGCAATAGAAAGTTTAAGAAAAGAAATTGTTTGAGGTATTTGGATAGTGCAGTAAGTTACTAATATTTTGATTTGTTAATGGTGAAGGTGATAATTATTCGAGGCTATGAAATATATTTTTAGAAACTCTTATTTGGGATTCCATATGATAGACTTATAGATTTGACCATTGACTTTTTACTTCGGATGACACGATATTAAATTCACCAAATAGAATGACGATGAAGGAATTATAAGAGTTAAATGTGCAATTATAAGAATTAGTGGTTAAAGGACTTATCCGACTTAGAGTATCACCATGAAGAGAGTCAATCATGTTTGTTAAGATAAGATGGATTTATGGAGTATATTGATTATATGGAGAATTTATTTTATTACAAAACAAGTACCCGTTGCTAAGGATAAATGATTCGTTTGATTACTTAATGGAGCTAGTATCTTATTTAGGATCGATTTAAGGTCTCGATATCAGCCACTGAATTTTAATTTATTTAAATTATGGTTAGACGTAATATTGGTTGGTCAGATTGTTACGTATAAGGAATATAAATTGACCTGGTTAAAGTTGAAGTTATTAATGAATGGAGTATGGTTACGATTGTGAATGAAGTTCGATGTTTCTAGACCCCCTTTGGGTGTTACATAAGGTTTATAGAAAGTATTTTAGAATTCAACACCAGAGACTAGAGTGGCAGGAAAATGTGAAGTTTCGGAGCGAGAAGTGTGCGGAGGATTTCTAAGAAGTTAAATAAGGATTGACCAGTTTACCAGTAGAACAAGAATACTTGACGAGAGAGTTTGTTAAGTTGATAATCGAGGTTGTCACACCTTCTAGTGTATTGAAATCAATTATTGCAACAATGGTTGAATGACTTGTAATTAGAAATAAGATTTAATGAGATACAAGGGACATATGAGTTTTATGCAAGATGAGAAATAATGATCTAATCGCAGACCTCAACGGATTTATTATAGTTGCTAATGGTGCATTACCATACAAAGGAATTTTGGTTGTACTTAAGGAAGAAGTGTGATATTAGGTTAAATACATTGGATATCGTACACCGCTCACCTATGAGTTATAAGGATTTATCTAGAGATGCGAAATATATTTTTGGTTGAGGAATATGATAACAAGTATTGGAATTTTTGGATATATGCTTAACAGGTCAACCAGTTAAAGTCAAACACCAACGACAGTCTAGATTTTGTTAAGACATTTGATATCATCGAATGAAAAATGAGAGTAAATAGATATTGACTTTGTTGTAAGTTAGTCATGATCAACTAAGAAAAATCACGATATGGGTTATTTGTGGTACTGCATCGACTAAGTCTACACACTTTTTCTGAGATGATATATGATTTAGATTAGATTTGCTCAATGGTACATAAGAGAAACAACGAGACTATCATATATAGAATCTTAGTTCACTTTGAATATTGGGAGAACTTGCAACAATGTATGTAAATAAGGTTATAATTAGTGGACTATACCATCTATAGACGGATAGACAAACATATATGACAATAGAATTCTAAGGGACATGTATTTCGGATTTCCAGGGAAATTAGAGACATATGTATCTTTAGTGGAGTTTGCTTGTAACAATTAGGATGGTCGGGAAGAGGCTACTTGGGAACGTGGGGCGACATTTTAGCATCACGCCCGAGGTTCAATCTTTGTTAGGTAAGTTTAATTTCGAGACGAAATTATTTTTAAGGAGATAGTATGGAATACCCTAATTTATTTTGGGCTTTTACTAATTTTTAGATTTTTAGTTAGTTTTTATTTTAGGGGATAATTATATTTTTCTTCAAATCAAGCCCATTCTTCCAGTCTAATGTCCAATTGTTCAGGCCCAGTTTAAACAAACTCATTTAATGTGAACCCATTACCAATTTAGCCCATTAAAAAGTCCAATTCCAATAGTATTCTAAATAACAAGATACCAATTTCAAATTTCTAAATATATCAAATCTTGTTGTATCCTTTACCAGATTTTTTTTAGAAACCTATGAGATTAAGACTTTTAACCCTAATTAAATCTATAAATACAAACCACAACCCTAATTATATTCTACACGTACTCTGTTATTTTCCCAACAAGGTAAAGTCCATCTTCCTTCTATTTTTGTTCATCTTTTGCTACACGGCCGAACACCCCAAACCACGGATCGCTGGATTTTCGAACGCCCAAATTCGTTTCCCAAACCATCCGAGCGGCAGCCGTAAACCACCATTCTCACACCGTCGCGGGGAAACCAAACACTGATACCCATCGAACATCCAAACCCAGTCCAGCCTCAATTTTTGCCAGAAAAATTCCGAACCCACGAACCCGCGCGAAACCCAGCAATCCCGAATCACCATCCCCGCAGTCTACATCGAGTCCGGCGACGCAAATCATCAGCCCAAATCGAAAGCCATTGTTACGGTTCTTCACAAGCCAAACCCGCCGGAAATAATAGAAAAAGAAAAGAAAACAAAACCCATCAAAACTTTTGCCGGAAAACCACCATGAGGCAGCCAAACAATCGTACTTCAGTCTCTTCAAACCCACGGCTCGAAACCGAAAACTCGAGCCTCGCCGAAAAAATTTGAACGCCCTAATTACCCCAAATCACGATACGTCGCCATCGCCGCCGAAATTCACGGGTGTCGGAAATATATTGGTGTATGGGCGGGATGCGTATAGATGGTTTGTGAGGGAGACGAGAAACAGAGAAGGAAAATAAAGAAATGGGGGATGGGTTCTGTATATTGGCGAAAGAGAAGCAGAAATTAGGAAATAAAGAAAGAAAGAAAAAAGGAAAAGATAAAGGGAAGAAAGATGGATTGATGGGGTTTTCTGTTGAGGGTTGATCGAAAATGATAAGGTTAGAAAAGAAAGAAAAAAAGAGGGAGAGATGGAGTGACTGGGATAACTTGATTCATTTCCGTATTTAGTCCGTTAAATTTTATGGGTGACGTTCGACAACCATTAAATTTTTTAAACTTGCACATTTGGTCCAATTTTAAAAATTTGGGGATATTTTATTCCTAAAATGCTTAGTTAGCGGAAAGAGTGCTGAGTTGGGCTAAATTGCACGTTGTTTAGACCCTTTTTGCCTGAAATGGCTATTTTACCCTTTTCTTTTAAAAAAATAGTCATCCATGTAGATGAAAAATGGAACTGGATGAAGCTTTTCAAGTGGCTTGTATGATTGAAAAAGTGCCATCTCGTTGGAAATACTTCAAAAATTATTTGAAGCACAAGCGAAAGAAAATAGGTCTTTAAGATCTAATTATGCGATTACAAATTGAGGAAGGCGATCGCAAATTAGATTCAAGACTAGAGAAATGTACAATTAATGCAAAGGCAAATTTATTAGAACATGGTAGTTCTAATAATAACAAAAGAAAACGTGACAATAACTATAAGGGAAAGAAGAATGTTTAGAAAAAGTCTTTTACAGGAAATTGTCACAACTATGGTAAGCCTAATCATATGACTAAGTACTGATGGCTTCCCAAAAAATCAAAAATAGACAACCCAATGCTAATGGGTTGAACACAGTGGTGTGATCTAAGAACTAACTGAAATGGATCTATCAGTGGTTTTTGAAGCAAACCTTGTGGATAATCCAAGAGAGTGGTACATTAACACTGGAGCCACTCGACATGTCTGTTCTAACAAGGACGCATTCTCTACCTAAAGCCCTTGTACTGGTAGAAAACTTAATATGGGTAATTTTTCTTCTTCTGATGTTGCAGGTTTTGGAAACGTAGTTCTTAAGATTACTTCTGGAAAAGAGATGCTTTTGAAGGATGTTATAAATTTCCCAAAAATCCGGAAGAATCTAGTGTGAGGATCTCTTCTTATAAATCATGGTTTCAGACTGATGTTTGAGTCAGAAAATTTTGTTTTGAGTAAGTTTGGACAATTCCTATGCAATTTTTTTAGTTACTAATTGATGGCAGATAGTTTGGTAACTAAGATATGCTTACGAACGAATGAATTTATAAGAAAAATAAAGATCACATGGATTGGGATACAAATTGCAGAGGGTCAAGGATAGAATCATTAGTTAGTAGAAAGCATGAAATGTGGCAGTAGCAAATCTTAAAATTACAGGAATCTATCAACTTTTATTATACTCATCAGTCTATGCACTAAGCACTTTTTAAGAGAGAATCTTGTTTCACATCTCACAAAATCTTTAACAGAATATTACTTCATTTCAATTGTTATTCCAAACAGACTATAAAGTGAAATATTGTAGGCTATTTACAGCTAAATGCATTTGAATATTCTTTTAATTGACCAACTACAAGCTATAAGATGTAAGTCGATGCTAATACACCATAAAATGGCCATACTGAGTGGCATAAACAAATAACATTAAAAACAACAGCTTTCAAATGCATACAAGTTTAGCTAGATTTTGTCGGATAGTCTTCAGCACACAGTCTACTTCAGGCGAACAATATGATTCTTTAAATGTCTCCATAATATAAATACAAACTAAATCAGGAAATAAGCAAATAATACCACAACAAATGTTAAAATCCATGAAAACTCTGCTACCCTTTTCATTTTGACTAAGGCATCATTGCAAGCGGATAATTCAATCTTTAAGGCTTTGTTGTTGTCTACAAGTTTAGTGATGACATGTTTTGATGTATCGTCTAATGTCAGCTCGACCCAATGGAAGAATCCACATTTGTTTGTCTGTAGCAAAAATCAATATTGAACAAAAATAACATGTTTCACTCCATCAGGGGATAAATTCGAATAAGTGCAATCTTTATCACAAATTAACTCAACTCTAGTCAACATCTTTTCACTTACCCCTGTGAGTGGACAAGATACAAAGCGTCGTCCCGGGTTAGCTTTAGTTCATATGTTTGCACTTTCAATTGGATCCCACAATGGCATTGCATTGGAGGATTTCCTCGACAATGCCAACAACGTGAGTGGTTGCTCGCGCCACTGGAAAAAGGGTTGTTGTTACTAGAGCTCATCCTGGAATTTTATCTGGAAAATAGCTCGACAATACTGGTAAATACGATTCAATTCGCAAGAATCACATATATAACATCAAATTCAATAACAAAAATTGGAATGTAATTAATACAAGCATTATTTATCAATTTTATGTAGTCATAAATCTGGAAGTGAGCAAATTTATACATTTGTTGATCAAACCCTATTTTTCATAAGTTGAAATCAAACTTACCTCAGTAGATATATCAAATAAACAAGTTCTTCGGAACCCCAAATAAACGGTGCAGCGTGGTCAAAATAACAAATTCGGAGAGCTCCATAAGTTGTTCGATGTCCAATCAAGTTTTTGCCCAATTAGTGAGAACACGGTTGTTTTAGAGGTGTAGTTGCCATTGTTCTTTGGGAAATTGGTGTTTCCAAAAGTTGCGATTTAAGTCGGGGGTAGAAAAGTAATTGAATAATATTTCCCACTTTATCATACATGGCTAACATGAAATAGCTCAAGTTGAAGAAAAAGTAAAGAAATCTATAACAAATGCCAAACCAAATATTAGACACCATTAATTAATTTGTGAACAGTGAAATCCTACTTTATACAAATTGGTATGATAAATTAACAACTAATCCCGAACGAGCCTTAATTGTATAATATAATAATACATGTAATGCAAATTTAAGGGAAATTTTACCTTTGATTTGAAATGTTAAAAGTGGGTTTTTTGTGTTATACTTAATGATTTATAAAAATACTTCCTTTTAACAAATAATTAATATTTTTTTTGTGCTAAATATTTTTTATTTGAAACATACAAATAATAATACTTTATGTCATTATGTGTATTAGCTGGATATCATAGAATTTAAAAATATTATTTTAACAAATCTATGGAAATATTAATTTTAGATAGTTTCGCACTTTTTTTTAGTAAGTTGGGAGTAATAATTGAAGGGGAGGTGATAAAGTTCAAAAAAGTTAAAAGATATAGGGTTCGAACCATTAGTCAACACCCTTACAAAGGGTGAACAATATCACTTGAGCTACAAGCTGGTGGTTAGATAGTTTGGCACTTTGATAGCCTCAAAATGTGCCAGAAGCAACTACAACTTTCAAGTAAGAGAATTATGCAGAGTATTCGAATCCATTAGCAATTGTTGCATTTGGATTTTGTTGACGTGCCTCTTGGATCAACAAGAAAGATATATGTGTACTATGACGTGGAACTTAAACAACACTTAGAATAATTTAGAGAATAGGGCTAATTCCGCCTTCTTTTTATATCAAAGCCGAGCAGAAGATTCCTGGTCGGTTTAAGTTTTATAGACGAGATTTTACAAGTGTTTTTCTCTAGATTATCTCTCCTCCTTTCTTCTAATAAAATGAAGTCTATTTATACCCATGCAATTGGTGGGTTTTAATCATCATTATACCTAGTTGTAGAGTGATTACAAGGGGACATATGTCTTCTTCTGGACATACATGTTGGCCGTGTATTTGGCATTTTACTGACTCATCTTGCTAACTTGTTGACAAGTGGCACCTTGACTTGCTAAGTAAGGCATTGACCTTTCTTAGCAAGATGGTTATCCTCGACTCACCTGCCATTAGAACATCAGGTCGCCATCTGAGCCCGCCTCGTGCCACGTCATTTGATCGGTTGCTGACATCACCGTCTCGGTCCACGTCATCCTGGTGGTCCAACGTCATTGCCAGCTGAATGGCCACGTGGACTAATTTCCTTCCAGCTCGGCTCGGGTATCATCAATGGCCCCCAAGTTTAAATCTGATTCAAAGAATTTTCTCCTCGGAATAAAACTTGGGGGCCACGTGTCCGCCATCTTAGATTTTCTCCTCGGAATTAAACTTGGGGGCCATTGATGATACCCGAGCCAAGCTAGAAGAAAATTAATCCACGTGGCCATTCACCGGGTAATGCGATGACGTGGGACCACCAGGATGACGATGGAGATGGTGACGTCGAACAACGAAAATGATGTGGCACGCGGTAGGCTTCGGATGGCGACACGATGTTCTAATGGCAGTGAGTCGAAGATAACCATCTTGCTAAGAAAGGTCAATGTCTTACTTAGCAAGTCAAGGTGCCACTTGTCAACAAGTTAGCAAGATGAGTCAGTAAAATGCCAAATACACGGCTAGCATGCATGTCCAGAAGAAGACACGTGTCTTCTTGTAATCACTTTACAACTAGGTGTAATAATGATTAAACTCACTAATTGCATAGGTATAAATAGACTTCATTTTATTAGAAGAAAGGAGGAGATAATCTAGAGGAAAACATTTGTAAAATCTCGTCTGTAAAACGTAAATCGACCATGAATCTTCTGCTCGGCTTTGATATAAAAAAAAGGCAGAATTAGCCCTATTCTCTAAATTATTCTAAGTGTTGTTTAAGTTCCACGTCATAGTACACATATATCTTTCTTGTTGATCCAAGACGCACGTCAACAAATTGGTCTTAGAAGAAGGGCCCGTCTTGGTCGGTCATAATTTCCAATTATGTAAGCCGTTTTTGATTAAGGTAATTTATCTTCATTTTCTTGTAAAAATGAGTCAAACTACCCGAATCGCGCGTGGGATTGAGGACCCACCCCAAAATCACCAAACTGGCCAAAATACTAACGGCGAGACCATTCCCCCAACAGAGACAGGGGGTGTGGCTCTGCTTCCCTTCACTCAGTTATTTGCGAACTCCACGTTCGTTCAATAAATGAACCAGCTCATTTCCCAAAATCTTACAAATACACCTCATCCACCCGTAAATAATCACCAAGCCAATCCACCATTAGATGCCAATCCACAAGTCCCGACACCTCCAAATAATGAAAATCATGAAGCTAGTTCGCATAATGGGCAGCCCATCGAAAGGCGTGATAGAAGAGGGTCACGGAATGACGTGGGTGAGCAAAGCCGGTACCAGAGTCATTACTGGTACTCCCGCACCCCTGTCGTGCCCGTTCAGTGTTTGCAGGTCGTTTGGGGCTTGACCCAATTTGGCCAGCTCGGTCGATCAACTCTAGGCTCTGATTTCCGGATGATAGGGAACCAGTTAGGGCCAATCAGGCTCAGGACCCTAGTCCGGTGAATGAGCGAGAGGCGGAGATACTCCGTATCTGCCACTGTCTGGATGAATTGGAAGAAAGTCCGACTAATGTTCAGTATCAGTGACCGAGCCTTGTGGCAGGTCGGCCGAGTATGGTATCACCGTTTGCTCCTTGTATTTTGTCAACTCCTTTGCCAGCTAAGTTCAAGATCCCTCAAATCGGTTTGTACAACGGAGAGACCAACCCGACAACTCACAGCCACAAATACCTAGCGTAGATGGAACTGTACAACCCTAGTGACGCTATTCTGTGCAGGGTATTTCCACTGACCCTGGGCGACCGAGCCCACCGTTGGTTCCGGACCCTACCGCAGGGTTCCGTTCGATCATGGGGTGACTTGATGCCCGCATTTACTACTCACTTTCTGACATCTAAAGTTCGTGTTGCGCCCAAAGACTCCCTTGTCAACATTAAACAAGGCAAGGACGAGCCTTTGAATAGTTATATTGCTCGATTTAATAAGCAAGTCCAAGAGATGTGGCCCATCTCGGACGATGCGATCCTTATTGCGGCTATGGTGGGCTCGCACCCGAAACTTGGTTTAACTACTCTATTCATGAGTAGGGAGCGACCTCGTTTCAAGAGTTCCTCATCCGTGCAGAACGGCATATCTGCGCCAAGGAGGCCATGGCTAGTCAGCGTCCCGAGTAGAAAATTGGGGCGTGAAGAAGGACATTAGGATGGAAGCGGCTTCCGGCTCGGGATTAGGGTTTAAGCCTTTTTCAGAAAACCCGACCACCGGGTATAAGTCATACCAGGAGGTTTGTACTGAGGTCGCCACACTGAGGAGTGCTCTGACACACACTCCGTCAGCAATATGGAACAATATACATGGTCTCAATCTACTGCCACCAGCCCGTCCTCTAAGGTTGGATCCTGCCAAGCTGGACGCTAGGAGGTATTGCTCGTATCATAAATCCATAGGGCACGAGACGGATGAATGTTGGGATCTCATTCGAGAGATCATGCGGATAGTACAGAGGGGCAGCCTCAAGCGGTACGTTCATGAATTGCCACCACCGCCAGCACTCACTCCGGGGATAAATCCGGAGCGAGTAGCGAATCCAACTCACTTGCCGCTGCCACCCAATGAGAACTCATGGCGGGAGATTCTGATGATGTCTAATACTAGTAGGAAAAATACAAATGCGGCCGAAGATAGCCGTTCCAATCGAAAAAGGAAGGTCAATATTATGGAAGTGCTCATGCGGAAAGACATGTCCGGGTCGTAGAAATCTGGGAAGGCCAACTGATGGGTTACTTTACTTTTTCTGACCAGGATGCCGACCAGTTGGTACATCCTTATTCTGACCCCCTGGTCGTCACAGCACCAATTCTGGGCATCCTAGTGCACATAATTCTGGTCGATTCGGGCAGTTACTCTTAGGTCATCTACATCCGAGCCTTCAGAAGGTTAAATGTGGATGATAGCTATATTCGGCCATGTAATGACAGTATTTTAGGGTTTGGAGGTGGGAGAATCATCCCACTCGGAGAAGTGGACCTGCCTATTCAGATGGGACAAGGAGTGCATAAACGGACCGTGATCACCACGTTTAAGATAATCAACTCCGACTCCGAGTATAGTGCCATAATTGGAAGACCGCTACTTTATCACTTAAAAGCAGTCGTCTCCATATATCATTTTTGTATTAAGTTCCCAACCCCAGGACGGGAGCGGTCCACAAGGGGAACCAAAGGGAGTCTCGGAATGTGCTCTCAAACTCCGACCCGTTGAGATTAATATGATAGAAAAAGGTGAGTCCACTAGATCAGTTGAAGGATCGGGGAAAGAGGCTGAACCCAAGCCGAGCAAGATTGCCACACCAGAAACCGACCCGGGCAGGCTGCCCCAGAAAGAACCAATGATCGAGGAAGAATTACCTCTATAAAAGAAAGAATGGAAGAGTAAGAAACGAAAGCACGCGGAGCCAGTGGAACAAATCGACATAGTAGATGTCGATAAGCAGCAAGGGAGACGCCAACTCCGAGTTGGCCATGATCTTCAAGAGCCGCTCAGGTCGGAATTAATTGACTTCCTTGGCAGCAATCTTGATATTTTTGCAAGGACACATTCGGACATGTCAAGCATCGACCCTAAACATGCCTGCCATCATCTGAGTATCGACCTCACATTCCGACCGGTAGTCCAGAAGTGACGTAAGCTAGGCCCCGATAGGCAGACTGCCCTAGAGGCCGAAGTCACCAAACTGGTAGATAATCAGTTCATAAGGGAAGCCCTCTACCCTCACTGGGTGGTCAACCCTGTTTTGGTAAAGAAGAGCAACGGGCAGTGGCGTCTCTGTGTTGATTTTACCGACTTCAACAAAGGCGTGCCCGAAGGATAGCTACCCCTGCCTAACATAGACTACATGGTGGATGCCACAACAGGCTATGAACTTATGAGTTTTGTAGGTCCCAAGGGGTGTAAGTGTAAGGTTTAGAAGGGGGGTTGAATAAACCTTACCAAATTTTCGATTTAGTCCTTTTAAATCTCTGAGTTGATTCTACACGTTGTGTCCTTGATAGACAATCAAATTAGTCACTCGGTAGAGTTAATCTCTCAACAGATTTCACTGGTTTGTTGATGGAGTAATTCAAATTTTTGGCTATAATTTAACTCAACTGTGGTTTTATTTTCATTGGAAGACTTAACACCCTTAAGTTTGATTAAGCAAAATTTTAGAGCTTGATTTAGTACTTATAAATTATCAAATGGATAGCAAATTTATCGTGAGATATAAGCGATTAAAAGTGCGGGAATTTAAATCTTTGAAATGTAAATGACACAAAAGTTTTTATAGAGGTTCGAAGATGGGGTAATTCTTCTACTCCTCTCTTCTCCAACTCTGGAGGAATCCACTAAGTAATGATCGGTTTACAAAGTGGTAACAGTCCGGATACAAGTCTTGATCACAACAACCGACTTGATCCTTAGGGACTCGATCACGGAGACGCCTTGATCACTCAAAGGCTTCTCGTGCGACTCGGCTTCTTCACAGGCGGTGCCTTGTTACTCTGACTCACTTGCTCAAGCTCTTTGGATTTGATCACGAAGCCCTCCAAAAGCTTAAGACTTGGTTCAACCTTGAACCTTTCTACAATCCTTCCCGAATGTAGACCCCTTGTTTTCAAAAGTTTCCTCTTCAACTGATTGAAGTTCTCTTTCCTTCACGGGTGAGTGTTGGATTGATGTACTTCGTAATGTAGGCTTGAGGATTGAGAATGTTTCGATTTTCTAATGTGCTTGTATATCTCACGTGTGTGTCATCCATTTATCTCAAACAAACTCCTCGGCCTTTTATAGTGAACTTTCAAAAAATTTGCCCGTTGAAGAGATAGGCTTATTTTTGAAAGTCACTTTGCGATCGTTGGCTTGCGATTCTTGGAATTGCCGTTTCCTCGTATGAATTGTTCTTTCACCTTTTCGAGTTCGACACGGTGTAGTGCTTCCCATTGGTTCATTCCTTTTGCACGCTTAGGGGACTAAGCACTCCAAGAAAGGTGGTATGGAGATATTACTTGTTTAAGTAAATCTCTTGATTTACGTCTGGCAACGGTTCTTTTTTACGATTATCTCGACTTGATTGCATTTCCTTGCTTTCCCAGGTGACTTAGAGTCGACTTCCAATCATGGATGACTCTTCCGTCACTTCAACTTGAGACTTGGCTTTTCTTGAGTTGACTTGACCGATGCTCCACTCACCGCATCTCAGCTCTTGATAGAGTTCCGTCTACTCTTCTTTGCCATACTCGGCTCGCGATCTTCCTTCCGATCTTGATTGTCTTCTTGCATGTTAGGGCGTGGTGACTTAACTCGGCTTGGCGGCTCTATTCATTACAATGCATTTTACAACAAGAATTGGGGTGCCAACTTTCTATTCTAAGTTTTACATGGCATTCATCAAAATCTAAACAATAAAATTCCTAACAATTTCCCCCTTTTTGATGATTCCAAAACTTAAACCATACAAAGATGCAAATAACAAAGATACATACGAGATAGTGTATTGACATAGAATGTATGCGCAGAATCAATCTTTTTATTGATCATATCATTCTTGTACTTAACACAATTTGTTTACAAGGTGTATCGGAGTATATAATTGTCTTCACAAAAAAAGATAAAGAATTTATAGCTTTATTACGAAAGACTTACATTGTATGTATTTACATAATAAAATACACGAAGGGTTGGACAAAGAACACTTCATCTCCTTCGTTGTCTCCTTCTTTCATCTTGATCAAGATCTTCTTCTCTTCTTCTCTTTTTCTCGTCGTCAATTGCCTTCTTTTTCTTCTCATATGCTTTCTGGCACTTCATCTCTTCTTATTCTTTCCTGTCTCTCTGCCATAGCCGAGTTTGTCTCTTGTTTTCTTCTTCTATTCTTTTTGCATACTCGGCGTTAGTTTTAGCCACTTTTAAATTTGCCACTTGGTCAAGCCCACCCGCCAGATAGATCCCTCCTTTCTTTCCTGGATCTACGTATTCAATATTCTTGGGCAAAGGCCTGGGTCAAAGCTTCTTCCTCCACTCACGCTTCTTCCTCTACCTGCGGGCGTATATTGTCTTTGGGGTCTTCTTCTTCCCATGAGTGACTAGCGGTGAGTGACCAGTGAGTGCGCTTAGGAAGTCTGCCGCTGTCGGCTTCTTCACATAACGTGAGACCCTTTTCCCAGATACAAGTCCCAAGCTTGAGCCATGGACATATTTGCAAAATATCCTTGATTCGAGCGTTTTGAATTCGTCAATCGATCGTGGCTCTGTCCCGACATCCGAAATGGCATATGTGTCTCTCTCTTTGGAATGCCTCCGTGTTCTTTCAAGATGTTCATAACTCGCATCCATTCTTCCTTCCACTTCATTCATCCCCTGCTTCAATTTCTTTTCTCTTCTCGGCCATAGATACAGTGTTTGGAGTGGCGAGTCACGGGGAGTTCTTTCGCTTATAATGTCACCGTGAGGACCACTGTTGAGGGTTTGTGCAATCATCAAGGTCACATCTTTTGATCCTTCCCCCTCAAGAGATTTTCCTTTCTTTTGTTTCAAAATTTCCTCGGTGATTTTCCTTCTCACCGCTGCTCTTTTTCTTCGACTTGATTTTCTTTGCTTTAAGGTATTCCTCTTCCCCCTTTTTGGCATCATCAAAGGATAGAGGAACCCCGGGAACATCTTTGGCAAGCATGAAGTCGAAGTCTTCGATGGTTGAGTTACTGCTTCAAGTCTGCTGCGTTGTATGCGGCCACGGAATTGGTCGAGTAGCGTTGGATTCTGCAAAAATCGACTTCATCTCGGCCATGAGGAGGCTGAATTTTCTTGTCATGTGTTCTTCCAAACGCTGTATATCATTTGTATTTTGCTCACGCAGCGACTTGATTTCGCGGTGTGAGCTTCATGCATATGCTCAATGTGTTCTCTCGGCTTCGTTTTTGCATCGGCATTTTCGACTCTCCACACGGCACTTGTTGAACAAAGTTAAGTATCTCACTGTTCCACACGCATTGATTGTTGTTGTTGCCACCATTCCCTTATCCCGACCGTGATGCCTCTCAAGTCACCGTTGTAAGGTTGGCATCTCTGTTGTCGATCGCATGTCCAAAGAGGCTGATGCCTCTCCATCCGTTCAACCTCGGCAAAGAGTGCTTTGAACACTTCTCGAACTTCACCGATTCTTCATTGCGGTGATGGCCATACAAATCAAAAATCAAAATCGGCCGGAACAATGGTGCCTGAGTGAAAAAGCGGGAGGTGGTGCGTGATAGCGTGCTTGTTCGTTTTTCGACTCTTCGTGGAGTTCCGGTATTTCCGGTGAAAAAGGAAAAGACTCTCTGAAGGATTCATCACCGCCAACGGATCTGTTTGATGATGAGTGGTGCGCGGGCGGTTCTTTTGGGAATCGATCCTGCTGCAGCTTGAGGAGCTGCGCAGATGGTCTCTTGTTGAGTGGGTCTTGTTGTGAAGTGGACCCGCTTGCCGAGCCTCATTTGTCTTAACACCGTTAGTCTCGGTGATTTTTCCATTTCGATGGCGGTCCTCGGCCTTATCGAGCGTCATCGGACGATGATGAGATTTCCATTGGTGGCTCATCATCAAAGTTAAAGGTTTGACGAGTAGTCTTGGGATCGGCCTTGCTCGTGCTTGGAACACCCGCACGAGTCTTTTGGATTTGTCATGGGGATGACTCGAACTTCTTCTTCGCTTTCCCGATCCCGGAAAAAGTGACATCGGGGTTGTCCTGGGGATCATGAAGTGCGGCGATCTCCTTCTCGGATGGGTCGATGATAACGGGAGGGATGTTCTCTACTTTAGCTTCTTTACCCCGGAAGTCTCAACCTCCCGTGGGCCTTCATTACCTCCGGCGGTCTCTCTTTGCTGCGAGGCCTTGTCCTCCCTTTTCGACGGTGTCGGTGTCTTAGGGTCTTCTACGATGGCATCCATTGGAGTCTCAACCCCATGGATTGCACTTTCATCGCCAGTGTTAACTCCCGTGGCATTCCTTCCTGCCTCGACCGCATCGGCGGCGTCATTAGCCTTCGGAGCGGTTGGCACCTCAGTGAGATAGTCTCAATCGCCGAGCTTCGTTGATGGCAACTTGTTGTTCTTCTTGTGATTGCAATTTCTCTTCTTCGCCTCCTTGATTCGTTGTGGAGTCATCTGCAGCATCCTCCGACCTTCTTTGTAGTGGAGGGAGTTTCCCCCTCAAATGGCGCACCAGGTGAGTGACTTGGTATGGGGTCACTCGTCTCCAAACTCCCATTGTTTCGATTGATTGTTCGGCCGTTGGGGCGGTGGTAGCACACCTTCAATAAGGGTTGGCTCGATTGGGGTCCCCACTAGCCCGGTTTCATCGCCATCTCCCTTATTGCCTTCTTACGAGTGAGTCAAGTGGTAGCAGCAACATCGGTGGCTATTTGTCAACCACTCCCATTGGATCGATTTCGGTGTGTTACGGATGACTCTCCGGTCCTTCCATCAATCTTTGCTCGTGAAGGATTCGTGATTCGTGCAATGCATCTTTGCATTTGCAACTCTTACGTGGCGGCGACATTCTCTCGGATCCTCATCATTTGTCCGAGAAGACATCAAGGAGAGGATGTGTGTGTTACGTACCGGAGATGGGACGGATGCTTGCCTTCTCAAGTTCCTCGGCTTCCTCGGCTTGCTTTTCTCTCTCCTTTTCCTTGTAAATCTACGGATGTCTAAGCGATTGTCTTCATCAAGTCTTTGGCCGGGAGCACGATAGTTAGTCCAAGGAAATTTAGCGATTCCTCTTCTTCTTCTATGAACTCGGGCCGTTGGAACTTTCCCTTGACTTACTTAACTTCCATTTCCTCCACTCACGCAGGCGATTTTGGATGTCGGGTAAGGTGGAGATAAGATCATTACATCACTATCCGCTCTGCGCGGGTTCTTCTTGTGCTTCAACCGTGTGAGTCTGTTTGTGTCTTACAGTTGCCTCTGCTGATCGCCTTGGCGAGACTTGGCTATTTCATCAACTACATCCGGAGACTCTACTTCTCCGGTAGTCTCCGTATTTGTCTTTGGTGAGTAATCGACTCACCGGTTTCTCCGATTCGGATCGCTTGACGATTCTTCTTCGTCTCTGGTTTGTACCAGGGGAATTTACTGTTCGAGATGTTGTCTTAGTCTTGTCGGGCGGGCCGTCTTTGGTGTCTTTTTCGAGGAGCGGGCCGTCGTGGCTTCTCGGTTCTCCTCTTCTTGACGATCGGAGAAGGTATTTGTGAGTCCTTCTCGACCCGGCTAGCTGCGAGCGGGGACACAGACACGGCTTTGGGCGGGGACTGACTCTGCGGCGGGGAGGAGCATGTTTGGTTTTCTTTCTTTGCGGGCGCAGATCTTCTTAGCAAACGGGGGCGGCTTTCTTCTTAGGCCGGAGAGGAAACAATTTGTATCTTGAGTCACCGATTCCCCCGCTGGTGTCGGCTCTCTTGGCGTAAGCTCTCTTCGTGCGCCGAGAGAGGGTTTGCTTTGAACATCCTCTTGTTAACATGGAATGCCTTCCCATGTCTAAGAGGGACTCCTTTCACCTCCAATAGCCGGCCAATCACCGGGCCATATCCTAGGGAACCTCCAAATGAACCATCTTCTTTGAAGGACTTGTTCCCCACGTTAAGCGGAGTCTGCTTTGTAGACAAACTCAGCCCGATTTATCTTCTTTTCTTCGATGATTGCAGCCATTACAATCGGCTTTGCCTTTGACATTTGGTCAAAGTCGCCAAATTTGATGTCGATACATTTGGCAACTATATCCAACAACTTGTGATAATCCTCCTTCAACGATCTCTTGTTTGCTTTGTGTATATTATTTTATCGGCAAAGTCGGACTTGGCTATTTCTTTCCATGCGTCGGCCCAAGTTTACATCGGCTTCTTTGATCTCGGATGCTCCTTCACTGGTAGCAAGCAATATTCATTGACCAAATCCTTGGCGAGAGATAGTCCGCTTCCGTGAACAGATGACTTGATTCCTTCATCGTGAATCTCGGCATTCACGTAGAATTGTGCGACCTCCTCCACATAGGTCATCGGATATTCTAACGTTAGAAACGGTTTTAGTCCGGGCGTTTCCAACTTCTCAGCTATTTTCTTCACTAGGGTGTCGTCGGACCCTGCTTCACCATTCCGTCGAAATCCACCGTCGAACCGTGTGGATTTGCTTTCCTAACTTGGTAAAGTCATAAGTTGGTGCCATTTCTCAAGATTATTTCAAGGAAAAACTCGAAATTGATTTGAGGGTTGATAGGGTTTCAAGAGTATTCTCGCTTTGCTTTTGAGAGAAAGAGATGAACAGTTTTTAGAAGTGTGAGAGAGAAATGGACGAAAATGGTTTAAATATGGTTTATGAAAGGGCGTGCGGGTGGTTTTGAATCGTGATCGAAATTAACGGCTTGGATTTCGCACGCCTATTGAGCATTTCATGTCTCGTATTTAATGCGGCAAAGATTTATATCCAATCATAAGCTTGGTGTGCGGCTTTATGTCCGTACACATCATCATTATCTTTGACGTATTCCTTAAAACATTCCCGCTTAGTCAAAACGATTGCGTTTTTGTCACTTTGCTCATAAGTTATTCAACTTATCTCCTAGGATTTTTAACTCTACTTCTCACGCTTCTCTTAGCGACTCGGCTATCGATTGACTCGGTGTAGTCAGTCTTTCCGATCTGGTGATTTATTGAGTGATTTACTTTTTGGCTCTTTTTCACCTCTTTTTGTTCCATTTCTCTTCTTTGATTCATCCGAGTGTCACTCACCAATTAACCCCAACTCATGTTTGAGTTTTTCAAATCTTGACTCACATAATGGTTTTGTGAAGATGTCGGCTAGTTGTTTATCGGTTGAGATATATTCCAAGATAATGTCCTTCTTTTCAACATGATCTCTTATGAAGTGATATCGACATCAATATGTTTTGTCCTTGAGTGCAACACGAGGATTTTGAGTGATTGCAATGGCACTTGTGTTATCACACATGATTGGAATTTCTTTTTCTTCAACTTCATAGTCTCTCATTTCTTTGTCTCATCCATAGGACTTGGGCTGCAACAATTTTGCCCTTGCTATGTGTATTCTCCGCCAGGTCACCATTTGTAGAGGTGGCTATTGAGTTTTTCTTCTTGCTAAACCAAGAAATCACTGTTTTCCTAGCATTTGACATGTGCCTCGAAGTGCTCTTCTCCGAACTCGCATCCAAAGATAGTCGAGATCAATAGCCAATTAGCTTGAATCCACCTTCCTTTGGATACCATAGGCCTACTTCTTGGCTTCCTTTCAAGTATCTCAATATTCTCTTAGGCTGCTTTGTCATGTGGCTCTCTTTTGGAGCAGATTGAAATCTTGCACATACACCTACAAAGAAAGGTGATGTCGGCTGCTAGGCGTGAGATAGAGCAATGATCCATAAGTGTTACGTATCTTGTTTGATCTACTGAGGCTTGCCATCCGCATCCATGTCCATTTTGGTGATGTGTTCATTGGTATTTTTACGAAGACTTCTCCTCCATACCAAACTTCTTCATTAAGTCTCTGTGTATTTTGTTTGACTTATGAAGGTTCCATCCTTCAAATTTGTTTCACTTGGAGTCCAAGGAAGAATGTCGACTCTCCCATCATGCTCATTTCAAATTTACTTTGCATGAGGTTTGAAAATTTTTCACACAGCTCTTTGTTAGTGGATCCAAAAATAATGTCATCCACATATATTTGAACAAGCAAGATATACTCTTCTTGTCTTGAATTAAAAGTGTTCTATCTACTTTTCCTTTTGTGAATCCATTTTCGATTAGGAATTGTGACAGGTATCATACCATGCTCAGGGGTGCTGTTTCAATCCATACAGGGCTTTCTTGAGTTTGTATACCTTGTCTCCAAGAGTCTTCTGCTCAAATCCTGGAGGTTGTTCAACATACACTTCTTCTTCCAATAAACCATTTAGGAATGCACTTTTTACATCCATCGATATACAATGAAATTCTTGTGAGTGCATAGGCAAGAAACATCCTTATAGCTTCCAATCTTGCTACATGGGCAAATGTTTCATCAAAATCTATCCCTTCTTCTTGGCAATATCCTTTGGCTACTAGTCTTGCTTTGTTTCTTACCACGTAACCTTCCTCGTTCATCTTGTTTCGAATACCCATTTGGTTCCAATAACATTTTGATGTATGGGTCTTTGCACTAATTCCCATACTTTATTTCTCTCAAACTGATTCGAGTCTTCTTGCATAGCTTGAATCCAATGTGTGTCATCCAATGCTTGTGACACATCCTTTGGCTCTATTTGCGAGATGAAGCATGTGAACATGGCTTCTTGTTGAGTTACGGATCTTGTTTTGACACCTTCTCTTATATCTCCAATGACAAGTTAAGTGGATGGTCTCTCGGCCATCTTACATCGAGTTGGAGTAAGTTAGCCGGATTTAGTCGACTTGCAGCTGTGTTGGTGTGGTCGACTCTCTCGTTATCACTTAGCCGCAAATTTTCCAAATTTTTGAGATTCACTATCTCATCTTCTTCTCGAATTGATAATTCCACTTGACTTGACATAAAGATAGGACTCTTACGTATGATTGGATGATTGACTTATCACCGACTCTTCAATGTCTTCTCCATTTACATTTGGCTCATCGAATACTACATGAATGGATTCCTCTGTAACCATAGTTCTTTTGTTGAGTATCTCAGTAGGCTTTGCTTTCAACCGAGTATCCTAAGAAGATACCTTCATCGACTTTAGCATCAAAAGCCTTTAGGTTGTCTTTGCCATTGTTGTGGATGAAGCATTTACATCCAAATATTCGAAATATGAAACATTTGGTTTTCTTCCAATCCGGATCTCATAGGGAGTCCTTGTCACCGTCTATTTATCATACATTTGTTTTGGGTGTAGCAAGTCGTGTTGATTGCTTCAGCCAAAATCTTTTTGTAACCCACTTGACTAACATGGTCATTCTTTGCTTCTTTGAGGGTTCTGTTTCTTCTTTCTCGCAACTCCATTCTTTGTGGAGTCCTTTGCTCACGATAGTTCATGACCAATACCATTCTCAATACAATCGAGTTATTATTCCATTGACAAACTCGGTTCCTCTATCTGATCTTATTTTGATAATGGTTTGACTCTTCTCATTTTGAATCCTCTTCTTCATCACCGTGGTAGTTTTTGTAGAGTTTCTTTCTTCTTGCACATGAATCTTGTCCATGTATATCTTGAGTAGTCATCTACTACCACCAAGGTGTATTTCTTTCCACTTATCTTTGCCGGTTCCATTGGGCCAAATAGATCCATATGAAGCGGATCTGAATATTCTTGTTGAGGATGGGCATGTCTTTTCTTTGAATGACGACTTGATTTGTTTTCCCTTCGACATGCATCACATATACTCTCCTTCTTGTATCTCTTGAGTGTCCGGAAGTCCTTCTACAAGATGACTTCTTGCCACTTGTTAAGTGTTTTGAAATTCGGGTGACTCGGCTTTTTGTGCCCACGACCAACTTGATTCAAATTTGTACTCTTTGCTAGTAGACAAGTGTTGGGTGTTGCGATTGACCAATCCACTACATACATATTTTTCTGTCTACATCCTTGCAAAGACCACTTCATTTGATTCAATTTCTTTGATTTGGCATCTACCCATGTTGAATCCAACATTGTAGCCCTTGTCACAGAGTGATGATACTCGATAAGTTGAAGTTGAGTCCTTCAACATATGCAACATCTGTGATTTCTAATCCATTCCTCTTTATGGATCCAATGCCTCTTATTTCACCAGGAGCTTCATTTCCCCCAAATATGACTTTTGCTCCTTTGACTTCCTTGAATTTTGACAGATTTCTCTTATTTCTGTCATATGTCCGGAAACGACCACTATCCATGTACCAGGTTCCTTGGCACTCCACTTGTTCCTTGAACCCGCAATCAAGGAAATTAAGTTTTAGGTACCCATACTTGTCCGGGTCTGAGGGGTTAGAATTGTAAGATGATCCAACCAACCTATAGCCAAATGATTTGACTCTAAGGGGTTGCCATCTATCGATGCCATAATCATAATTAATCTGTCAAATTGCTTGGGGATTCTAGGTTCATACAAATTGTCTCTTTTGTCAGTATGCTGCATATGTGTTTTAGCAATTGCCTTCTTTGGGTAATTGTGGTGTCTTTGAGTGTAGTGCCTAGGTGCATATGTGTCTTGATGAAAGCTCTTATGCTTTTGGAATGGCCTTTCTTTGAGTTCTGGCCGTTGCCATTTGGGCTTATATTCCATAAGTATGTGTTGATAGTTCACATTATTCCAATCGGCTTGGCTTGGATATTTTCTACCATCCCCATCATATGTATTTCTTTTATGGGTTTTAAGGGATTTTTGGTAGCTCGCTTCTTCTTTACAGTATTTTACTGTTTGGAGTTTCTTTGAGGACTCGGCCGAACCTCTTCTCGGTATCCTTGTCTTTCAAAGACACTCAACTCGGTTTTTTTCTTTTCCTTTGTAACCAAGGCGGTTTGCTTAGTGTTGTGCTTTGGAGTGAATGTGTGTGCAACATTTAGAGTTTTGGATTTTTCGGACTCTTCATGACTTGAAGATCCTTTTTCCAAAATTACTCTTGAGGTTTGACATGGCACGAGGAATTAAATCCTAAGCTGTCTTGTCTCCACATTCTCTTTGACTCATAATAAGATCATCCAATGATTTAGATGCCTTAGTGAATGAGGCAATAACATTTTTGAGGTCATTCTCCTCTTTTCTATAGCAGCAATTTCTGCTATTAATTTAGCATTTTCACCTTTAAACTTTCATTCTCAACGGCTATTTGACTTAGAGTACTCGGCTCCTTAGTCGACTTTGAGTTTTGACTTTTAGTAGGTGTTTTTTCCTCATTCAATAGTGTGTGTGAGGATTTAATGTGTTCAAAATCTTTCATCATTTTGCTTAATGAATCATAAAGATCGATAGGTGATGAAGTGTGTGTGTCACGATCACTATCACTAGTGTCCGAGTTTGTTGAGTTAGATTGTACCTCATCTTCTTGATCTTGTTCTTTGGCCATCAAGCGGATCGGGCTTCTTCTTGAGTCACTTGAGTAGTCGGCTTCATCTTTGCTCTGAATCAATCACTTGTCTCCTTGACTTGGCTTTTTCGTGATCTCTGCAGCCATCATTGCCTTTTTCCTTTCTTGTCTTCTTTCTCTCAAGATCTTTCTTTCTTCTTCATCTCTCGTACTTGTTGACTACAGGATATGAGCAATCAATGGCATAGTGACCTGGTTGTCTACGTTCCAACATAGATATTCAGACTTTTTGATCGACTCTTTCTATTCTTGAGTTGTCGGCCCTTTGATACTCAACTTTTTGATGATCGGTCTCTTGGTTGGCTGTCTTCCCTTGATTTGGAGGGAGCCGAGTGTCTTCGGAGGATTCACCCTTTCCTCTCTTGTAGTTCTTGTTAAAGAACTTGTTAAATCTTTTAACCATCGGGGCTATTTCTTCCGGGTCAATTGCCTCTTTGACCTCGGCTCTCTTCCCATCTTTGACAATTAGAGCGAGTTGTTTTGGGTACAATTTGTCTCTTCCTCGGTCTTTTCTTCTCGGCTCAAACTCGTAGGCTTTGAGGTCCGAGAATAACTCATGATTGGATGTCTTTGATAGGTCCATGGAGTGTCTCGATGCCATGACCTTCATTTCCCATTCAATTTGGAAGGCTTTTTAGGATCTTCATACACATTTCCTTCTCGTGTATATTCCTTTCCAAGTGTAGACGCTCATTTGTGACTTACAGAAACCGAGCGTCTAGTTGATCCAGGTTCTCTCCCGAGATCATTTTGAAGTTTTCAAATTTTTGTACCGCCACCGATAATTTGTTTTCTTTGATTTGCTCTGAGCCTTCACAAATTAATGTCGGCTTGTCCCGATTTCTTTAGCCGTTTTGCATGATTTGACTTTGTTGAACATGGCTTTGTCCAAGGTTTTGTAAAGGATGTCCTTGGCTACATTATCCAGGTTGTATCTTTTTCTCATCATCATTTGTCCACTCGGTTCTTGGTTTTCAACCATGATTGGTCTAGAGCAACATCTTCTTCTCCTTCAAATTTGCAACTCTTCGTGACAAATGCAGCAGTGTTCACCTTTAAGATTTGCAGAGGCCCATCTTCTATCACTATCCACATCTCATTATGTAATGCTTTGATAGATGAGCCTCGCATACGAATTTTCCAATCATCAAATTCTTCGATAGTGAACATAGGGATGCGTGTCAAATTTGCTTCCATGATAATGACTTTTAATAAAAAAATTGAAGGTTTAAGTACTAAAGCGACTTTGAAAAGTTTGGAGATCTAGTTCGAACTCACCGGTGCGGAGGGTTCAATGAACCAACCGCTCGATACCACTTGTAGGTCCCAAGGGGTGTAAGTGTAAGGTTTAGAAGGGGGTTGAATAAACCTTACCAAATTTTCGATTTAGTCCTTTTAAATCTCACGAGTTGATTCTACACGATTGTGTCCTTGATAGACAGTCGATCGAATTAGTCACTCAAGAGAGTTAATCTCTCAACAGACTTTCAAATTGAGCCGTTGATGGAGTAATTCAATTTGTTGGCTATAATTTAACTCAACTGTGGTTTTATTTTCATTGGAAGACTTAACACCCTTAAGTTTGATTAAGCAAAATTTTAGAGCTTGATTTAGTACTTATAAATTATCAAATGGATAGCAAATTTATCGTGAGATATAAGCGATTAAAAGTGCGAGAATTTAAATGCTTGAAAATGACACAAAGAAAAGTTTTTATAGAGGTTCGAAGATGGGGTAATTCTTCTACTCCTCTCTTCTCCAACTCCCGGAGGAATCCACTAAGTAATGATCGGTTTACAAAGTGGTAACAGTCCGGATACAAGTCTTGATCACAACAAATGACTTGACCCTTAGGGACTCGATCGGAGATGCCTTGATCACTCACCGGCTTCTCGTGCGACTCGGCTTCTTCACACAGGCAGTTTGCCTTGTTACTACAAACTCACTTGCTCAAGCTCTTTGGATTTGATCACGAAGCCCTCCAAAAGCTTAAGACTTGGTTCAACCTTGAACCTTTCTACAATCCTTCCCGAATGTAGACCCCTTGTTTTCAAAAGTTTCCTCTTCAACTCGATTGAAGTTCTCTTTCCTTCACGGTGAGTGTTGGATTGATGTACTTCATAATGTAGGCTTGAGGATTGAGAATGTTTCGATTTTCTAATGTGCTTGTATATCTCACGTGTGTGTCATCCATTTATCTCAAACAAACTCCTCGGCCTTTTATAGTGAACTTTCAAAAAATTTGCCCGTTGAAGAGATAGGCTTATTTTTGAAAGTCACTTTGCGATCGTTGGCTTGCGATTCTTGGAATTGTCGTTTCCTTTTATGAATTGTTCTTTCACCTTTTGAGTTCGACACGGTGTAGTGCTTCCCATTGGTTCATTCCTTTTGCACGCTTCGGGGTGAGCACTCCAAGAAAGGTGGTATGGAGATATTACTTGTTTAAGTAAATCTCTTGATTTAAATGCAATGGTTCTTTTACGATTATCTCGACTTGACCGCATTTCCTTGCTTTCCCCGGTGACTTAGAGTCGACTTCCAATCATGGATGACTCTTCATCACTTCAACTTGAGACTTGGCTTTTCTTGAGTTGACTTGATGATGCTCCACTCCGCATCTCACCGCTTCTTGATAGAGTTCCCGTCTACTCTTCTTTGCCATACTCAAATTGTCTCGCAGAGTCTTCCTTCCGATCTTGATTGTCTTCTTGCATGTTAGGGCGTAGGCGACTTAACTCGGCTTGGCCAGCTCTATTCATTACAATGCATTTTACAACAAGAATTGGGGTGCCAACTTTCTATTCTAAGTTTTACATGGCATTCATCAAAATCTAAACAATAAAATTCCTAACAAGTTTTATGGACGCGTATTCAGGCTATAATCGATCCGAATGCATCCGGACGACGAGGAGAACACCTCCTTCTTCTCGGCTCGCGGAGTGTATTGTTATAAGATGATGCCATTCGGACTAAGAACGTTGGGGCGACATATCAGAGGTAGTCAACAAAATGTTTAAATAATTGATAGGTCACACTATGGAAGTTTATGTAGATGATTGTTGGTAAAGTCTTCGTATGCACCTGATCTTCTTGTCGATCTTAATAAAATGTTCGGAATTTTGGGCGAGTATATGATGATGTTAAACCCGAAAAAATGCACCTTTGGGGTCGGCTCGGGAAAAGTTTTGGGATACATGGTTAGTCAAAGGGGAATAGAGGCTAATCCAGATAAAATCAAGGCGATAATCGACCTAGATTCCCCTAACTCTGTCAAAAAAGTACAAAGCTTAACAGGGCGCCTAGCCGCCTTAAATCGATTTGTTTCTAGATCCACGGACAAGTGTAAACTATTCTTCAAAATAATCAAGAAAAATAACATGTCTCTTTTGAATCACTAAAGCAGCACTTGGCGTCAATTTCTATCTTACAAAAACCGAGCCAAGGTAAAGACCTGTACTTATATCTCGCGGTTTCTAAATACGCCGTCAGCTCGGTACTCATCAGGCTGGACAATTCTGTCCAACACCCAGTCTACTATACCAGCCAGGCACTACATGATGCTGAGCTCGGTACCTCCCATGGAGAAACGCATACGCGATGGCTGGTTATCTCCGCTCGCAAATTGCGACCGTATTTCCTGGAGCATAAGGTTATGGTATTAACCAATTATCCACTGAAGCAAGTTTTACATCGACCAGGCCTCAGGTCGCATGATTAAATGGGCTATTGAGCTCAGTCAATTTGACATCTCATATGATCCTAGAACGGCAATCAAAGGGCAAGCATTAGCGGACTTTGTCGCCGAATTTACTCCATAGATCCAACTGGATATGATCGAGGACCAGGAATGGAAACTCTTTGTCGACGGTTCTTCCACCGCAGGCCGAGAAGGGGGCGGCATCGTGATAATCGATCCAAAACTCAAGTGCTACTGCTCGGCCGTAAGGTTTCAGTTCCCGGCGACTAATAATGAAGCCGAATATGAAGCACTCTTGGCCGGATTAGAAATGGCGGCCTCGATGGGCTTGAAGAGGTTGCTTGTTCATAGTGACTCCCAGTTGGTCGTCCATCAAATAAACGGTGAATATGGGGCAAAGGAGCAAAACATTGCTCGGTATTTGGAACTGGTAAAGAGAAAACTCTCCCATTTCAAGGCGGAGGTGTTCCACGTCCCCAGAACTAACAACATGCAGGCGGGTGCTTTGGCACGCCTAGCTTCCAGCCCGGGAACCGACATGATTGCAGATATCACGTTCACTCAGCTATCCGCTCCTTCATTAAATACACAGAATATACATGCCAACGAAGCCGCCGAGCTGACCTGGATGACCTCAATCATCCAATACTTGGAGATTGGCGTTCAACCCGAAGATAAAGCTGAGACCAGGACACTACGAACTCAAGCTGCTCGGTATACTCTGGTTGATGGTATCCTATAAAAACGCGGATACTCGGTCCCGGTCCTCCGTTGCTTGTCGGAAACAGATGTTGACACTCTTCAAGAAGTACATGAGAGAATATGTGGAAATCATGCTGGGGGCTAGACGCTTGCCTGCAAGTTGATACGACAAGGGTATTATTGGCCATCCCTAAAGAGAGATGCGATCTCATAGGTTAAAAAGTGCGTAAAATGCCAACGGTTTGCACCACAAGTCGGTATCACCCTGAGCGACTCACTTCTATCTTCAGTCCTTGGCTATTTGCCAAATGGGGAATGGACCTCATCGAACCACTCCCCACTGGCAAAGGGGGCGTGAGATATGCCATTGTGGCGGTTGATTATTTTACAAAGTGGGTTGAAGCTGAACCCTTGGCAAAAATAGACAAAGAGAAGATCGTTAGTTTTGTATGGAAATCCATGATATGTAGATTTGGGATACCGCACTCAATTTGTTATGGATAATGGAAAGCAGTTCGATAATCGGACATTTCGAAATTTTTGCGAAGGTTTTCACATTAAGAATCATTTTGCCACCCCGTACCATCCGCAGTCCAATGGGCAGGTCGAGGCTAGAGGAATCTAAGGGGAACTGGCCCGAGGAGCTGCCCGACGTATTACTTGTTGATTGATTGTTTGGCCAACTCTTGATTGTTTAAGGGGATAATTGAGATTGATCGGAGATATTATTCCTGGACTAAATTTATTCAGGGGGTTAGATATGAATCAGAAATGTATTATCTAACTCTGGTCTTAATAAAAATAGCAAATTATGTTGGGATAGCCCTAATCTGTGAATACGTGAGTTATCAGATCTAGACCTAGTCTTTACATGTTTGTTATATTTGTTAACCGCATGATGAATTAATTGATATTCTGCTTGCAAGTTTGATGAGATGAATCTAAAATCCTAGACTTTCTTCCATATCTTTTTCTCCAAGTTTAATCATGTTTAGTTTTAATTCGTCTTTTTAATTATTTTCTTTTAGTCAAACAAATCTGGTTAGAGTGTTTAGGTTTTATTTTCTGTCAATTGTGTTGCATAATAATTATTTGTCGGCTAAGTCTTCCTTGAGAGACGACTTGTGGTTAACTTGTTACCCTACAATTGATCTCGTTCTCTTGCGAGGATTGTTAGACTTTTATAGGTGTTTAGCAGTCGAACAGACACACCGAGCAGCTACGGGGGAAACACCCTTCTCACTAGCCTATGGGGCCGAGGCCGTTATTCCTGTGGAAATCGGAGCCAGAGCCCCTACATTCAGAGTTGAAAATTTTTCCGAAGAAGGCAACGAGGACGCTCTCCGAGCCGAACTGGATTTGTTGGAGGAAAAAAGATGTAGTGCCGAGATCAAAAATGTTGTGTATAAACAAAGAAGCGAAAGGTACTACAATTCAAAAGTAAGGAAAAGAAGGTTACGGGTCGGAGACCTAGTCCTGAAAAGGGTCACCGAGACCAAGCCCAGCCCGCTGAAGCCGACCTGCGAGGGTCCATTCAGAGTTAGTAAAATCTTATCAAATGAAGCATACGAGCTCGAATATCTGAGTGGGGAAAAATTTACTCACCCATGGGATGTGTCTTATCTGAAGAAGTATTATCAGTGAAATCTCGGGATTTCTGGGTGGTTTACTTGATTTATCTTCCTAAGTGTTACTCCAGTAAAGTTGGAGATTTTCTGGAATGTTAATAACCCGCTCGGTATAACGCCCATCCATTCATAGGTAACTGAAATAAAGTTATCCTTTCATCTGATATTCCGTGAGCTCTCCTCGAGAGTCATTTTCTATTCACCTCGGCCAAGTTCCGAGCGCTGTTACATTCGCCTCGGCCAAGTTCCAAGCGCCGTTACATTCCCCTCCACCAAGTCCCGAGCGCAGATTACTCGTCTCGGCCAAGATCCGTGCACGATTAAGAAAGGGGGAACGCGACCTATCATCGAGCCTACCCTAAACAAAGACTCGGCCTAAGCTCCAAGCACAATACTTGGTAAAGATATACTCAGGCACTCAGCCCATCACTTAGATCATACATCTGTAAAAAGGAAGCCGAGCCCAACACTTAGCAAAAATTTGAAAAAATGAAAGCATAGCAGAGTAAAAAGACGACCAAAAAAGAAATTTCATTCATTGACAAAATATTTACATGGGGGCCAAGCCAATTACATCATAAAGTCGAGGCCAACTATTCTACAAAGCAAAAAAAAATACAAAAAACGCCGTAAGGGGCAGGAGGATAAGTTCCGGAAGGAGGAGGGATTTCAATCGGCTCGCTTGAGGCCAATTCTTCCTCAGCAGCTGGAGCACCACCCTGCTCGCCGGCATTGTCAGGGAACCGAGGGCGAAGAGCGGCCAAATCTGTGTTCAGCTGGTCGAGTTCTTTCTCTAACTCGGCCACGGACTTTCCTTCCTTGAGGTCCAGAAGGATTTCTCCGATACTGGTAGCATGCCCACAAGTCAGCATGAAGGCATACTCCTCCGAGTCCTTGTAGGCCCCGACCGCCTTCAACCAAGCTTTCTCTGCCTGCTTCCTGGAGGCTTCTCCTAATTCCCTCTAGACCTCGGCCTCGTGACTCTCCAACTCCCCGGTATGAGCAGCAGCCGCCCTTCTCAACTCAACAACCTCTGCTCGAAGCTCCTCCTCGGCCTTGCGTGTCTGATCCCGCTCGGCTCTAGCTTTCGCAGCAGACTCTTTATCGGCGTTGGCTATGGCCACAGCCTCTTCAGCCTGAGTCTTCAAAGACTCCTGGACCTCGAGCAGAGTGGCGTGAGCATCCTGGAGATCGGTATGGCGCATTTCCGGTCGCGCGCCCTTCCAATCATATGCCACAGATGCCGATAATTACGACGGACAATCCCATGGCATATTGGGCCTTCTCCTCCCATCCGCTTTCTGGCGAATCGCTCGATGCCCGTTGTCCGGCGCGGGCCGCACGCCCCTAGCTGCTCGCCGGGCCTCCGACAAGGTCTCCACTTGCTCCTCGGTGGGCATGGAACACTTGGCTAATTCCAGGAACTACTTGGGCCGCGACCCAGCCACCCTCTCACATGCCTCCTCCCTCTCCCAACTCGGAGGGATGAAGTGGCCTTCTCGCCCCAAGTCGTCTGAGAAAACCCGTGGTGTCCCACCCGCGGGAACTTGAACAGAGGGTACCCGTAGGGTCGGCTGTCCGCTCGATCCGCTTGAGCTCATTAATAACCACTCCACCCCTCCTCCTCCTCTGCAGTGGGGGCTCTTCTTCTTTTGGAAAGCCATCGGCCGGGCGCTTGCCTTAACGGATCTCCTCCCTTCTGGCCGCTTCGGCGTGAATGCGTTCGCCGCGGTTGCCCCACCCCCGCGGGCGGCGATCTCTCTCACCCGACGGAGGCGGGCGAAGACGTCCACTCCTCGCCCTGCAGCAAAAAATAAATTAAGTGAGAAACAGGAATGACGATCAAAAGTTAGAAAACTCTAAAGTTGTATCTTAAATATATATATGTACCTCGGGCCTCAGTCTACCCTGGTCGTTCGGTTTGTCTGTCATGTTCGGCCGCCAAAGGCACTTGTCTCTGAAGCTCAGGCCTCGTCGGGGACGGCCCGATTTGCCCTGCCCGAGCCGGCTGCCGCTCCAACTCGGGGTCCTTCCTTGTTCAGCCCGCGGAGGGCTTCTTTCTCCTTGCTCCTCATGAGCCTCCTCTTTCTTCTCGGCCTTGGGACTCGGTTTGCAATCTCTGCAAAAACCGACCTCCGACAACCTTGCCTTAGTGGCCAATACCTTGATTTTCCTATCCGACCGAGCCAGAGCTTGAATATTCTCCAGCCGGCGGACGAAGGCCTCCAAAAGACGACCCGCGGAGGGGCGGTTCCCTAAGCCAAGAAGATGAAGTTTCATCGGAAAAACAAGAAAGGAAAAAAACGAAAAATTCAAGAAACGAAAGCAAAGCGTCTTACGGGAAGTCATATCGAAAGTTAGACGGGGGGAGAAGGATCAACCTCTACTCCCCCTGACGAGTCTGCCACTCACCCCCTACCCAGAACCACTTTCCATCCACTCCTTCAGGGATTGTGGAAGGCCTAAGACCAGCCCGTCTTGGTAACTAGGCCTTGTCTGCACTTAGTACCACCCGGACGGCTGCCCCCGGCCCGGAGTCGATGGAGTCGCCTTCCAGACGAACAACTCGTTCATGTCGTTAAAACAGGGGCGCTCATACTCCATTTGATGAAAGAGAATGAGCAGCCCGATAATTCGACCCCAGGTCAGTGGATGCACCTAGGACAAGGGTAGGTTCCATTTTCGGAACCACATGGTGATTAACCGTGGCGGGGGAATCTTAACCCGTACAGAAGGCTATCGGCGTATACGGCTATGCACCCCTCTGGTGGGTGCTCGGGCACCTCAGCATGGTCCAGCAACCAGAAATTCACGGTTGGCGGAATCATATAGGTCTCGTGGAGAGCATCCATCTCTGTTGCATCAAAGATATCTTTGGGCTGGTCATTTTGGTCGACGGTCTCCACCGTGTTCCACACCCAACGGGGTCCTCCTCCTCGCCTCGCGTCTCCATTTCTATGGCTCAACTCATCAACCCCTGGCCTTATCCGGCCCGGCCTCGCGGTTCCAGCCCTCGGCCGCTCTTTTCTCCTCTTGCTCGCGCTTCCCTGATCCATGCCTTCCTCTCTCTGTGACCATCGAAAGGGTTTGGATTCTAGCTTCTTCACTAGGCTCCTCTTGGACTAGCCCGGTTTGTACACAACACCTTCACGGTATATGGTGAAGGGAACTAGATCAAAAATCACGTGCGACTCCTCAAGGGGAACCTCTGCTTCGGAAATATGTTCCGAACTCGAAAGCTCAACAATACTGGGACTAGAAGGTGGTATCTCTCGTACTGAAGAAGAAGGAATAGAAGGGTCAGATGTGGGGTCTTCTATTTCAACCTCAACACTAAGGTTGCGGTTTTGACTATCCTCGGAACTAGACATGTTCTTGGAGGAGAAAAGAAACAAAAAGATGGAAAAAAGAAAAATTTAAGATGTACCTAAATGTTCTTGAGGCTTCTGGACTCTAAGTCGACCCGAAAATCCTGCTCGGTCTCTATTGATACTGCTCGGAGGATAAATGGATGCGAAAGTATGAAATGGAAGAAGAAGGGGGTATTTATAGGTTAACCTCCCTTGAAAGTAACGCACCAACCCAAAAGGCACGACTTTTCAAATTCAAAAAGCTGTCAGAAATGTCGCATTCCCCTGCAGCAGTAGTCATGTCTCCCTGTATCCTGTGCAGAGAGGTCCAACAACAAGACGCCACGTGTCTGCCATCATAGCTTCCAATTAATGTGTCGTTTCAGGCATTAATTGATAAGTGACAGTTGTCAGGGGCTTTGGACTTTTAAGGTTTCTTCTTCCCCATTAAGATTCATGATTGGCATTAAAGTTTAAATTCGATTCAAAGAATTTTCTCCTCGGAATTAAACTTGGGGGCCATTGATGATACCCGAGCCGATCTGGAAGAAAATTAGTCCACGTGGCCGTTCAGCTGGCAATAACGTGGGACCACCAGGATGACGTGGATCGAGACGGTGACGTCAGCAACCGAGCTGATGATGTGGCATGAGGTGGGCTCGGATGGCGACCAAATGTTCTAATGGCAGGTGAGTCGAAGATAACCATCTTGCTAAGAAAGGCCAATGTCTTACTTAGCAAGTCAAGATGCCACTTGTCAACAAGTTAGCAAGATGAGTCAGTAAAATGTCAAATACACGGTCCGCATGCATGTCCAGAAGAAGACACGTGTCCCCTTGTAATCACTCTACAACTAGGTGTAATGATGATTAAAACCCACTAATTGCATGTATATAAATAGACTTCATTTTATTAGAAGAAAGGAGGAGAGATAATCTAGAGAAAAACACTTGTAAAATCTCGTCTGTAAAACTTAAACCGACCAGAAATATTCTGCTCGGTTTTGATATAAAAAGAAGGCAGAATTAGCCTTATTCTCTAAATTATTCTAAGTGTTGTTTAAGTTCTACGTCATAGTACACATATATCTTTCTTGTTGATCCAAGACGCACGTCAACAGATTTGAAGAAAATTTCTAGCATTAGGGATTTCAAATGGCTTAATACTGAGTAGATTTTGAATTCATTATAATAACTAAAATAATATCTCATAATAATTATTCTAAAATTTAAATTTTCGTAACAGTGAATGTTATTCCAAGAGATGCGAGAGATTTATTTTTATGATATTGAATTTCTTAGTATATAATCCTTCAAAACAGACAATTTTAGGTGTAGCAACATACTCGAAATTATCGGTCCCTAACCTGGGGAATGCATGTAAGTCACCAATAAACTGAAGCAATTTTTAATTTTCTTTTTATTTTCGTTCCACATAATATTTTCCTTCTCCATACACACTCTTAAAACATTTCTCCTAAAACACCCAAAATAAACACTCCACAAACTTTCCCTTAAAGTTCGAGCCCTTGATAATGCATATCGGTTTAAATTTTGCCGCAAAAACAACAGACATATAAATAACAAAACAACAATAATGGAGTAATATTAAAACAAAATATTGTGTATCATGATTCGTGACGGCCATCTGGAAAATATATTTGGAGCTCAAAATCCTCGTAAATGCTCCTACACAGACCATTGGGACTTGGGATTTAAACTAATTTACCACACAGCTAGCTGGATCACCTCTAACGTTGTCCTTTTGTTGAGTAATAAAAAAATAAAAACACCAATGATTTTATAAATGCACGTCACATTTTTATTTTTTTTTAAATCTTTATTGTTCGTATATATCAAAGATTATTAATTGTGTCAAAAAAAAAAACACAAAAGAGTGAAAGCCGAGATTGGGAAAAACGTTGTACCTTGCGAGATATTTATATGCCACGTCGAAACTGAGTAGCCTCTGCTCTTTTGTGTCTATCAAATGCTTACTGTTTACTTGCCACCTATATTATAATCCTTAATTGCATTTTTTGTCCTATTTACACACAATAATTCAGTGTATCCTATAATATCCTTCAATTCTGCTTGCGTCCATGCAAACGTTTTTTTCTGCTATAAATTACTCCTTATCCCAAAACCCCCACCCACACAGCAAAAAATGGCCTCCGTCTCTGAAAATGGAATTATGGGCCGAGATAACTTTCAAGAATTCTTCATAAGCTGGAAAGATGAGCAAAATCACTATCTCCACGACCTTATCACTGCATCCAGAGCTTCAACCCCAGTAGCTCTAACAGATCCGTCTTTGTGTGGTTTAGTCGATCGGGCCGTGGCCCACTACGAAGAGTATTATAAGACCAAAACTAAATGGGCCAAAAAAGATGTTCTTCTCCTATTATCACCCCCATGGAATACTCCCCTCGAAGATGCTTTCCTTTGGGTTGGCGGCTGGAGGCCTACGACGGCGTTTCACCTCCTCTACTCCAAATCCGGTTTGCAATTCGAGGCCAACCTTTCCGATTTGGTCAAAGGCGTGAAAACCGGCGATTTGGGCGATTTGTCGTCGGACCAGCTCGGTTTAATAGACCAGTTGCAGAGAATCACGATCCAGGAGGAGAGGAAGATAACCGAAAAAGTGGCCAAGCATCAAGAGCGAGTGGCGGATATGGAGATGGTTGAGCTGAGCCACGATTTGAGCGAGTCGACTCGGATCGAAGGGGAGAGCGATGAAGCCGGCCGAGTCGACTCGATTCTGAAGCCGAAAGAGGAAGGTTTCCAGATGATTCTGCAGAGTGCTGATGACCTGAGGATGAGAACAATCAAGGCTGTTGTGAATATTTTGTCTCCAATCCAGGCCGTTCATTTCTTGATCGCCGCTGCGGAGTTGCAGCTGAGATTGCATGATTGGGGGAAGGAGAAAGAAGAGAAACAAGCCAACAACATCAACATCCAAGCTGCTTCGTAATCGGAGAAAAAGTTAGAAAAATAAGGCTAAAATTTTACCAGTATAATTAGCCGTAGCAGAGGACTCTGTGTACTTGTGTCTGTTTTGTGTGACTCGGGTTGCAATGTACCTTTGTATTTTTCTACAAACTCATCTTTTTCACCTTTTTTTCTGAATGCATATCTCAGATAACAAAGCTCAGTCTATATACAAGTTGAGATGATGGACCAACAAACAATGTAATATTTTCAAGTTGTTCTTCAGAATCATAACAACTTGAACAGGCAATATGGATTACGTCTAGTCTAATTAAAAAAACTCCGATTATCTATCAAAATTACAAATGCCCCTTGATATTTGTATTTACCTAATAAATACCAATACCTCTCGTGAGGCTCAAACGAGTGTTTAATTGTAATTCTAAAAGATAGCTGAGTTTTTTTTGTAATTAAGCTAATTCTCATGGATAGTTTTTGTAATTAACCATATGGATTAGGATGATGGAGCCAAAAGCAAATGAAGTCAAGATATCATTACAAACCTCATGTAATAATTTTTTTGTTCTTGGTGCCCAACAAAACTAAAATCAACTTCCTACTTACTATCCCTAAAACAAACAAATAAACAAAGCCTAAGCTAATTACATACACAATCAACAAATAAATAAATGAATCTCTATACAAAATTCTACTATATATATCTCATTTCACATCTTTTTAGCTTCTTTGTTGCTATGAGGTCCTTGATATTTCCTTCTAGAAGAAAATCTCAAACAAATATGAACCTTCTCAACTGTCTCACCCTCGTTTGACCTAAATTACCTCATATCAAAAATCCTCTTCCATCTCTATGTGCCATAATTGGATGATTTACATATCAAACATATCCCATGACAGCTGAAATTCTTGAGTTCTTCCAAACATGATAGTGCAGGACTTTTACTGTTATCGCAACTAAAATTCTCCATAAGCCTTGCCTGTGATACTGTCCCTGGCGGAGCTACGGGAACCGTCCCGGTCTAGGCCTCTTTCCGATCCGGCATTGTTAAAAAAAATATTAGGGATAATTAAAAAAGGGCCCCTAAGGTTTGGGCTAATTACAAAAAAAAAAACTAAAGATGCTTCAAAATTACAAAAAAGTCCCATCAGGTTTGACTCTGTCTTAAACTTAAGGGGGTAATTGTAATAAATCTAGAAATATCACGGTGGCTTTTGAAATGTTAATTGTTTACGAAGAGGGAAAATGTAAGACGGATCAAACCACAAGGTTTTTTTTTTGGTAATTTTCAAAATATCTGGATTGTTTTGTAATTAGCCTGGACTTCACGGTTTTTTTTTTATTAACCCAAAAAATTAGGATAGAGCTTATATGATTTTTTTTTAGTTTCCCAACTGGCTCACCCCGTTTTCATGTGCTGGCTCACTCTACTTTCGTTTTGTTAATTCTACCATTGGATGTTGTATCCTAACATGTTCATGTGCTTTCAGAGCTTCTGAAGTGAAGTTCTCCAATGCCTTAAAAATCGGAACTAGGCCTCCTCGTAAACTACTAGAAGCTGCATTGTGCACTAATTTCATCGAATCCTTATGCTTTCTTCTCTCTTCAACCAATCTCTGTCTCAACGAATCCAAATTCAATGGTGAAAGACTTGAATCTTGTCCGCGCTCCATTTTCTCCATACGACGTGTCCTTAGCAGTTTCTCATAATCCATTAAAAGATATTCTGCTTGATGCTCCTCATTATCTTGTTTTTCCCATAGCTGATGTAAGCTAGATGCAAATGCATTCAAGGGTTTTGCCACCTTTCCCTCGGATATGGATTCCAATGCTTTGTGCCAATCGTTGCAAATTATGAAAATCGAAGGAGCTCCAAGCTGGCTGGGGGAGTAAAAAAAAGGTCTGTCAGAGAATTCTTGTTCTGGTTCAAATTGAAGACATTTCAGAAGCCAACCATTCAAGGATTCAACATAAGACTTCTGAAAGCCGATCCATTCATTAAAACGGTGACACCATGAACGAAGCTCGTTTTCAAGCTCAGTGGTGGTCCTCAAGCTCGAATCTGTTTGGAGACAGGTTTTCACTCTGAGCTTTTGCGTTTTAATCTCCATGATAGCTCGAAACTGCTTTTGATGGCACTTGAGCATTGCCTTCCACATTCTGATCAGCCTATGGATCAAGACACCAATGAATACATTGAAAATGAGCGAATTCCAAATTTCATTAATTTTATTTTGGAAAATTACTAAAACCGCCTGAGGTTTAGCCTAATTACAAAAAAAATCCAGTTATCTTTAAAAAATGGAAAAATATCAGGTATTTGTAATTTGAAATATAGTGGCCTTTTTTTTTTTTTTTGTAATTAGACTGAACTTCAAGGGTAATTTTTGCAATTAACCCTATGTTTATGAAGCATAATGTCAAGTCAGAAAACATTTTCATAGTTCAGTTATTCAAACAGCTCAATATAAGTTAGCAGCATTTCAAAAGACGAAATCACTGTAGCAACAATATTTGTGCAACTGATTATATGAAGTATAAGGTTGCATTTGGATTGATTGATTTGGATTTGAGGAGAGGATTTGGGAAAATAATTTCAAATGACTCCATATAGGATCGATTTGAACTCCACCACAACTATTCGAAAATAGCTTAAAATGTGAGCTTATAGGTGAATTTCATTCAAATAACCTCAATTGATTTGTTATCATGGATTTGAACTCATTCCATCCAAATGCAACCTAAGGAAAAGGTGAATACTAAGCGTGTTCATACCCGTGAATCAATGCAGCAACCTTTGGCTGCAATTCTTCATCCCTCAACTTGTCTATCCGGCTTGAAATGACATCAATTGCTTTGATACTAACGTCGAGCTTTGTTCGTAATCTTCTTATAGAAGTTTGAGCAGCATAAATCTTGCTAGACTCGGCTCCTTCCTCATCTAAGACTTTTAGCCTTTTGTACTGCTTTTCATATTTGATACGAATTCTTTCTTCATCCTGACAAAGTAACCACCAACTAAAATTAAGCAAAATTGAATTGCCAGATAGAACAGATAATGAATCTTGATGCAAATTAATGAGCAGAGGATGAAGTTGAGATGATTTTAAACACATACGTGCAGTAAGTTCGATTCACTTTAACAAAGAATCAATTTACATTGAGATTTGGCCTTTATATATATATATATATATATAACATCTACAGTTTAAACCTTAAACCCAACAGACAATGATATACACAAACCACATATGATGCTTCATTTGTTTGGTTCAGCAAAGTTCTATTACAAAATCTGCATACCCTGTCATAATAGTTTCTTTCCAGATAGAGATTTGAATCTACTGTACATATCAATGACAAATTTTCTTGACTGCTTCCAGTGTTTATTAAATATTTGAAACACCAATTAACCATTTTGATACAGAGAAGTGAAAACTACAATCACATGTGCAGGTTTGAACTAACTGCATGAAAGAGAGTTAACAAACAGTACCATACCAATAATCTTTAAAATATCAAAAGCTACATCAACTTGCCTTTACTTCCTTGTGTAACTTTTTCTCCCAAGCATACAGCTTGTCCAATGTGGAAGAAAGGTTATACACCGTGGCATTTACATCCTTCCCAACATCTTCAAAGTAAGATTTTGCCGACTTCTTCGATGTGGAAGCTGACTTTACAGATTGCATTGATGAAGAACCCCTTAACTTCAGCAATGGCGTTATAAGGTACAATATCCTTGAGAGAATTACTGTCAATAGACAAGTTAGTGCTCCCAAAATATCAAGGTAAATGTGTCTTCATATATAAGATCACTCATTGCTTCCTCAACTAAATGCAACGGCACAAAATGACGGACGTTCTTAAAAAATTGAAAAATAAACATAAAAAATGGAAAGGTGTAGGCATGCTCTAAATGGAACGGAAACAATGCATAGACAAGTCAAAACCGAAACAGATCTCACAAAAAAAAAAGGCATTTTTAATAATGACAATAATGGAAACAGGGAATGAACTAAAGGCTGAATACATAAAAACAAACTCTAAAAGGAATGAGGAAGTTTAACATATTGTCAGAATAGCAATTTCCAATTTTCCACAATTCACTTCCACTGTATTCCAACAGAAAACAGACTTATCTGACCCTTACAAATGGTTCAAGAATTACTCTCAAGACCATCTGTTAAGCCATAACATGTGAATATATTGGGGGTCCATGACTACAAACTAGCAGAAACGATTTCATTTTTTTAAATGCTTAATGTATCAAGCAAAGTGGATAAAGGCATACCAAATACATCTTCATGATTCCAGAATTAGATAAATTCTCTTAGGTTGCATTTGGATGGAAGGATTTGGATTTGGGGAGATGATTTCAAATGAATCCATCTAAGGTGAATTTTAAATCTTCCAAAATGACTTCCAAGATAGCTTCCAAGTTCCAAGACCTTGAAATGCATTATAGAGTGACTTCATCCAAACAACATCAATGGATTTGTTATTATGGATTTCAAATCCTTAACTCCAAATCCATCAATCCAAATGGAGCCTTAAAGACATACCAAATCTCAAATTAACAATTCTAGTTTGGACGAACCTTATAATAAGAAGATGCATTTAGAAACCTGCACTTATTTATGATAATGAACTAAACAATCCAACCTTCAACGCAAATTATAAAATAGATAATATAAAGAATGAACCATAAATTATGCATAGCAAAAACCGCACCTCTAAGAAAGCCGGGCCGATAAGGCATCTTTTCAACCTCTAACATCAAGGCTACTTCTCTTCCATAACCAGAAGCAATCTCAAAATCATCTCTAATTTCAGCCACAACCTCCTTCAGATCTCGAGTACCGCGAGGTGACAACACAGTCACACTACTCAACCTGGACGAATCAACCTCAGTATTCACCCCTTTCTTCTTTACAGAACCCTCATCCACACTCTTCGACCACGAATATCCCTCATTATGCGGTGACACTGATGGTTTCAATCTTTCCTCACTAGATTGTGGCACTGATTTTGAACTACTCTCAATGTTATTCTGTATTGGCTCTGTTCTAGACCTCTTTTTTGCCTCAGCATTCATTCTCTTTCCCTTAAGAGCCTCTTTATGCAACTCATTCTCAGTTTCTTCCTCCAAATCAGGAATCCCTTCCCTCTTCCTCACCTCACTCAAATCAGGGCTCGTAGAATTTGACCCGTATCCATATGTGCCAATAGGGTAATAACCTGCATACCCACCATCAAACGCAACGAAGGGGTTAAAAAGATCCCACGATAACACCTTCGGTGATGGTGGTGGCGGCGCCTCTTTTTGTGGACTCACTTTGACACCCTCACTGTTTCTCATCCTTACCGCTGAGCCCATCGGAAAATACCCGTAATCACCACCATAATCAACTGGATAATTCCAATATGAATCAGAGTAACCGTAAGCCGGCGGGTCCTGAATCGCCGTTTTCATCGCCGTAGCTGAATTCTTCGTGTAGTACACATTCGCATTATTCGAGTAATACCACCGCTGATCCATATGACGTTGCGTCGTCGGGTATATGGACGGGTCGTTCATCAAACCGTACCCATACCCGTAAAATCCACCACCCGGTCATCGGATGAAGATTTTTCGGTATTATGAAAATTATTTACTCCGTCATTAAAACCCTTCCCCTTGTGCACATATTCATGATGCTGATCATTTGAATCATGTGAATGATGTTCATGATGCTGGTGCTTATAATCACCTTCTGAATCCCCATCATTATCAGAAGAAGATTCCGATAGATGTAAATGCGACTCCTCCTCATCGTCATGTAAATGAAGTGATTTATCAGCACTCGTGCTATTTGACAAAGACGGCGAGGAAGGAGAAGAAGAAGCGGATATACTAATTAACTCCTCATCGACGAATTTCCGTAGAGCATCACCGACGTCGTTGAGTGACCGGAAGTAGGACACGTGGGCGGCGGCGAGGGCGTAGCGGTGATCGGCGGCGGCGCGTATAAGTTCCCGCCGCTCGCGGCAGCGAACTACCAGCGGCAAGTCATCCGCCTTAGACCCGCTACAGCCCATACCATGAAATGGTAATTGAAAGTGTATCACAGTGTAACAGAGTAGTTTACCTGCGGTAATCTCGGTGCAATTCTGTACATACCCATTATGGAAGCGAGAAGAAGACACTTCAAATAAGCGTAAGCGAGGGCAAGTTGTAGAAAAAATATGGGATTAAGGAAATTTCGGTGAAAAGCGCATGGAGAGTAGGAAAATGGAAACTTGATTTTGGATAATATATCCACAAGTAGAAATTTTAAATGGCCATAAAATATTAACTTAAACAAAATAAAATTTACTTCTAAGATTAAGAAGAAAAAAATGATATCTAAATGAATATCAGATTCACACAGCATAATATCTTCCAAATTTTCCTAAAATTAATAAAATTTTGTTTTTTGCAGGTGTTGCACTTTTTCAATATTCAACATGATGGATAATGAAACATATATTGGAGCTTAATAATTTCGTGTAAATGACATTTTTTATTAAAGTTTGTACAAATCCTATATGTATAATCTTTTTTTCTTTTTTGCCATAGGGCCCCAAAATGTCAAGATCGGCATGTGTTAAACCTATTTTTTAAAAGCTTTAAAGTCGAGTTTGAATTTGATGCATTTCTTCAAGTTTGAGGTCCAACTTGAGATATAAGTTTATCAAATTAAAGCTTGCTAACTTTTACAAGCTTAATTCCAATTTCAATTGGCTTGTTAAGCACAAATACAAATAATGGGCACAAAAATTATGTTAAACTAGATAGTTTTTGACAAATATGTTAAAGTCTATAAAGCACGATATGGATACGGGACACTGATACGATACGACGACGGGTATGAAAATACGACATATTTTGAAATTTTTAGGATACGAGTATGGTATAAAAATGCATATAAAATTATATATTTTTATATTATTGAAAATATAGGCGTACTAAGTATAATTAAAAAAATAATGTTTCAAGTATAAAAAACTAAAATTTCACAAGTACGCAAATCTGAAATGTGATAACTTACGTAGACACACAAAGAAATACTGGAAAAATGAACATTAGAATAAATCTATCTATTTCCATGTGTAGATGTATTAAAAGATCCATAAAGTATTAGACAAAATGTATCCGATACGGGCACGGCATTCTCAAAGAAATGTCCGTGTTTCCTTGGTTAAAGTAGATAGAATAAGCCAGATGGAAACTTGTGCTTATCCATGGTTAGCCAACTAAAAATTGCAAGGTGTCAACTAATCTTGTCCAAAATTAGGTTCTTTTGTGAGATTAAGTGGGGACAAGTTTTCTTGATTTTAGGGTTTTTACTACTTTTGGTCAATTCATACCAACTTTATATATCTTTACACATGATGATGCCATGATGAGCTGTTTTCGACAAAACTCTTATTTGGGGTTACATCAGTGGGCCTCTCAAACTTAAAGTAGTATGCTTAATGCCCCACTTCCTTTTCGGCCCAAGTCAAACTTCTTTTGGCATTTTCTTTAATTTTTGATTCAGCTTCTTAAATCTTTTCAACATGCAAAAAGTGCATGCTCTTTTTCCTTCCCTTTTATTTCTCCATGTCATTTTTCCATATTTCCTCTTGTCATGATTTAATTTAATTAGTTTAAAGAAAAACCATTAAGACGTACATAGATATATAAGTAACCTCTCAGTCTTGTTTCTTTTTTTTTTTTTTTCTTTTTTTCGTCTGGAATTTTTTATTGTACCATCAACCAAGCAGATGGTGTTCCAGACTTGGAGACCTAAATCGAACACCTGGCTGACACCGTGCAAAGAAAAATTAATTAAATTAGTAAGTGAGGTTATGTGGTGGTTGAGCCATATCAAATTTGGAAAGATTTATGATTTCATTTTATAACTTTATACCTTTTTTGGGTTCCAAATCCAATCCAAGAAGTAGTTGTTAACCTAATCTCACCAGAAAGGAGTTTTAATTGTTATTAAGTTAATGGCTGGAGACTGAGCTGTCGATATGAACCATTGTTGATTAAAACCATTCCTATTTATTTTGATTATTTTACCTTTCATCCTAAAAAAATTCAAACCCAAGGAGTGTTTGGTTGGACATATAAGCTCTCTTCATAAATATATATAGGCAAAAACTTGCGTGAGACGGTCTCATGGATTTATACTTACACAAAGTTTTAAAAGTTCTTTTTTTCAGATTTTATTTTTCTTAGGGTTTATTTTTGTTTTTTTAGGGTTTATTTTGTTTCTTGGGTTTATTTTTAATTGATTTGGGTTTTTAGGATTTTTAGTTTTTTTTAGGGTTTATTTTTTATTTTTTGGGTTTATTTTTGTTTTTCGGGTTTATTTTTAATTGATTTGGGTTTTTAGGATTTTTAGTTTTTTTTAGCGGTTATTTTTTATTTTTTGGGTTTATTTTTGTTTTTCGGGTTTATTTTTGTTTCTTCATGGTTCATTATTATTTTTAAATTTATTTTCATGGTTCATGTTCTCAAGACGGAGCCCTTAGAAAGTCCGTCTCATGGATTTAGATCCGTGAGACCGTCTCACAAGAGACTTGCTCATATATATACACATTGTGTGTGTTTGTGTGCGTGTGCGTGTGTTTGTTTACATTTAAGGGCTTTTAACATTTAAGCAATTTACCTTTCATCCTAAAAAAATTCAAACCCAAGGAGTGTTTGGTTGGGCATATAAGCTCTCTTCATAAATATATATACACATTGTGTGTGTTTGTGTGCGTGTGCGTGTGTTTGTTTACATTTAAGGGCTTTTAACATTTAAGCTCTTCGTTAATAAAGTAAGCCTACCTTATTTTCAAAATTAAAATTTTATTTTAATAAATTTATTTAATTTTTGACTTTCTTGAGTATAAAAATATCATTACCAACATTTTAAATCATCAGTTTATATTATCCATATACTTCGATTAACTTATTTTGTTAACTTAAAATCATCAGACAGACCACACAGTTCATTCAGATAAGCAGGGGCCTTCTTAGAATATTAATAGAGCTTTGTCAATAAACTTCTGTTATAAAATTGGGATTCTTTTCTATCTTAACAACATGAAACAAACACCCAAATCCCAATCACCCGGGGAAAAAGAAAAAGGAAATAAGTCAAAGTCGACACTTAATAGATAAAGGGATAGTCCCAACAATTAACTCAAAGTAGTCCAAAAAATGTTGAAATTAATTTCTCTGTGTGGATTGGAATATTAGGACAGCCAATGCAGTAAGCAGCCAAATGCCAGAATATGAACAAATTAAAGAAATAGATTAGTTCTTGAGACTGTCTTTCAAAGCCAGAGCGATTAAAAAAGCCAATTAAGACTAATGTTACCAAGCCAAATGAGGAGTGGGAATTGAGCCAAGGCAATGAAGAGAAGCAGATAATGATGTCTGCTCGAATCATAACTCCTAACTTCTGCAAATAAAACTCGTTTCATCGTCTTCACCAAGAAAATTCCCATGCACAAGCATGTCCACGGCAACAGAAAGTAGTACGCGTACCCCCAAAATAATTTTCCCAGGACAGCTAGAGACAATCCCGTGAAAGTATAGCCGGCATACGCCACGATTTCAAGCAAAGGTGCCTCTCCCCCACCCAAGGAGAATAACGTCATTTTCAACAGGGCGACTTGAAAACTCCAGCCTACCAGCCCCTTGACAAACAGCCAGTTGAGAGCTTCTGGGCTAAATCTGAAACCAATGTAGAACAATTACAACAGATGACACCAAAGACATTGTAATGTTATGTAGAGGATAAAGGGGAGAATAGAAGAGACAACGATGGAAAATGTCAAAAGCGTAGAGAGCAATAAACAAAGATGGAATGTAAAAGAGGAACACATGCACCCAACAGGGAGACGGGCGAAGAGCATCATGGGAAACATATTTGACAATGACCAAATAAAATCTTAATATTTAAGCTCATTTAACAAGATGTTTCATGTGATTACAAGAACAAAAATTTCTAAACACTCAAAACCTAGCATTTTGGGAATTAGAAAGACGTAAATATTATCAAGAAAAATTTCGGAACTTCTTTGAAATTGAATAAATTTACTGAATCAGATATAATCATCTATTTAACTGTTGATTTCAGAGGCATAAGAAGAAAGAATAAAGGGCAAGGGCAAACCCGGTGCACAAAGCTCCCACTATGCGGGGGGTCCAGGGAGGAGAGTATAAGAAGAAAGAATATAAAGGAAAAAACAAGGAAGTATACCGTCAAAACCAAGAATATAAAGGAAAATCAGGAAAGTGTACTGTCAAAACCAAGAATTCAGGATAGCACATTAAAACTTACTCGCTCAAACAATCAATAGAAAAACACCAAGAAGAATACAGACAATTAACTGGCAAACTCTAGAGAAAGAAGAGACAGTGCAGGAAAGTTTTCCAAATGTCCCACCACAAATGGAAAAGTAAATGAGGAATATGTTTAGCCACCAAAAACGGATTCAAGATTCTCTGATGCACTATCCCAAACACCAATACACAAGAAGCTCACAGCCAATAAAAATCTAAAATGTGTCCAGGAATAGATAATTCAGGAAAATAATCTAAATAATGCACCATAAATGGCAAAGTAAGTGAGGATTATGTTCAGCTACAATTAAGTCAACTCAATTTTCAAATATACTATACTAAGCACCAATTGAAGGAAAATAAAACTGTTACAACAAAATAACTCACTTTCCATGAAGACCTAATGATAAGCCAGCAAGAACCATATAGGTACCAAATGCCATAAAAGGAATGTACAAGTCTGGAGCATTTATATCATAAATAGGGGGCTTGTAAGAGAGCCTGCCGCCGACTGGCTCACTGATTCTTGTCCAATGGCCCTGAAGAAGATCGAAATAAGGGGTATACTACTGTTGAAGGAATAACATGAACACAGAGAAGTAGAAATAATGCAAAATAAGTGAACCAAAAAACATCATAGAGAATCAAAACATTACCCTGTGCAGAAATGGGAAAAGAACAACCTTCAATTTATTCTTCACATAATGATCATTGACTTGGAAATAGTATTGAGGGTCGGAGAAGTACCTGCTGATCTGTTCGCAAAACAATAAAAACAAAAGCAAAGAAAATTTACAATTATAATCCACCCTAAATACCAAATAATGAAGAACATGTATATCTGTAATCAGAATGATACAACACTAGTGATGTCCTAGATATTCAAAAACTTAATTAACGTCCTCAAGCTTAAATACAGTAAAATGTACAAGATGCTCAGGCCCATAGGCTACTTACATTGCTTTGCACATATTCGGAGCTAGATCCTAGAATTTTCTCTCCGTAAGCACCCAATCCACCCTTTATGAATCCCGAACTCGCACCATAGAATGAATTCCCAAAAGGATTTGGTTGTGCATTAGGTGGCCGAGGCACTCCAGGCTGTGCTCCAAGATTATCATACATTTCTCTCAGAATCAAACAAAATCTGCAAAAACAATAAACCATGTGATGAACGGAAAGGGATTCATTAAGAAGAAGGGCGAGAAATTAAGGCAACAATGACAAAGTGAGAAAATTTTACCAATCAATTCAGTTACTCATTTCCCGGAAGGAGATATTACAAAAGGCACAAATGTCGAATTCGATGATTAAGCTTTATGTTCTAATGAAGCATCCTCTACTTAGCATCATTTAGTATATAAAATTATAAATGTAGCAATTTTACTGATTCAGCATAAATGAAATGCTAATTGAGATCTGAAATGATGCTTTACTTATCAAAGAAACACATCTCATAAATCTAAAATTGAGGACTTGATTTGGTCAAAATGTTAAATCATTCCACTTGCAGCTGGTCAGAAACCCAATCCTGCCTGCAGAATTTAAGAACTATACTTTCTTGGTCTAGAAGTTAAGGGGAAAAAACACAAACATTTACAAAGTAAAGCTGTTTCCGTTGAAAACACCAAACAGGATTCATATCTATGCAAAACTGATTTCCCCCTTTTCATCCGAGCGACATCTTCAGATCAACATGCACATACACATGAATTTCAACATCAATACACTTTCTACGAGCAAAAATAAATGAAACACAGTGCTTCTACAGTATTACAGGAACTACTAGACGAATCGAATCACACATCACAACGAGTCCCAAATAATCGGAGGGGAATCCGACTCGATGCGGATCCGGGTTCGAATTCCGGGTTTATTCGTTTGAATGTGGTTTCTTCAAGAGAATCGAAATGGCAAAAAAACTTAAACAGAAAGAAGAAAGAAAAGAGAGAAGCATACCGGTAAGCAACTGAAACAATTTCTCGCCGGTGCCGGTGGTGATGAGAAATGGAAAACGATGTTTGATGATGGGTTCTCAAGAAATGGAGTGGGTTGGGCACTTGGCATGGTTTAATACTTACAAAAGTACATTTTGTGGGCTAGAGATGGAATTATTGGGCCGTCGCCTGTCCATGACACTATGGGCCTATGGCTGTGTAATGTTTGAAACTTATATCTTTTTTTTCATTTTATTTTTTTGGATAAAGACAAAAATACCCAACATTCATGAAAAAGGAACACGTATGCTCTCGGTCCCTTTCTTGGACATTTGTACCCTCCCGTATCTTTTTCTAGATATTTTTACTCTCCCGCCAATTTTTTTCCAATTTTTGATGTTGTTATTTCAAGGTTGTTTCAAACATGTTTCATCTAATAAAATTCGGTGAAAAAATAATTTTTGCTTCCATTAAATAATCAGTTTTATACTCGAAATCTTATAAACAATCAAAAAATATACACATAAAATAACACATATTAAAACAAAAAGCATTGCAAATAATATTGAAACAACACATTAATAGAAAAATACAATTCAATTTTGATCCAATGCATTGGAAACTTCGAAAACACAAAAATAATCAAGAAACAACAGAACAATATTAAAAACTATATAGAAACAACCCCGAAATAATATAAATAACAACACATGAACAAAGAGCTTAAAAATAGATAAAAAGTTGCATTGAAACATCGAATACAACATGGAAACAATAAAGAAACATCAAAACAATATTAAAAATAGTATAGAAACAACTCATAAACAAGAGAGACAATATATAAAATAACATATGAATAAAAAAATAGTATAAAAAATAGGTTAAAGTTGCATTGAAACAACATAAATAACATAGAAAATAATTCACAAACAAAAAATCAAAAAAAAAAAAAGCATAACAATGTCCAAAACAAGTGTAGTATCATAAAATTATCCAAAAAAAAAAGGCGGGAGCGTATTAAGTATCTTATTTTATGCATGCGAATGGAGGGACTTATACTTTTTAAATCAGAAATAGACCAACCAATAGCAGTTTTATGTTCCCTTAAGACTCTAAGCAGTTTATCCAATTGATTGGTGGTAAGGGGAAGAAGAAACTATTACCAGATAGGTCTCGTTTTTATCAAAGAATACATATTGGAGGTGGTCCTAAAGAGGTTTATGTTTAGGGGAATCCTGGAGCTCATCCGTCGAACTTGGGGTCGAAGAATCAAATTGCACGGTTGGGTCATGTTGCCCCACACGATCGTGTAAATTTTCATCTTTAGAGACAGATCGCACGGCCCGGACGTGTGAGTTTACACGGTCGTGTGTTATGTCCTCTTCTTGTTGCAAGGTTGTGTCGTGTTGGTGCACACAGTCGTGTGTAATGTCTGCGTTGGAGATGGCTTGTCGCACGACCGGCCGTGTGAGTTCACATGGCCGTGTGAGTTCACATGGTCGTGTGAACTATCTTTGCGTACTTTCTCCTATTTTCTCCTCCCGAGTCTAAGACAAGCACATAATTGATAATTTCATTGTTAGTAATATCAAAACATATACCTTTCGTCTTATGTGGGTGGCTTAAACCAATTCCAATGCGTCTTTCATTACAACATGTTCAAACTTAGCCTCCATACATGGTGTTAACACGCCAACCATATTTCAATGTTCGATGTTTTCATGGAATTGCATAACTTTATAAATCAAAAATAATACGTGTTCATCATTTACTCTCAATGTTAACTCACCTTTTTGCATATCAATTAATGCTCTACCTGTGGCTAAGAATGGTCTTCCCAGAATGAGTGGGATCTCATGATCCTCTTCCATTTCCAACACAATAAAGTCCGCTGGAAAGATGAATTTGTCTACCTTTACCAAAACATCTTCAATCACCCCTTTCAGATACGTTACCGAACGATCCGCTAATTGTAGAGTAATTGTCTTAGGCTCACTTCGCCTAATCCCAATTTCCGGAATATTGATAACGACATTAAATTTATGCTAGCACCTAAGTCGCATAGTGATTTATTAAATGTTGTACCCCCAATTACACAAGAAATTGTGAAACTCCCGGGATCTTTAAGCTTTTGGGGTAACTTCCTTTGAATAATTTCACTACACTCCTCAGTTAATTTTACCGTTTCATATTACAAAATCTTTCTTTTCTTTGCCATAATATCTTTGATATTTAGCATTATTTGTCATTTGTTATAAAGCATCCGCAAAAGGTATATTAACTTGACTTTTCTTAAAAAGTTCAAGAAATTTAACAAATTGATCATCTAATACCTTAAACCTTTGCGGGAAGGGGATATGTACCTCATTTTTCGGAATTGTTGGAGCAGAGAGTACCTTTTGTTATTCCGCTGGTTTTGGCTCAGTTTCTACTGTCGAGTCCTGCTTCTCATTTGCTTCCTCTTCTGCCTCTTATTCAACTGGCATGTTTGGACCTTCATATCATGTTCCACTCCTCAGACGAATGGATTTGCTCTGTTCCCCCGAATCTATCTCTGTATCTTTTGGGAGTTTGCCTTTTTGGTGTTGGCTGCCTACTGCCATGGCTATCTGTCCCACCTATTTTTCCAAATGATTTCATTCTTTCATTCATATTAGTATTTAACTGAGTTACATGATCCTCAATTATGTCTATCTTAGCCTCATCCTGCTTTAGTCTGGCCCGAGTTTCCCCAATGAATGAGGCTAACATCTCCTACAGAGATGGTTTCTGTTCCCTCGGCTCTATTCTACCTAGATTACCCTTGTCAAAATTTGGAGGTGGCTGCAAGTTCCGTAGCCCCAGATTATAATATGTGCGTGCCTGAGTATTTCTGTAGTTGTTGTTGTAATTTTGTTATCCTACAAAATTCGCCTCTTCTACAACAACTGTCGACTCTCTTGAAGTTATTTGCTGCATCGCATCCAGTTTCATACTTAGGATGAATATTTGTTCGGTGAGCATGGCCATCTTATCCTCATCCTGGATCTCCATGACACGTCTATCATCGGATCTCTCGGATGGCCACTAGTAACTATTGTTTGCCATCTTCTCCAATAATTTTAGTGCCTCATACGGATATTTTCCTAGCAGAGCACCCCATATACTCCAATAATTCTAGTGCCTCATACGGGTATTTTCCTAGCAGAGCACCCCATATACATCATCTATAATAGTTCTTGTGTTTCCATTTAAACCATTATAGAAATCTTGAACTTGTTGGTAACGGGTTATCCGTGTTGAGGGCACCTCCTCAACAACTCTCTAAATGTAGGTCCCAAGGGGTGTAAGTGTAAGGTTTAGAAGGGGGTTGAATAAACCTTACCAAGTTTTCGATTTAGGCCTTTTAAATCTACTGAGTTCTACACACAATTGTGTCGTTGATGGACGAATTAGTCCCTCGAGAGTTAATCTCTCAACAGACTTAGCCGAGTTTGTTAATAGAGTAACTCAAATTGTTGGCTATAATTTGACTCAATTTGTGGTTTTGTTTTCAATGGAAGACTTAACACCCTTAAGTTTGATTAAGCAAGTTTTTACTGACTTGATTTAGTACTTATAGATTATCAAATGGATAGCAAATTTATCAAATAGATATAAGCAATTAAAAGTGCGAAAATTTAAATGTTTGAAATGTAAATGACACAAGAAAGTTTTTATAGAGGTTCGAAGATGGGGTAATTCTTCTACTCCTCTCTTCTCCAACTCCGGAGGAATCCACTAAGTAATGATCGGTTTACAAAGTGGTAACAGTCCCGGATACAAGTCTTGATCACAACAAATTTCGACTTGATCCTTTGGGACTCGATCCGGAGACGCCTTGATCACTCGGTGGCTTCTCGTGCGACTCGAACTTCTTCTTCAGGCAGTTTTGCTTTGCTACTACAAAACACTTGCTCAAGCACTTTGGATTTGATCACGAAGCCCTCCAAAAGCTTAAGACTTGGTTCACCTTGAACCTTTCTACAATCCTTTCTTGGAATGTAGACCCCTTGTTTTCGATATTTTCCTCTTCAACTGATTGAAGTTCTCTTTCCTTCACAGGTAAGTGTTGGATTGATGTACTTGAGATGTAGGCTTGAGGATTGAGAATATTTCAATTTTGATAAGCTTGTATATCTCACGTGTGTGTCATCCACGCATCTTATTTTCTCAATCAAACTCCTCGGCCTTTTATAGTGAACTTTCAAAAATTTGCCCGTTGAAGAGATAGGCTCATTTTTGAAAATCACTTTGCGATCGTTGGTTTGCACTTCTTGGAATTGCCATTTCCTCGTATGAAATGTTTTATCACCTTTTCGAGTTCGACACGGTGTAGTGCTTCCCATTGGTTCATTTCTTTGCACGCTTCTCGGGGACCGAGCACTCCAAGAAAGGTAGTATGGAGATATTACTTGTTTAAGTAAATCTCTTGATTTACGTGCAACGGTTCCTTTTCGATTATCTCGACTTGACTGCATTTCCTCGCTTTCCCCAGGTGACTTAGAGTCGACTTCCAATCATTGGATGACTCTTCTCACACTTCATCTTGAGACTTGGCTTCTCTTGAGTTGACTTGATGATGTTTCACTCACCGCATCTCACGCTTCTTCATCGAGTTCCTGTCTGCTTTTTCTTTGTTGTACTCAAATCTCCTCACAAATAGAGTTTTCCTTCAAGCCTTCATTTGTCTTCTTGCAAGTTGGAGCGTAGGCGACTTAACTCGGCCTTGGCCACTCTAATTGTTACAATACATTTCAAAGCAAGAATTGGGGAGCCAACTTTCTATTCTAAGTTTTACATGGCATTCATCAAAATCTAAACAATAAAATTCCTAACAATTTCCCCCTTTTTGATGATGCCAAAACTTAAATCATACAAAGATGCAAATAACAAAGATACATACTGAGATAGTGTATTGACATAGAATGTATGCGCATAATCAATCTTTTTATTGATCATATCATTCTTGTACTTAACACAATCAAGGTGTATCGTAGTATGTAATTGTCTCAAAAAAATTTATAGCATTATTACGTAAGACTTACATTGTATGTATTTACATATAAAATACACGAAGGGTTGGACAAAGAACACTTCATCTCCTTCATTGTCTCCTTCTTTCATCTTGATCAAGATCTTCTTCTCTTTCTTCTCTTCTTCTCGTCATCATCACCGCTTCTTTTTTTCTTCTCATACGCCTTCCTGGCGCTTCATCTCTCCTTATTCTTTCCTCGTCTCTCCCGCCATAGCCGAGTTTGTCTCTTGTTTTCTTCTTCTATCCTTCTTGCATACTCGCGTGGTTTTGGCCACTTGCAAGTTCGCCACATGGTCAAGCCCCCCGAGATCCCTCCTTTCTTTCCCCGGATCTACGTATTCAATATTCTTGGGCGAGGCCTGGTGTCAAGCTTCTTCCTCCACCGCCGCTTCTTCCTCTACCTACCTCGGGCGTATCTTCGCACTGGGGCCTTCTTTTTCCAAATGAGTGCCCGGGCGGAGTGACCAAAAGCAGAGCGATCGCGGTTGTCTGTCATTGCCTCGTCACGCTTCTTCACATAATGTGAGACCCTTTTCCCAAGATGATCCCAAGCTTGAGCCAAGGACAAATTTGCAAAATAACCTTCGGGATTCGAGCGTTTTGAATTCGTCAATCGATCTTGGCTCTCCCGACATCCGAAATGGTATACGTGTCTCTCGCAACCGGAATGCCTCCGTGTTCTTTCAAAATGTTCATCACCCTGGCATCCATTCTTCCTTCCACCTCCTTCATCCCTGCTTCAATTTCTTTTCTCTTCTCGGCCCATAGATACAAGAGTGTTGGAGTGGCGAGTCACGGGAGTTTGCCGCTTATAATGTCACCGTGACAGACCTGTTGGGGTTTGTGCAATCATCAAGGTCATATTCTTTGATCCTTCCCCCTCAGATTTTCCTTTCTTCGATTTTAAAATTTCCTCACCGATTTTCCCTTCTCACTTGTTCCTTTGTCACCGCTCCTTTCTTTTCACTTGATTTTCTTTGCTTTAAGGTATTCCTCTTCCCCCTTTTTGGCATCATCAAAGGATAGAGGAACCCTGGGAACATCTTTGGCAAGCATGAAGTCGAGTCTCCGATGGTTGAATTTTGCTTCAAGTCTGCTGCGTTGTATCTTGCACGGAATTGACGAGTAGCGTTGGATTCTCACAAATCAGCTTCATCTCAGCCATGAGAAGGCTGAATTTTCTTGTCATGTGTTCTTCCAAACGCCGTATATCATTTGCATTTCGCTCACGCAGCGCTTTGATCTCGGCAAAGTGTGAGCTTCGTGCATATGTTCAATGTGTTCCCCGCAGTTTTTCGCATCAACATTTTCACTCTCCACACCACGCCACTTTTTGAATAATTGTCGAAGTATCTCACCTGTTCCACACGCATTGATTCTTTGCTTTTGTTGCCACCATTCCCTTACCCTAACTGTGATGCCTCTCAAGTCACCGTAAGGTTGGCATCTCTGTTGTCCAGCGCATATCCAAGGAGGCCTGATGCCTCTCCATCTTTTCAACTTCAAAGAAAGAGTGCCTTGAACACTTCTCGTACTTGGTGATTCTTCACATTGCGGTGATGGCCATACAAATACCGAAATCGAAGTCGGGAACAATGGTGCCTGAGTGAAAAACAGAGCCGGTCTGTGATAGCGTGCTTGCTCATTTTCCGACTCTTCGTGGAGTTCGGTATCTCCAAAGTGAGAAAGGGAAAGATTCCACAAAGGATTCATCACCGCCATCCGGGATTTGTTCGATGATAAGTGGTGGGCGTGAAGTTCTTTTGGGAATCGATCCACCAGTAGCTTGAGGAGCCGGAGCGATGATTCTTGGTTCACCGGGTTTTGTGGTGCGATGGGCTTGCTGGAGCCTCAACATCTTAACAACCGTTGGTCTCAAATGATTTCTCCTTTTGAGTAGATCGTCCTCGGCCTTATCGGAGCGTCATCGGACGATGATGAGATTTCCATTGGTGGCTCATCATCAAAATTAAAGGTCCGACGAGTAGTCTTGGGATCGACTTGCTCGTGCCGGAACATCCGCACCAAATCTTTTGGATTTGTCATGGGGTTGACTCGAGCTTTTCTTCGCCCGATCCCGAAAGGTGACATCGGGTTGTCCTGGGAATCATGAAGTGCGCTGATCTCCTTCTCGGATGGATCGATGGTTGCGGGAGGGATGTTCTCTACTTGGTACCAGTGTTACCCTGCGGAAGTCTCAACCTCCCGTGGGCCTTCATTTCCTCCGGCCGGTCTCTCTTCTGCCGCGAGGCCTTGCCTTCCCTTTCGATGTCAAAGGTCACTGTCTTAGGGTCTTCTGATGGCATCCATTGGAGTCTCAACCCCATGGATTGCGCTTTCATCGCCAGTGTTAACTCCCGTACATTCCTTCCTCGCGCCTCGACGCATCGCGAGCGTCATTAGCCTTCGTAGTCATTGGCACCTCACCGAGACAGTCTCAATCGTCCCGAGCTTCGTTGGTGGCAACTTGTCGTTCTTCTTGTGTTTGAGTGTCTTTTGCTTCGCCTCCTACATTCTTTGTGGAGTCATCTGCAGATCCTCCGACCTTGCTGCAGGTGGAGGGAGTTTCCCCACCGGGCGCACCACCGAGTGACTTGGAGTGGGGTTACTCGTCTCCAAACTCCCGGCCATTGCAATTGATGGTTCAGCCGTTGGGGCGGTGGTGGCACACCTTCAATAGGGGTTGGCTCGATTGGGGTCCCCACTAGCCCGCCATCGCCATCTCCCTTTATCGCTTCTTCTTCCGAGTTAGGCTTGGGAAGTGGTAGCGAAACATCGGTGGCTATTTGTCAACCACTCCCATTGGGTCGATTTCAAATTTGTGTTGGAGGACTCTCCTGGTCCCTCCATCGATCTTTTGCTCGTGAAGGATTCTTGATTCATGCAATGCTTGCTGCATCTGCAATTCTTTCGTGGCGTGACATTCTCGGGTTCCTCATCACTTTCGGAGAAGACATCAAGGAGAGGATGGAAGTGTTACAGGTCACGAGATAGGCGGTACTTGCCTTTTCGCGTTCTTCGGCTTTCTTCTTCACTTGCTTTTCTCTCTCCTGTCCTTGTAGATCTGCAGAATATCCATGCGCTTGTCTTCATCTAGAGCCGGGAGCACGATGATAATCCGAGGAAATTTAGCAGCCTTCTTCTTCTTCTATGAATTCAGCCGTTGGATCTCCCTTGACTCGCTTTCGGCTTCCATTTTCTCCACTCACGCAGACGATTTTGGATGTCCGGGTAAGGTGGAGATAGGATCATTACATCACTATCTGCTTGGGCCGGTTCTTTCTTGAGTTTCACCGTATGAACTAACTACAGTGTGTCTTGGGGTTGCCTCTGCTGATCACCTTCAAAGCAGACTTGGGCAAGTTTCATCAATTACATCCGGAGACTCTACTTCTCCGGTAGTCTCCGTGATCTGTCTTTGGCCGAGTAGCCGACTCACCGGTTTCTCTTGTTCGGTCCGCTTGACGAGTCTTCTTCGTCTCCTGGTTTGTACCAGGGGAATTTACAGTTGAGGCGGTGTCCTCTCGAGTCTTGGGCGGCAGGGGCCGGTGCTTGTGTTTGTTTCGAGGAGGAGGCCGTCTAGGCTTGTCGATTCTCCTCCTTTTGACGATCGAGAGAAGGAATTTGTGAGTCCTTCTCGACCGGCTAACTGCGGGGCGGGTGACACGACACGGCTGCTGGGCGGTGACTCTGCTGCAGGGGGCGGTGACTCTGCTGCAGGGCAGTGCATGTTTGGTTTTCTTTCTTTGCGGGGCAGCAGAGACTTTTGTAGCTGCAGGGCAGCTTTCTTCTTGTTGGAGAGGAAGCAATGTGTCTTGGGGTCACTGATTCCCCCTCACCGGGTGTCGACTCTCTTGGCGTCGCGCTGCTTCGAGCACCGAGAGATTAGCTCAACATCCTCTTGTTAACATGGAAGGCCTTCCCATGTCTAAGAGGTACTCCTTTCACCTCCAATAGCCGCCAATCACCAGGCCATATCCCGAGAGATCCTCCAAATGACCCATCTTCTTTGAAGGACTTGTTCCCACGTTAAGCAGATGCTGTAGATAAACTCAGCCCATTTATCTTCTTTTCTTCGATTATTGCGGCCATCACAATCAATTTTGCCTTTGACAGATTGGTCAAAGTGCCAAATTTGATGTCGATACACTTGGCAACGATATCCAATAATTTGTGATAGTCCTCCTTCAGCGATCTCTTGTTTGCTCGTATATTATTTTGTCGCAACGCCGGACTTGGCTATTTCTTTCCATGCTTCACCAAGTTTACATCAGCCTCTTTGATCTCGATGCTCCCTCTGCTGGTAGTGAGCAATATTCAGCCAAATCCTTGGCTGTGATAGTCAGCTGCTTCCCGTGAACAGATGACTTGATTCCTTCGTCGTGAATCTCAGCATTCACGTAGAATTGTGCGACCTCCTCCACATAGGTCATAGGATACTCCAGTGTTAGAAACGGTTTCAGTCCTGACGTTTCTAACTTTTCCGCGATTTTCTTCACCAGGGTGTCGTCGGACCCCTGCTTCACCATTCCGTCGAAATCCACGGTCGAACCGGTGTGGATTTGTTTTCCCAACTTGGTAAAGTTATACGTTGGTGCCATTTCTCAGAATAATTTCAAGAAAAGTTCAGAAATAGATTTGAAGTTTGATAGGGTTTCGAGAGTGTTTGCCTTTGCTTTTTGAGAGAGAGAGATTGAACAGTTTTTAGAAGTGTGAGAGAGAAACGGACGAAAAATGGTTTAAATATGGTTTATGAAAGGACGTGCAGACGGTTTTTGAATCGTGATCGAAATCAACGGCTTGGATTTCGCACGCATATTGAGCGATTCATGTCTCGTATTTAATGCGGCAAAGATTTATATCCAATCATAAGCTTGGTGTGCGGCTTTATGTCACATCATCATCATTATCTTTGACGTGTTCATTAAAACATTCCCGCTTAGTCAAAACGACTGCGTTTTTGTCATTTTGCTCATAAGTTATTCAACTTATCTCTTAGCCGATTTAACTCGCTTCTCACATTTCTCTTAGTGACTCAAATTATCACCGACTTGGTATAGCCGACTTTTCCGATCAGGTGATTTATTGAGCTAATTTTTTGTTTTCACTCCTTTTCACCTTCTTTTCTGTTCCATTTCGTTTCTTTGACTCTTCTTCGTGTCTCACCTTAGCTCAATTAGCCCCAACTCATGTTTGAGTTCTTCAAATCTTGACTCACATAATGGTTTTGTGAAGATGTCGGCTAGTTGTTTGTCCGTTGAGATATATTCCAAGATAATGTCCTTCTTTTCAACATGATCTCTTATGAAATGATATCGACATCTATATGTTTTGTTCTTGAGTGCAACACAGATTTTGAGTGATTGCAATTGCACTTGTGTTATCACACATGATTGGAATTTCTTTTTCTTCAACTTCATAATCTCTCACCATTGTCTCATCCATAGGATTTGGGCAACAAATTGCCGCAGCCTATGTATTCTCGCCTTTTGTAGAAGTGGCTATTGAGTTTTGTTTCTTGCTAAACCAGAAATTAGTCTGTTTCCAAGCATTTGACATGTGCCTGAAGTATTTTTCTGTCCACTCGCATCCAAAGATAGTCGAGTCCGAATAGCCAATTAGCTTGAATCCACCTTCCTTTGGATACCATAGCCCTACTTCTTGATTTCCTTTTAAGTATCTCAATATTCTCTTAGTCATATCATATGGCTCTCTTTTGGAGCAGATTGAAATCTTGCACATACACCTACAAAGAAAGGTGATGTCCGGCTCGCTAGCCGTGAGATAGAGCGATGATCCATAAGTGCTCAGATCTTGTTTGATCTGCCCGAGCTTGCCATCCGCATCCATGTCCATTTTGATGATGTGTTCATTGGTATTTTTACGAGAAGACTTCTCCTCCATACCAAATCTCTTCATTAAATCTCTGGTGTATTTTGTTTGGCTTATGAAGGTTCCATCCTTCACTGTTTCACTTGAAGTCCAAGGAAGAATGTCGGCTCTCCCATCATGCTCATTTCAAATTTACTTTGCATGAGGTTTGAGAATTTTTCACACACTCTTTTGTTAGTGGATCCAAAAATGATGTCATCCACATATATTTGAACAAGCAAAGATACTCTTCTTGTCTTGAATTAGAAGAGTGTTCTATCTACTTTTCCTTTAGTGAATCCATTTTCGATTAGGAATTGTGACAGGTATCATACCATGCTCTCGGTGCCTGTTTCAATCCATACAGGGCTTTCTTGAGTTTGTACACTTTGTCTCCAAGAGTCTTCTCTCAAATCCTGGAGGTTGTTCAACATACACTTCTTCTTCCAATAATCCATTTAGGAATGCACTTTTTACATCCATTTGATATACAATGAAGTTTTTGTGAGTGCATAGGCAAGAAACATCCTTATAGCTTCCAATCTTGCTACAGGAGCAAATGTTTCATCAAAATCTATTCCTTCTTCTTGGCAATATCCTTTGGCTACCAATCTTGCTTTGTTTCTTACCACGTAACCTTCCTCGTTCATCTTATTTCGAATACCCATTTGGTTCCAATAACATTTTGATGTATGGGTCTTTGTACTAATTCATACTTTATTTCTCTCAAACTGATTCACTCTTTCTTGCATAGCTTGAATCCAATGTGTGTCATCCAATGCTTGTGACACATCTTTGGGCTCTATCTGAGATGAAGCATGTGAACATTGCTTCTTGTTGAGTTCTCGATCTTGTCTTGACACCTTCTCTCATGTCTCCAATGACAAGATCTCGGTGGATGGTCTCTCGGCCATCTTACGTCAGGTTGAAGTAAGTTAGCCGGATTCGATCGACTTGCACCGTGTTTCTTTGGTCGCTCCTCGTGATCACTCACCGCAGATTTTCCAAATGCTTTTGAGATTCACTATCTCATCTTCTTCCGAATTGATAATCCCGCTTGACCTTCAAAGATAGGGATTCTCACTGTGAGATTGGATGTTTCAAATCACCGATTCTTCAATGTCTTTTCCATTTATGTTTGGCTCATCGAATACTACATGAATGGATTCTTCACGTAACCATAGTTCTTTTGTTGAGTATTCGTAGGCTTTGCTTTTCACCGAGTATCTAAGAAGATACCCTCATCGCCTTTAGCATCAAAAGCCTTTAGGTTGTCTTTGCCATTATTGTGGATGAAGCATTTACATCCAAATATCCTGAAATATGCAACATTTGGTTTTCTTCCACCAGGATCTCATAGGAGTCTTTGTCACCGCCTATTTATCATACATCTGTTTTGGGTGTAGCAGTCGTGTTGATTGCTTGACCCAAAATCTTTTGGTAACCCCGTTGACTAACATGGTCCTTGCTTTGCTTCCTCGAGGGTTCTGCATTCTTCTTTCGCAACTCCATTCTGCTGTGGAGTCCTTGCGGTGATAGTTCATGACCAATACCATTCTCAATACAAGATCGAGTTATTATTCCATTGACAAACTCGGTTCCTCTATCCGATCTTATTTTGATAATGGTTTGACTCTTCTCATTTTGTATTCTCTTCATCACCATGGTAGCTTTTGTAGAGTTTCTTTCTTCTTGCACATGAATATTGTCCATGTATATCTTGAGTAGTCATCTACTACCACCAAGGTGTATTTCTTTCCACTTATGCTTGCTTTGGTTCCACTGGGCCAAATAGATCCATATGAAGCGGATCTGCAATATTCTTGTTGAGGATGGGCATGTCTTTTCTTTGAATGACGACTTGATTTGTTTTCCCTTCCGACATGCATCACATATACTTTCCTTCTTGTATCTTGAGTCCGGAAGTCCTTCTACAAGATGACTTCTTGCTAGCTTATTAATTGTTTTGAAGTTCGGGTGACTCGGCTTTTTGTGCCCGCCTAACTTGATTCAATTGTGCTCTTTGCTAGTAGAGAAAGTCTTTGGGTGTTGCGGTTGACCAATCCACTACATACATATTTTTCTGTCTACATCCTTGCGGCAAAGACAACTTCATTAGATTCAACATTTTTGATTTGGCATATTCCCATGTTGAATCCAACATTGTAGCCCTTGTCGCAGAGTTGACGATGCTTAGTAAATTGAAGTTTAGTCCTTCAACATATGCAACATCTGTGATTTCTAAACCATTCCTTTTGATGGATCCAATGCCTCTTATTTCACCAGGAGCTTCATTTCCTCCAAATATGACTTTTGCTCCTTTGACTTCCTTGAATTTTGACAGATTTCTCTTATTTCTGTCATGTGTCCGGAATGACCACTATCCATGTACCAGGTTCCTTGGCACTCACTTTGCTTCCTTGAACCCGCAATCAAGGAAATTAAGTTTTAGGTACCCATTCTTATCCGGGTCCCGAGGGGTTAGAATTATAAGATGATCCAACCAACCTATAGCCAAATGATTTGACTCTAAGAGGTTGCCATCTATCGGTGCCATAATTATAATCAATCCTGGCAAATTGCTTGGGGAGTCTCCAGTTCATACAAATTGTCTCTTTTGTCACGTATGCTGCATATGTGTTTTAGCAATTGCCTTTCTTGGGTAATTGTGGTGTCTTTGAGTGTAGTGCCTAGGTGCATATGTGTCTTGATGAAAGCTCTTATGCTTTTGGAATGGCCTTTGTTGAGTTCTAGGCCTTTGCCATTTGGGCTTGTATTCCATAAGTCTAGGTGATAGTTCACATTGTTCGACCACTTGGCTTGGATATTTTCTACCATTCCCATCATGTGTATTTCTTTTATGAGTTTTAAGGGGATTTTTGGTAGCTCTGCTTCTTCTTTACAGAGTATTTTCTGTTTGGAGTCCGCGAGGACTCGGTGAATCTCTTCTCACCGGTATCCTTTCGGACTCTCAATCAAGCTATTTTCCTTTTCCTTGTAACCAAGGCCAGTTTGCTTAGCATTGTGCTTTGGATTGAAAGTGTGTGCATCATTTAGAGTTTTGGATTTTTCGGACTCTTCATGACTTGAAGATCCTTTTTCCAAAATTACTCTTGAGGTTTGACATGGCACAAAGGAATTAAATCCTAAGCTGTCTTGTCTCCACATTCTCTTTGACTCATAATAAGATCATCCAAAGATTTAGATGCCTTAGTGAATGAGGCAATAACATTTTTGAGGTCATTCTCCCTCTTTTCTATAGCGACAATTTCTGCTATTAATTTAGCATTTTCAGCCTTTAAACTTTTATTCTCATCGGCTATTTGACTTAGAGTACTCGGCTCCTTAGTCGGCTTTGAGTTTTGATTTTTGAGTAGGTTTGTTTTCCTCATTCAACAGTGTGTGTGAGGTTTTAATGTGCTCAAAATCTTTCATCATTTTGCCTAATGAATCATAAAGATCGAGTGGGTGATGAAGTGTGTGTGTCACGATCACTATCACTAGTGTCCGAGCTTGTTGAGTTAGATTGTACCTCATCTTCTTGATCTTGTTCTTTGGCCATTAAGCGGATCAAAGCTTCTTCTTCGTAGTCACTAGAATAGTCGGCTTCACCGCTCTCTCGAGTCACTGTCTCTCTTGACTTGGCTTGGTTGTCTCGGCAATCTCTGCGGCCATCATTGCCTTTTTTTTCTTCTCTTGTCTTCTTTCTCTCAAGACCTTTCTTTCTTCTTCGTTTCTCGTACTTGTTGACTACGAGGATATGAGCGATCGATGGCATAGTGACCTGGTTGTCTACAATTCCAACATAGATATTCACCTTTTGATCGACTCTTTCTATTCTTGAGTTGTCGACCCTTTGATACTCAACTTGTTGATGATCTTCTCTTGGTTGGCCTATCATCTCTTGATTTGGAGGGAGCCGAGTGTCTTCTCGGAGGATTCACCCTTTCCTCTCTTGTAGTTCTTGTTAAAGAACTTGTTAAATCTTTTAACCATTAGGGCTATTTCTTCTGGGTCAATTGCTTTTTGACCTCGGCTCTCCTTCCGTCTTTGACAACTAGAGCACTGTTTTGGGTACAAATTGTCTCTTCCTCGTCTTTCCTTCTCACTCAAACTCGTAGGCTTTGAGGTCCGAGAATAACTCGTGATTGGATGTCTTTGATAGGTCCATGGAGTGTCTCAATGCCATGACCTTCATTTCCCATTCACCGGAAGACTTTTTAGGATCTTCATACACATTTCCTTTTGTGTATATTCCTTTCCAAGTGTAGACGACTCATTTGTGATTTACGTAAACCGAGCGTCTAGTTGGTCCAGGTTCTCTCCTGAGATCATTTTGAAATTTTCAAACTTCTCCGAATACGACATCGATAATTTGTTTTCTTTGATTTGCTCAACCTTCACAAATCAAAGTCAACTTGTCCCATTTCCTTAGCCGTTTTGCAAGATTTGACTTTGTTGAACATGGCTTTATCCAAGGTTTTGTAAAGAATGTCCTTGGCTACATTGTCCAGGTTGTATCTTTTTCTCATCATCATTTGTCCACTCGGTTCTTGGTTTTTCAACCATGACGTCTGGTCTTTATCTTCTTCTTCCCCTTCAAATTGCAACTCTTCGCATGCAGTGTGTTCACCTTTAATATTTGCGAGAGGCCCATCTTCTATCACTATCCACATCTCATCATGTAATCTTTGATAGATGAGCTCGCATACGAATTTTCCAATCATCAAATTCTTCAATAGTGAACATAGGAATGCGTGTTAGATTTGCTTCCATGATAATAACTTTTAATGATAGAAAAGAGTTTTGAAAAATAAGTACTAAAGCGGACTTTTGAAAAGATTGGAGATCTAGTTCGAACCGGTCGGAGGGTTCAATGAACCAACCGCTCGATACCACTTGTAGGTCCCGAGGGGTGTAAGTGTAAGGTTTAGAAGGGGGTTGAATAAACCTTACCAAGTTTTCGATTTAGGCCTTTTAAATCTCTGAGTTCTACACACAGTGTCGTTGATGGACGATCGAATTAGTCCCTCAAGTAGAGTTAATCTCTCAAATGACTTAGCCGAGTTTAATAGAGTAACTCACCGTTGGCTATAATTTGACTCACCGTGGTTTTGTTTTTATTGGAAGACTTAACACCCTTAAGTTTGATTAAGCAAGTTTTTGACTTGATTTAGTACTTATAGATTATCAAATGGATAGCAAATTTATCGTGAGATATAAGCAATTAAAAGTGCGAGAAATTTAAATCTTTGAAATGTAAATGACACAAGATAAAGTTTTTATAGAGGTTCGAAGATGGGGTAATTCTTCTACTCCTCTCTTCTCCCGACTCTGGAGGAATCCACTAAGTAATGATCGGTTTACAAAGTGGTAACAGTCCAGGATACAAGTCTTGATCACAACAAAGACTTGATCCTTTGGGACTCGATCTGAGACGCCTTGATCACTCACCGGCTTCTCGTGCGACTCGAGCTTCTTCACAGGCGTTTGCCTTTGCTACTGACTCACTTGCTCAAGCACTTTGGATTTGATCACGAAGCCCTCCAAAAGCTTAAGACTTGGTTCACCTTGAACCTTTCTACAATCCTTTCTTGGAATGTAGACCCCTTGTTTTCGATATTTTCCTCTTCAACTGATTGAAGTTCTCTTTCCTTCACGGGTAAGTGTTGGATTGATGTACTTGAGATGTAGGCTTGAGGATTGAGAATATTTCAATTTTGATAAGCTTGTATATCTCACGTGTGTGTCATCCACGCATCTTATTTTCTCAATCAAACTCCTCGGCCTTTTATAGTGAACTTTCAAAAATTTGCCCGTTGAAGAGATAGGCTCATTTTTGAAAATCACTTTGCGATCGTTGGTTTGCACTTCTTGGAATTGCCATTTCCTCGTATGAAATGTTTTATCACCTTTTCGAGTTCGACACGGTGTAGTGCTTCCCATTGGTTCATTTCTTTGCACGCTTACCGAGCACTCCAAGAAAGGTAGTATGGAGATATTACTTGTTTAAGTAAATCTCTTGATTTACGTCAACGGTTCCTTTTCGATTATCTCGACTTGACCGCATTTCCTCGCTTTCCCCAGGTGACTTAGAGTCGACTTCCAATCATTGGATGACTCTTCCGTCACTTCATCTTGAGACTTGGCTTCTCTTGAGTTGACTTGACGATGTTTCACTCACCGCATCTCACCGCTTCTTCTTGATCGAGTTCTGTCAACTCTTCTTTGTTGTACTCAAATTGTCTCACAAAGAAGTTTTCCTTCAAGCCTTCGATTGTCTTCTTGCAAGTTGGAGCGTAGGCGACTTAACTCGGCTTGGCCACTCTAATTGTTACAATACATTTCAAAGCAAGAATTGGGGAGCCAACTTTCTATTCTAAGTTTTACATGGCATTCATCAAAATCTAAACAATAAAATTCCTAACACTAAATCTATCCCATGCTTCATATAGTAGCTCTGCATCTAATCGCCTAAATCTGGGGATCTCACTTTTCAACCGCATCGTCTTCCTAGGGAGAAAATATTTGGCTAGAAACTATCGACTTAGTCCATTGATCTGCTGCGGTGGTGATAAAGAGCATAACTATTCTTTAGCCTTATCGCGTAAAAGCGAATTCAAAAAGGCGGCATCAAATGATATCCTCAGAAACACCATTCATTTTAACAGTATTGTAGATCTCTAAGAATTGCGCCAGATGCGCGTTTGGATCCTCAACGGCTCTACCCCCAAACTAGTTTTATGAAACTATCTGGATCAATGTAGGTTTTAGTTCAAAGTTATTTGCATTGATCGGCAGATGGGCCACAACCCCATATGTTTGACTAACTTCCTACCGGGAAGTAGTCCCTAAATGCCCTCTTGCGGGTCTTTCCACTATCCTGTCTGTCCGTCCACCCTATTGGGTGTTCCTCATTGTTTACGTTGTTCACTATATTCGATAATTCCGTCCGCCATTGCTTTAGATATTTTTCTTAATTATTTCGTTATTTTATCGATTTCCAAATCAACGGGTATTGGCTCGGCAGATCTGGAACGTGTGATCATGCACTATCTGCACTCAACAAAAACAATATTAGAACCAAAGCAATTAAAAATTATTTACAAAAGAAGAAATAATCAAAAAAAATAAAAATAATATATACAAAAATCGAATAATATAAAATATTTACAAAAGTTTTACTTCAATTAAGATTAAACTACTTATTACTATATATAAGTTGATTCAATCTCCGGCAACGGCGCCAAAAACTTGGTTTCGAAAATCTTTTCATTATACTTCAAGTGTACAACGTAGTTTATAGAATAATGGCAAACAAGGTCGTATTCCTCTGGGATTGAATACAAAACACTTAGGCGATAATAACATCATATTCCATTTTATTGAAGCGACCAAAAATCAAGAAATTATTATCTAATCTAAACAAGTAAAAATCAAAGATGTAAAATTACAAAAACCCGAACTTCACAAGTCTTTTCAATAAATACGAAAGTAACCCTAGGCACATAACCTCAACATGCTTCTTTAATATTAAATCCATTAATTTTTATCAAAACTAATCTATGTGTTTTTATGGGTTCAATTCCTAAATTAGTTTATTCTCCCTCTCGGGAGGCGCATAAACAGTTGATTAATAACAATTATAGATCTCCCGATATGTTACAACTATTATTAACTCCCAAAAGATCTTTGAATTGAAGTACTCCCCATAAACAATTGTAGATATCTCGATCGTTACTGTTTATTTATGTCGAACCCCATTTTTGTTTATTAAAACTCACCTCCCGGATTATGGACTAACAAATATGACACGAAAATTATGGATCATATAATCTACAAGAATTTAAGCATTCAAATGTCTATAACGAACACGTAAACCAATTAAGAAAACAATCAATATAGATTTATTATGAATCCACGATTTTAATTATGCCTCGGATCGAGAAAGATTAGGCCAACATATTTGATAACAAATTCATAGACAAAGTTGAAATCAAATAGTTTGACATCATTTAAGTACAAACAAGAGATCTAAACTAAGAAAGAAAAACCATTCTTGCGGATGGATTCTCCTTCCAAGCCTTCGAACCACTTGTGCTTCGGTCTGCGAAAGGCCTTGTGGTGTTCTTCGTAGATTAGCCCTCCTCTCTCAAAAGAATGTTGATTTGTATAATCCTAGTGTATTTTGGTGTGGTGTATGTTATATGAAGTATGTAAATCGTCGAAGGCCTTGGTCCTTCATATAGGTGCTTGAGAGATCACTTGTAGAGTTACGATGGGAAAAAGAATAAAAAATCGGATGAAAAACCATTCGCACGGCCATGTGCAATCCACACGGTCCGATCGTGTAACATGTTTTGGTCTTTGTTTTTGCTCCGAACAAATCACACGGTCGTGTGCCTTCCACATGGTCTGGTCGTGCGACGCGTCTCTAAATTCTACCCTCGAATAAGTCGCACGAATGTGTAAAAACATACGAGTAGCTCACACCATCGTGTGAGACTCACACGATCTACCATGTGACTTGTTTTTCTCTGTTTTCTTTGTGTATTTGATCATCTCTTCGCATTTTTCAATCTTTTTCGGGCCTTCTAACTGATATCTTTGCATTTAAGCTCTGTTTCCTGTAAAACATTACAAGAATACGCAGTATCATGCCCTTCTAAGGAAACCAAGTAAAAACACTAAATATGCGTGCAAATGCATCAATTATATTATTTTAAGCCCTTAAATACACATATATTTTACACGTATTACTCCTTATAAACCTAAATGCGCACGATGTAATTTTTAGTAATAGTTTATTAACTATGATAATAAATATTTAATTGTTAAAGAAAATATCATGATTTCATAGAAACTATGTTCCATTAAAATATTATTTTAATACAACCTTGAACATTCCTTTAATAATTTTTTTTTAATATTGATGCATTTATCAAAATATTAATTAAAATATATTTTTAAAAATTTGTATTTAAGTTGAGTATAAATTTCCCAAAATAAAAATGTATTATCTAATAATAAATATCATAGGATTTTCTTTGAATGAAATACCAAATATCATAAATATAAATTTTAATAGGAGTTTTGTTAATAAAAATAGTTATCAAATTTAAATTAAAATAAATATTAAATAATTTAAATACTAAGTATTAATTAATAATATACAAAATAAAAGTATACTTATTTTAGAATGACAATATAAGGGAATAAAGTGAGAAAAATAAGAGTATAAGGGGGCAAAGTGAGAAAACAAGAGTATAATGGGGTAAAATAATATAAAATGAGAGTACATTGGGTAAAATGAGACAATTGAGAGCACAATGGGGTAAAATAAAAATTAACAAGAGTACAAGTGGGTTAAATAGAAATTACCCATTGAAAAACATCAAAATTTATTTATAATGTAAAATACTAGCTAATTCAATAGCTGCATGTGGCAAATGTAACAAACTTTTGCCTCAATAATATAATGGGTTGGGGGTGTTTTAATATATTAAGTTGAAGTGTTGTTATTATGTTCACCGCTTGCCACATTTTTTTAAAAATTATGGTTAGGCTAAGCGTTGATGAAGTCAATGATTGTTGTAATTTTTTATAATTTAAATGAGCAGTAAAATTAAAAAAAGTTCGGTAGGTCTCATGTGAGGCCGTCTCACCGATCTATATCTGTGAAATGGGTTGAGTCGGGTCAAACAAAAAATGCGGGTCAAATAAAGTCAACAATCAGTGACCCACCATAATCAGACATTTAAGCAAAAAATAATACTTTCATTAGAAAATATAATACTTTTGATAAATAAAAAAAGTAACACACTTGCTAATATCGTGTTGGAGATGGGTAGTGACTCCACATAAAACAAGTGTATTTTTCCCAGTTTTATTACTTTGAAAACATATATTTTTTAGAACAAAAGCAAAAGCGATGCATTTTTCAATAAATGTGATACTCTTAAACAAGGAAATAATATCAGCTTTGTTACATTGAAAACATATACTTTTCACTTAACTGTAATACTTTCTATTTCAACAGATACCATTAAGTTCAAAAGATAATATTTTTAGTACATATACTGGGAGGGGAATAGAGCTGGCAATGGGCTGGGCAGGGCCGGACATTTGGCTTTTGGAGAAATTCGGGTCAGGTCGGACATGTCTGATTTTGGTCGGGCCATGGAAATGATTGGTCCAACCTAACCCATATATGCATTTTGTGTACAAAAATATCAGGCCAGGCTTGATTTTGTCATCTCTAGAGGGGATGACGTGGTAGAAATCAAACCCCAGACCTTTAGTTTGTGGATGAGAATTTTAACCATTGGACTATTATCTGATTTCCTTCACTTAAACATGAAATACTTTTGACTTAAAACTCTAATATTTTTCTAGTTCAGCATGTAATACTTTTCAGTTACACATGTAATCCTTTTTACTTAAACATGTAATACATTTTACCAAAAACATATGAAAAACATCTTTACTTTAATAATATATTTCGCAAAATTGAAAACACAGTTCTTCGTCGTACATCCACCACGAACCAAACCCAAACCACAATCGAAATCAACAAAACCCACGAGTCAAACCCAAAGCACAACCAAAATCAATAAAAAGAAAAAAACAATATGAAAACAAAAATAAAGGTTTCGTTTTAAAGTTTCCATCATTGATTGGTGGTGACAGAGACACCAATAATAAAAATACGGCTGGAAATATGATGAGCTCGTCATGGCCTTTCTGTTGATACCAATTTTATGGCTAGTGACATCAGAAAAATTAAAGCAGTATCAAGAGAGAGAGAAGCCGGTTGAAAAAAAGTAGGAGGGAGAGAGTAAGAGGGAGAGAGAAGAGAGAGAGAGAGAGAGAGAGAGAGAGAGAGAGAGAGAGAGAGAGAGAGAGAGAGAGAAAGGAACTAGCGGGAACAAAATAGAAGAGAGGAAAAACAACGGAAAAAAAGTAGAAGAGAGAGAAACGGGAAAAAAAATGAACCAAAAATAGCGGGTTGGATCGGCAGGTGTGATCCATCTGACAACAAAAGATCCGTCGGAAGGTCCTATAAAAGAATTTGTCAAAAACACACATGCATTTTCTTTTTCTTTTTATACTTGCTGCAATTTTTTTTATTTAAAGTAAGCAACACATTAGAAAATGCCTATGCTGATTTTTTTCTTTTTATATTAAAAATGAATGCACTAAAACAAAAAATGCTTACTACTTTTCAATAAAAAATAGATAAACAAAATGTAAAAAATGGATAATATTCAGTAGTATAAAACTGCAGAAGCTACATCACCAAATATGTATTTTCTCTTTCATATTAACAATAAGAAATCATAAACTCTAACCCCCAATGTCATACTAAAACGGTTGCCTCCTAGCCTTCGAGTATTCTTATGTTTGCCAGTGTTTCCATACTCATCATGTGGGAAATCTTCACTATCATGAGTGGAATAATCATCATTGACAAATCGGTGTCATAACGTAAAAGGATTTGTCGCATATAATAAATTTGCTTAACAGAAGAAATTATATTTTTATGAAGAATTTTTAATAGAATAATAATATAAGTTTATAAATTTCATATATATGTGGAAGGTCCAGCCGTGTTCACTGGATGAGCCGTAACCGAGGGAGGAATATACAAAGATGTGTAAACAATGTTGTACAAATAGTTCTACGGGTATCAAACCATCATCCAAATATAAAAAAGGACTTGATCATTATGATATGTATCGTGACATATTATTATCACAATACTTGGCAGACACTGTTGGAATAATTGATCCGTTTGTTTTGGCCTGGTTTCTAAACAATGTGAGCCCAAATGCAGCCCACTAAAAGCCACCAACCCAATTTGTTACCCCACTTGTGAACCACGGTCATGGACTCGGACTGCGGGATCCAATTAAGTATTCTATGGACCCTCTGGTTTATTCTGGATCCTTCATTACGAGAACTTAATCTGGATCGTTGCTTGACCCTATTAAATATCCTCTCCCAAACCCTAACCTCATTCTGCTAAGTCTATTTCTAGCTTCTCTAACCTCCCATGTCTCTCCAAAAATCTCAACCTCTCACTGCATTTATGTGTGATTCTTGGGGTTTGAGTGTTAGATCTATGAGGATCACTTTCTAGTTCACATTCTCTATGTACAAATCTTTTGTTTCTGAGTGTTTTAAGGTTGGGGTGATTCTAAGGGTATTTTTCTAGGGTTTCTTAGGATATATTTGGGAACTTGGAAGGTTAACGTGATGGCAATGCTTTGTAGCTTCCCTTTTGGTTCTTCGGGCTTGATTCATGGTGACTTGTTCTGTTGGGGTGCTCAGTTCCTGAGCCGACTTCAAATCTGAAACATTTAGGTTTTTCGCATGTACTTGGTTACTGCGTTTATTTTATTATATTTTATATTATCTTGTACCTAGAGTTGGTTCTGTACTAGTTAGATATTTTTATCGAGTTTGTATTTGTAGTTTGTGTCTCTATCGAGGCAGATAGATAATGTAGGTTACAAGGGGTGTCAGTTAAGTCTAGACGAGGGGTTGAATAGACTTATTTTCCAAATTTAAATCAAACTAGAGTTTACACAAGTAAACAACTAAGTCTATTGAGAGACAACTGGGTCAAACCTCAACATGAGAGTTAACCCCTCAACAGACTCGAGAGAGCTATTGATAGAGTAACTCAACTGAGTGAAGTTAGATTTTTATAAAATCAGTTTACTTGGTTTTTAACAGCGAAAGTCTTAACACCCTTTTTAAGATTGGTTTTCAACACTTGTTTTGGACTTAGTTATTATCAGTTGGGTAAGCAAATATATCAACAAGTAAATGTGCAAAAAATAACTTGTTGAAAGTAAATGACACAGATAATTTTACAGTGGTTCGAGGATAGGGTAATTCCTCTGCTCCACTCTTCTCCAACTCCTGGAGGAATATACTAATGCAACTTGGTTGTTACAAGAGTACACAATACAGTCCGAGCAAGTCTTGATCACACATCTGGCTTCACTCCTGGTACTCAGCTCTTCGTAAGGCAACCGCCTCACTACTTCAGCTCTCCAAATCCTTCAGACTTGATCACTTAGCCCTCCGATGGATTTGAACCAGGTTCTAATATGAACCTCACTGCATTTCTTCACTTTGTGGACGTGCAGACCCCTTGTTCTCTTCAACTTTTGAAGTTGGCTTCCTTCCTTCACTGAGTTGTGTTGGTTAGAATCACTTCGAATGTTTAGGCCTGAGGATTTGAATTTTTAGCTTAGAGAGAATATTACAGTTGCTTGCTTGTGTGCTCAGTTATCTCTTGTGTCACATATACTTCTCTCAGAAATTTCCTCAGTCTTTTATAGTGAGAGTTTGAAAATTTGTCCATTAAAGAGATAAACAATTTACAAACTTCACTTGTTATTTGTTGGCTTGTCTTGTTGTGCAGCTTTTGATGTTGACCCAACCTTAACATTAATGCTCTGCAGGTGCCTGAGTCTTACCAGGTTTCTGCAAGCTCCCCATTGGCTCGACTTTCTTGCACTCTTTCAAAAGACAACTTTTAAGGTTGCGGTGTCGTCACTTACCATTTTGGGTAAGTCCCGACTTTTCTTTGCAACGGATTTCTTGACTTTCTCAACTATTTTACCCTTTTAATTGAGTCGTCTCCTTGATTCTTGGATGACTCTGATGTAAGTCTACTGAAAGACATAACTTCTTTACTTGACTGAAGATCTTCTTTGATACTCAGTTGTGTCACAGCTGAATCTTCTTTGCACTTATTCAGTCAATCTTCTGCATCTTCAACTTGGCTGCTTGATAACTCAACTATCTTTCTAACTATGACAAAGTTGAAATATATACAGGAAATGTGTTGCCAACTTTCTAATCTAAGTTTTCGATGCATCATCAAAATCTAGACGAATAAATTTCCTAACAATTTCTCCATTTTTGATGATGCCAAAACTTAAAATATATCATAAAGTGCTAAAATAGAATTTTTGAAAAAAATGTTTCCTTTTATTAGATGAATCATTCATCACTTACATTATTTTTGTGTATTTACAAAGGAATGTAAAAATATAACAAAATTTATGAAGTCAGTTATCTTCTATTGTCTCTGTTGTCTTCTCCTTCTTTCCTCTTCGTCTTCTCGCATGCGCGATCCTCTTCAACTCTCTTTCTTATCTCCTCTTCTTCTTTCCTCTTCTTCCTTTCATAGTCCCTTTTCAACTTCTCTTCCTCCAATCTCTGAATCCTTTTAGCATATTATTTGTATTTTTTTGCTAGCTCATCAGTTGTGCGAGCAACTTCTCTATTCGTGGCTTCATTAAAGCCCATACAATATTCATAGTCCTTTTTTAGAGGATTTATACACATGATTCCATATGGTCTTCTTGGTGGAGAGCTTCTGCCTCTCCACCAGACCTAGAATCCCTTCCTCTTTCTCTTCCTCTGGCAGGTCCTTCTCCCCTGGGAGTTTGACTAGGTTGTACCCTTGAAGTCTGTTGACTCTTGGATGATTGTTCTTGAGTTGGCTGCTTCTTCGTTGATTCAATGTATCTTAACCCTTTCTCATAGTACAAATCCCATGCTGCAGGTAAGTCCATTCAATCGTAGTATCCTTCTTATCGAAGTGGCGCAAACTCGTCATTGATTCTTTCTTCCAATGGACCAGGAGCGGAAGTGGATTCTTCTCTTTCTTCAGCCGGGAGTTTGCCTGCTGGTGAACCTCCAAATTGGACTTTGAGCTTTTGAATCCTACCCTCTTGACTCTCGTCTAGCTTTTCAATCTCAACTTTGTTCTTCTGGAAAGCTAACTCAGCTTTCTCTTGAGCTGATAGATCTTGAGGTAGTTGTGAGTGGAGTGAGGTGGTGCATTTGGATTTAAGAATTATCTTCATAGGGGTTTTTTCAGACTTATCTTCCCCCTTTTTGGCATCATTACCTTAAGAGAGATTTTGAGGAAAGTGAGTTGTCTTGAGAAGAGAATCAAACTTCGTGTGAGTGATGGAGTTTGTTGCTTTCTGGTCGAAACTTAGTGAATATAGTTAATTCTTCATAGCAAGAATTTAGCCTTCAACGATGCTTCCATACACTACATCTTCTTCTCCATTGTTACCTTCAGCGGCTCCATGTCAGCTAGATGGCTTCTTTCTATCCTATAAATGTTCCCATTGTCTTTCTTTGAAAGCGACTTTGGTCACTCCTACACAACCAACTTTGAAAACAATTGTCTAAAGTAGCCAACTTGCTCCTTGCGAAGAGTCTTAGGCTGTTGAGCCCATTCTCTTATCCTCGGCACTACTCCATGGATGTATCCTGGTATAGTGGCATCATTATTGTCAATCTTGTCATTCAACTCATCAAATTCTTTCTCCATAGCCTCCAATTCCTCGCACGTTGCTCATAAATCACGTCAAAATTCTCGCTTCCTACGACTTGAATCCTCAGGAAGGGGTGACTCAAAATCATGGCCAAATGGAACTATCCTTGTGTCCAATGGAACATGCAGGTTAGCAGGGTCTATTTAAAATGTAAAATGAGCAAGTTCCTCTACAGTTTCAGCTTCGTATGGGATCTCTTCGACGAACAGAAAGTGCAACATCTCGAACATGCCACTAGGTTCCGAGGAAGTTCCCACTTTTTCTACCGGAAGACTTCTCTCTTCACCCTGGCTAGCAACGTTTTTTGTCTCAACTGTGGAAGCCTCATCGGCAGGGGCAACTATGGAAGCCTGCCGAGCTGACTAGGCCTCAGCTGTCTCAACAGCTTCACTGGCACCAGTTGAATTCTTTTTTTAAGGTACCGATGCCTCAGCTGCCTTAACAACATCACAGGCATGAGATTGGGCTAGTGGGGGTAGCACATCGACTAGCACGAATCTCATCCTTGATGATTTTATTCTTTTTTCCAAGTATCTGGTCTCTTGATCTGACTCAGCTAATTCTTCAAGATCTTCATCAATATCAGAGTACTTAGCTTCAGAGTCAATGAGAGCGTCAATAACCATAGGTTCAGCGGACTCAAATTTTGGGAACCTAGGCGCATCATCAGAAATTGACACATTCCCCCTAACAGTCTCAACTGCCATAGGGTCTTTATTTACCTTGGCATCAATCTCAACTAGTGCAAGGCCTTTTGCTTTCTCTACTATAGACTGAGTTGCAGTTGGGTCTTCTATAGTGGCATCCTTCGAGGCCTCAACCTCTTGTATTGCACTTTCAGGATCAATAGTCTCAACTGCCATGGTGTTCTCTATTCCTTCATGTGCCTCAGTTATAGGAATTTGAACCTCTTTAACTTCATTGGCTTTCAGTATTGTTGAGCCCTCAGCTGAGACAGTTTCAACCATCACAACTTCATTGGTACTAACAACTTCTTTGTCAGCAGTCTCACCTTCGCCTCCTAACTTCACATTTTCATGGTCCCCTGCAGCCTCCTTCGACCTGGCTGCAGTGTGAATTGTTTCTCATGAATTGTCAGCCAAATCCTTAGCTATCTCAACAACTTCCGTATGGCGTGGTTGCTAGTCCAAGTGGCTATGAAAATCTAAAGGAGGGTGAATAGATTTTCCCGATTTTTAGATTTACGCCCTCTTTTTTCGAATATGTAGATGATGACCAAAATAAAAGTGCGTAAATATAAACAACACACAATGATTTATAGAGGTTCAACCTACCTAGTACCTAATCCTCTACCACCCCGATATGTCCGGAATGGATTTAGAGAAGGAAAAAGTTTTATTGATACCAAACAAACACAAACCTTTACCTTGAAGAGTACCACACTCTTCTTACAACACCACCTATGAAGATTACCACAATCTTATCACAACAATGAAGAGCAACACTCTTCAACACCTAAAATCACCCAAGTGTGTTGTTACCACAAGAACACTAACAAGGATGTCTTGTTTTGGATGATTGAAAATTACAATCAAGATTACACTTTAGTTGAAAATATTACAACTCAAAAGTGCAATTGTAATCAAGAAAGAAGCCTAATACTCAAGATGTGCAAGTATAAAACTTAGGCTTAAAATACAACAATTTCCAAGAGAGAATAAGAAGTTGCTGATTTTTTCTTCTTGTTTGAATGCTTGTGTTGTTGTATTGATCCTTCAAAGCCTTCATCTATTTATAGGAGAGTCTTCAAGATTGGATCTCCAACATAGGCTCCTCCATCTTCACTTTTGTCTACAAAAGAAGGATCAAAAGATCTACAAAAATGGTTAAAAAATGTAAAGTAGATCATGACAGATAATGGCTCAACAACGGATAGAATGTTCTTTGTAAAAAAATCATAGGTCGACTGGTTGACTGTTGAAAATCCGAATGTTTAAAAAGGTAATCTGAGATTTAGACTAATTAAACAAGGGGTTGGGCCGGTCGACCAAGCCTTCGACCGGTCGGCCCCCTCCTTGACCGGTCCACCAAGCCCAAAATTGAAACAGAAGAGAATTTTGTAAAACATGTACATTCAGACACCGGTCGACCACGGTCGAGTACACCGGTCGATCGACGACACTTGGTCGACTTCCCTTAATAAATGTTCTGTTTCATTTCTATTTCAGTTTTCAATCTTCAGGCACGAGTTGCCCTCTAGGGCGACCAGTTGACCTCAAAACAAAAGTGTTATCCAATTTTTGTCAAAAATAAACTTCAAGAAATACTCCGAAAAATTAGTAAAAATCATTTAAATTATTTTGGAGTATTTTGACAACATTTGGGGACATTGTTTTGGTGTAAAAACTCAGTTAAATGAAATCATCAAAATTACGATAAAAATATTATCTAACAAACTCCCCCTTTTTGATGATTACAAACCAAAATAATTTTAGGAGATCGATTTTTAAAACAAAACACATTTTTCCAGTCAAAATCAACTATACGTTTTAAGAAACACTTATCATGATTAAAAACATAAGGATATGAGCAAAGATTTTTCAAAATATTTATAAAAAGCTCCCCCTATCAACATGTTAAACAAAAATAGGCATAGAAGCAATCAATTAAAAGCTAAAGCTCGCTTTTTCAATATTAGCTAGAAGTGCAAGAGCTTAAAAGCTCCCCCTGTCAAAAAGAACTCATTAGACATAATTAAAAGTCCATTATGCATCCATTTGACTAAGTTTAATTAACAGCTTATGGCTTTTTTATCCGCAGCTTATAGCTTTTTTTGCAAGCTTTTTCTTGCTTCTTTGATCTAAACATAAGCTTATGGGCTTATTCCATTTTCTTATGGGCTTATTCTATTTTTCTCCCCTTTGGAATCGTCAAAAAGACTATTAGCACGATAAAAACATCATAAATACATATCAAAGAACGCATCGAATCGAGTTATCATGCTTTTGAATTTAAAGTTTAAAATTCCAAATGGTAAGGGAAATTTTGAGAAGAACGTTGGTAGAAGCTCATTTAATTGATAGAAAATGATCTCTATAAATTATTAGACATTTGAAATCAAGAGATTCATATAGCAGATGAAATATTCATTGTGACATTTAATCAAACACTTGACATGAGTAGAATAAAATCGTAGTTATATATAACATTTGTAAATGTAACCATGCCCAAACAATCAACAGCAATCCTCATACTACAATCACAATTCATTAACATTGATAATTCCTAACAATTATACAAAAATTTCACCAATTCATCAAGTAAAAGCACATTCTCAAGGGTTTTCAATCCAAGTGAAATTAAAGAGGGAATTAAACTTACCAATTCATCGGATAAGATGAATAATATGGGAGATATACACATTATACAAGTCCACTAAAGTAGAATTTGCAAGAGAAAATCATTTTGAGTGAATTGTGTGTGAAATTGACGAAGGGGTGCGAAAATAGGAGAAAAAGACGTATAAACTGAAAATGAGGGAGAGAACTGATTTAAACTCTGAAATGGGCATGGGAGACTGGTTGACCAGGGGTTCGACCGGTCTAAGGCTAGGTCGACCGGTCGACCACCCTGGTCGACTAGTGCTTTGGTTCAGTTTCTGTCCGAATTTTGATTTAAAAATGTGATTTTTCACCCCTAAGTTTTAAAAACGCACAAAATGCAATCATAGACCTTATTCGATATGCATTATGCCTAAACGAGATCGAATTGAAGCAAAAGACTCGGCGTCTAAAGGTTTTGTGAAAATGTTCGCGAATTGATCTTGAGACGGAACAAAGCACATCTCAATTTTTCGTTTAGAAACACAATCCCTTAGAAAATGGTGTCGAACCTCAATATGTTTTGTTCGGTTATGATGAACCGGAATTTGAGCAATGTTTATAGTGAACGTATTGTCACAAAAAATAGGAACATTTTCAAAAGAACATTTGTAATCTGCTAAGGTTTGTTTCATCCAAAAAAGTTGAGTACAACAAAAGGTCGTGGAAATATATTCGGCTTCGGCCGTTGATAAAGATACACAATTTTGCTTCTTTGAAAACCAAGATACTAGGCAAACGCCTAAAAATTGACATGATCTGGAAGTACTTTTGCGATCATCAATATTTCCCGCATAGTTGAATCACTATATCCTTTAAGAGAAATTTTTTCATTATTTGGATAAAACAAGCTATATGAAATTGTGCCTTTCAAATATCGGAAAATTCTTTTAACGGCACTCATATGAGATTCTTTGCGATTGCTTTGAAATCGAGCACATAGGTATACGGCATGAAGAATATCGGGTCTACTTGCGGTTAAGTAAAGTAAACTACCAATCATACCTCGATATTTTGATTCATCAACCGACTTGCCTTTTTCATCTTTATCAAGCTTGATATTGGTTGCCATTGGAGTAGCAATGGTCCTTTCTCTTCAATTCCAAACTTCTTTAGAAGCTCTTTTGTATACTTGGATTGTGATATGTAAATGCCTTCTTGGCATTGTTTTATTTGAAGTCCAAGAAAGAAATTGAATTCTCCCATCATGCTCATCTCAAATTCACCTTGCATGAGCTTAGAAAATTTCTTACAAAGAGACTCATTAGTAGCACCAAATATAGTGCCATCAACTTAAATTTGTACCAATAAACAATTTTGTCCTTTTTCAAAAACAAAGAGAGTATTATCAACTTTACCTCTTGAAAAATTATTTTGTAAAAGAAAAGAGTTAAGTCTATCATACCATGCTCGAGGTGCTTGTTTTAAACCATATAAGGCCTTTTTAAGTTTCTAAACATCATTTGGCCTCAAAAACTTTTCAAACCCCGGAGGTTGTTTTACATAGACTTCTTCTTGAATAAAACCATTTAAAAAGGCGGATTTAACATCCATTTGGTAAAGCTTGAAATTTTTAAAACAAGAATAGGCAAGTAAAATTCTAATAGCTTCTAAATGTGCTACGGGTGCACGGGTGCAAATATTTCATCATAGTCAATACCTTATTCTTGACAATACCCTTGAGCCACTAACCTTGTCATGTTTCGAACGATGTTGCCTTGGTCATCGAGCTTGTTTCGAAATACCCATTTTGTGTTAATAATAGTTTGTGATGGAGGACAAGGTACCAATTCCCAAACATCATTCATTTCGAATTGATTAAACTCTTCTTGCACTTCTAGAAACCAATCTTCATCTTCAATGGCTTTCTTTGCATTTTTTTGGCTCTTTTTGAAAAATAAGAGCTTTCTCGGTAAATTTCCTTCTAGTCATAACTTTTTCTAGAGGATCCCCAATTATGAGATCTTTTGGATGATCTCCTTTGAATATTAATGCTACGGGAAGATCCGAGTTATCACCTTTATCTTCTTGTGGAACATTCGAAGCTGAAGATTGATCATTTGATGTGGAATGTTGATCACTTTGAGCATCATTTGGAACAATTGGTTCAATTTCATCTTCTTCATCACTTTCATCATTGGGTACCTTTCAACACTCGAGACTTCATTGAATTTAACACGAATAGACTCCTCGACCACATGTTCATTTTATTATAAACCCGATATGCCTTACTCTTAGTCGAATACCCCATAAAAATTCCTTTATCGGCTTTGGGATCAAGTTTGTCTAATTGATCCTTGGTATTCAAAATAAAACACTTGCAACCAAATATTTTGAAATAACTAATATTTGGAGTTCTTCCTTTCCAAAGCTCATAAGGTGTTTTATTTAACTTAGGACGAAGATACACCTGGTTTATGACATAGCAAGCGGTGTTGACGGCTTCGGCCCAAAAGTATTGTGGAAGTGAAAATTCATTTAGCATGGACCGGCATATTTCTTGAAGAGTTCGGTTTTTCCTTTCGGCAATACCATTTTGTTGTGGAGTTCTTGGAGTTGAAACATTATGTGCATACCCCTTGGTTTCACACAATATTCTAAAGTCACCATCAAATTCTCCTCCTCGGTCACTCCTTATAGACTTAATCGTATCTTCTTTTTCATTGTCTATAAGTCTACACAACTTAGCAAACTCATTAGCGACATCACTTTTATTTGCAAGAAAAATAGCCCAAGTGTATCTAGAAAAATCATCAACTATAACAAATGTGTAATGTTTCCCACTTAGACTTTCGGTGCCAATATCCCCATACAAATCAAGATGAAGTAATTGTAGAGGCTTAGTTGTGGAAATTTTATTTTTGGGCTTAAAACTACTTTTAGCTAATTTGTTCTTTTGACAAGTGTCACATAAGCCAAGGTTTTCAAAATTCAATTTGGGTAGTCCTTTTACATGTTGGTTTTTGTAAATCTTTTGCAAAGTTTTGTATCCAACATGTCCAATTTGCTTATGCCATAAACTTGTTAAATCATTATTGGCGACAAAATAAGAAACATTTTGACTAACCAAATCACTTGTGCAAATTTTGTAAAGATTGTCCTTTCTACTTGCTTCACAAATAATTTTATCATTTTTGAGAATAAGACATTTTTCTTTATTAAAAATAACATCATAATTAGAGTCACAATGTAACACCCCATATATTATTCTATTTTGGATTAGTAATTTTTGACTTTTAGGATTTTAATTTTTGGTCCAACATAGGAATACCCTTTTATTATTATAAGCCCGGTGATTATTACATTGATAAGCCTGGTTTATAAGCCCACTTTATTAAAGCCCATATGTGTATTTTATTTTTTTTAAAGATCTGCAGGATTTTATTAGCAAAAAGGAGTCCTCATGTTTTATAAAATTTATCCAGGGTTACACTCTTTATAAAAAAAATCGGGGCGTTACAAGTGGTATCAGAGCAGGTCTACGTTTCTGTAGACTTGAAAAAAAATGGAGTGAGGGAATATTATTTCTTAAAAAAAATGTATTCCAAAATGTCTATGAATATCCATATGCGCCGTACCACGTTGACTCCAAGGTAAGCATATTTTTTTTCAATGATCATGTCAAGTTATGATTTATGAGCTTTATGCTAATGTCAAGTACTATGAGAAATCATGTTTTATTGTCATCATGCGATATATTTCTTCATGTTTTCTTTGTTTTATATCAAAGAAAATTTCATGATAAAACCATATGGGCTTTAATTACATGAACCTAGATGACCAATACTTATTAGACTCGAACTGTTAGGAAAATGATTGGAACGATATGTCAATTGTGTTACTGATGGCTTATAGAAGTTACAAATTGCATGAACACGATAGTGTTAGTGTTCGCACCACTAATCAGACAGTATTTGAACCTATGATATAAGATGACCTACCTAGAGTACTAAGAAGCACTATGTATATGACTATAGGAAAATGATTCGAAGACATAGAACTGGAGTCCGAGCTTCTGCTACTGCTACTAATAACAACACGAACCAAAATAACGAGGCAAACCCAGTACCAGCAAGGAACCAAAGGAATGTCGACAATGAACATACATTCAACCAAGTACCCACGTTAACCCAGGCTTAAGTGGTGGAGCAGTTTCGCCGCTTCTCACCCCCAACCTTTAATGGGCAAGAAGGACCCGCATATGTAGATGAATGGTTCATATCAATGGAGCGCACATTTTAATTGATCGGGTGTACTGAGGCACAACGAATCCTTTGTGCTCAGTATCAACTAGTACAAGATGTTGGTCGATGGTGGATGAGTTATTGGAGATTGAGGTCTGCCGAGGAACGAGCAGCCCTAACATCGGAAGGGTTTAAGGAGATAGTAATGGAAAAATATTGTCCCCAACACTATCGGGAGCAAATGGAATGCGAGTTTTGGGATTTGAAGCAAGGAGGAATGTCAGTTACAGAATATGAAAGAAAATTCAACCAGATGAGTTTCTTCGTGGAGCACTTGGTAGACACTGATCGTAAGAGAGCATTGCGGTCTCGAGCGGGCTTACGCCCAGGGATACGACATATTGTGGCAGGTCATGGGGTATTATCGTATCTTTGAAAGCAGTTTTTTTGGCTCAAGAGATTGCCGCTAGCCGAGGAGTTAGATCGACAATGCAGACGAGAGTTTAGGAAAACAAAACCGGAGTGGGAATCAAGACGAGAGGGGAGATCAGAATAGGTAGGCGAGAACCGAAGTGAAATCTAGGCCATACACTCAGACTAGTAAACCGTTGTGTGCCAAGTGTGGGAAAAATCACAATGGAGACTGCTTGTTGGGTAAAGATGTTTGCTTTAGGTGTAAGAAGCCAGGGCATGCAACACGGGAATGTGTTACACTGAACAAAGAACAGGGGAGAAAAGGTCAAGGCTCTGGAGGACAGGCCAGAGTTTATGTTATGACGCATAATGAAGGTACATAACTGAATTTCGAGGATGAAATTTTGTTTGAGGGGGTAGAATTGTAACACCCCATATATATTTCTGTTTTTGATTAGTAATTTTTTACTTTTAGGATTTTAATTTTTGGTCCAACATAGAAATACCCTTTTATTATTATAAGCCCAGTGATTATTACATTGATAAGCCTGGTTTATAAGCCCACTTTATTAAAGCCCATATGTGTATTTTATTTTTTTAAAGATCTGCAGGATTTTATTAGCAAAAAGGAGTCCTCATGTTTTATAAAATTTATCCAAGGTTACACTCTTTATAAAAAAAATCGGGGCGTTACACACAAAGTTTGCTTACACTTATCAAATTGAACTTAAGCCCTTCAACTAATAAAACATTACTAAGAGAGAAAGAAGAGTTACCAATTTCTCCATTTCCAAAAATTTTTCCTTTGCCATTCCCAAACATGACTATTCCTTGTTCTTGGAGCTTGATGTTGGTAAAAAGTTTTCTCCTTCCGGTCATATGGCGTGAACACCCGCTGTCCACGAGCCATTTTGAATCTTCCAGAATTATTATAGCGCCTAGCACCTACAAATAAATTATTTTTAGGTACCTATAATTTTGGGGTCCATGGAGGTTAGTGTTGAGACCTTTGGGTCTCCAAAAATAACTAAAGCTATTTTCAATTTACAATCATTTGCATAATATCCATTTTTACCGCAATAAAAGCAAGTAATAATGTTACGACTACTAGCACGTATGAAAGTCGAAGCTTGGTCATTTTTCTTAGAAATGGTTTGAAAAGGTTTGTAACTATGTCCTAGTTTGGAATGCTCATTTCTTTGTACACCAAGAATTTTTGTAACTTTATCCGTACTCAAATTAAAAATTGCACATCCTTTTTCAAATTTTCAATTTCTTTTGTGAGCATTTGTTTTTGGGAATCGAGAGTATGAACTTTTGCAAGAGTAATAATATGAGCATGATCAAGTGATTCATAAGAAGAAAATAATTTTTCCTTTTCTAATTTAAGCTCTTTATACTCCTTTTTCAAAAGCTTGTATTTGCAAATCATATCTCTAAATTCATTTTGCAACTCATCATAATCACATTGTAATTCATCTAATAAAGAAGATGAAAAGTTAGAGGGTAACTCGTTGTTTTCATCGTTTATGGCCATGACACCATATTCGGCTTCTTCTCTTCGTCGGATGTGGCAAGGAGCTCATCCCATGTCTTAGCTTCCGCATTTAGAGCCTTCTTTTTGGGAAAAAACTTTTTCTTCTTTTGCTCCTCCTCCGCTAATTTTGGGCAATCGGCTATGTAGTGCCTGGGTTTCCCGCATTTGAAATACGAGTTGTCTCTAGACTTTCTTACCTTATTTTTATTTACAAATTTGGTAAATTTACGGACAAAGGCGGCCGTCTGGTAGCATAATATATATTATTTGAAGACGATGCTAAGCCTTTAGGAATAGATTGCATACCCGATTGAGGGGTGGATGGTTTGAAATGTTTCCTCTCCTTAAGATATACTTCGTAGATGAGAAGATTTCCAATAAGCTCGTCAAACTTAAGAGTTTAAAGATTTTAAGCTTCCATAATCGCCGTTATCTTTTTGGACCAAGAACCGAGAAGAACATTCAAGACCTTTGTTACCTTGTCTTCTTCGAAGATGACTTTTCCAAGTGCCACAAGAGGATTGACTATTTTGTCAAGCCTTTCCACCATTTTTGAAATATTTTCATCCTCAAGCATAATGAAGTTTTCAAAATCTTTAACAAGCATGATTTTTCTTGCTTGTTTTACTTTCTTTGTGCCCTCATATATGGTTTCCAATTTTTCCCAAACTTCATGAGCGGACCTTATTCCTCTAATACGATTATACTCAGTGGCGGTAAGAGAACAATGCAAAATATTTAAGGCCTTACCCTTTAGGGAAAATGACTTCTTGTCATTATCATCAAATTCCTTGAGGCTTTGGAGGGTTGTGGTTCCATCCTTCAATTTCTTGGTTGGTTGAGCTACCCCTTCAGTAACCGCAGTCCAAATGTCAAAGCCGCAACCTTGTAGAAAACACTCCATTCGGTCTTTTCAAAAAGCATAGTTGTTGGCGTCGAATAGTGGTGGCTTATTGGTGGAGGCTCCGGTGGTGAGGTAGCTTTCGCTCGTATCCATGGATCTCCTTTTTACTCGCAAAGATTAAATGAGCTTGCCAACGAGTTTGGCTTTGATACCACTTGTTAGTCCAAGTGACTACGAAAATCTAGAGGGGGGTGAATAGATTTTCCCGATTTTTGGATTTACGCCCTCTTTTTTCGAATATGTAAATGATGACCAAAATAAAAGTGCGGAAATATAAACAACACACCATGATTTATAGAGGTTCAACCCACCTAGGGCGTAATCCTCTACCACTGCGGTATGTCCAGAATGGATTTCGAAAAGAAAAAATTTTTATTTACACCAAACAAATACAAACTTTTACCTTGAAGAGTACCACACTCTTCTTACAACACCACCTATGAAGATTACCACAATATTCTCACAACAATGAAGAGCACCACCTCCAATAATTGTCTCAGCAGCTGCTTCTTCAATTATAGGTGCAGTTGTGTCATCGACAATTTATTCTTCATGCTCAGTTGTTGGGGGCACAATAACAATTGTGTCTGCTGCAGCAAACCTCTTCACAAGCCTTCTCTTGGAGCGCCTCTCCAAGAGGACTTCTTCCTCGTCCTTGTCAGAACCTTTAGCCATGATACGAATGGTTGATTCAGCTACTGGAGATTCAGCTGCAGGCTTATCAGAATCCTTAGCAACTGACTACTTTTCATCCCTCAAGCCAACTAAGGCCTAAGCACAACTGCCTTCCGAGGAGTAGATGTTCTTCATTTTTTTGTTACCTTGGGGGAAACGATAGATGGTTCAGGAGAAGGTACGAGGGGTAGATGTCTCTTCGGGAACATTCTCAGTTGATTACCCCTCAGATGCGCCCTTCTTCTTTGCATGTGCCTTCTTCTGAGCATCTGATAAGTTTGCCTTAAATAGACTTTTGTTTATGTGGAAGGGCTTCCTTTTACGAAGGGGCACACCATTCTTCTCCAGCAGATACCCCAGGACTAGCCCATAGCCTAGGGTGTTCTTGAACTTCCCTTCCTCCAGCTTGACATTCTGGTTATTTTGGCATAATTTGTCAAAGATGAACTCACTCTAGTTCACCTCCAACTCTTCCATAATCGCAGCCATCACCGTCAGCTTAGTTTGGGGTAGCTGATTGTAAGGCCTAAACTTGATGTTGATGTATTTCGCCACCATGTCCATCAGTTTGTGGTACTCTTTCTAGATAGTTGTTTTGGTAGCTGATGGATTCAGCTTATCAGCTACCTCCTTCTTGGCTATCTCCATCCATATCTTTATGTAATCAAACTCATAATCTTTAAGCTCCGTGAGTCCACTGTTGGGGAGATGTAGCAGCTCTGTCAAGTTGTTTGCAGCTAACTCGACATCTTTCCCATTCACTGAAGAGTGAATGTCATCGTTGTGAACAACAACATTCACAGAGAACATCACAACTTCTTCCTGAAAGGACTGGGCCATCTCCATGAAAGAAACTTCATCAAACTAGACTTTTTAAGGTGGTCAACGATCTTCCTGGCCCTATCCTTGTCAATAGGCTGCTTGACAAGTCCTTCAGCGTCCACCAATGCACTGGAGTACACTTTCTTAGCGAGTTTAGAAAAGTCAAGAGCGGATTTCTTGGGTGCCATTGATGATTTCTTGAAATTTCTTGAAGAAAGTACGAAGGGTTTTTCACCGAGGGAATTCTGAAAAAAATTTGAATGCTTGTGAGTATGTGAGAAGAGACATAAATGAATTTAGATGAAGAGACAGTTTCAGGATCTTAGAATTTGAAATGTAATCAATAGTCAGGATTAAAATGTGAAAACAACATTAATCATGTCGCATTTAATGCGAGCAACATTTATAGCCAATCATAGGTTACACTCGCAGCCTTTCACTGTACCGCACTTAATGATGCTGACATCATTGTCAAACATTTCCATTTTAATACAAACAACCTTGCTTTGTCTCTTAGTTCATAAATAAGTTAGATTTCTCCATTTATGACTTAACTCTGCTTCTCTCTATCTCTAGTCTGTGATGGAGACTCAGTTGTTCAGCTAACTCAACTGTTGAACGCCTAGATAGGCTATTTTACTCTGCCGATTGAGCAAAACTCTTCTAAAATGCAATTCTCACACCTTTAACTCTATTGAATGAGTCTTCTGATCATATTAACACAACTCAATCAATCCACTCTCATTCTTACGTTCTTCAAACCTTGATTCACATAAGGGCTTATTGAATATATCAGTTAACTGCTTCCCAGTTGACACATATTCGAATATGATGTCTTTGTTTTCAACATGATCTCTTATAAAATGATATCTGACTTCAATGTGATTTGTTCTGGAGTGAAATACATGATTTTGAGTAATTGCAATAGCACTTGTGTTATCACACATAATTGGAATTCCCTTTTCTTCAATGTCATAATCTCTCAGCTATTGCCTCATCCATAAGACGTGGGCACAACAGTTGCCTGCAACAATATATTCTGCCTCAGCTGTACATATAGCTATCGAATTTTATTTCTTGATGAGCAAAGAAACTAATCTATTTCCAAACATTTAACAAGTACCAGATATACTCTTCATGTTAACTCTACATCTAACATAGTATGAGTTTGAGTATCCAATCAGCTTGACTCCACCTTGTGTGGGATACCATAAGCCAACTTCTTGGCTTCCCTTCAAGTATCTCAGAATCTTCTTAGCTGCAGTCATATGACTTTCTTTGGAAGCAGACTAAAATCTTGCACATACACTTACTACAAAGGTGATGTCTGGTCTTGACAGTTAGATAGAGCAATGATCCAATATCCATCTTGATAGAAGTATTCATAGGAATCTAGACTGAAATCTTCTGCATCCATATCCATCTTGATAGAAGTATTCATAGGAATCTTCACAGATGACTTTTCTTCTATACCAAATTTCATCATTAAATCTTTGGTATACTTGGTTTGACTTATGAAGGTCCCATCCTTCATTTGCTTGAATAAAAAACCAAGGAAGAAAGTCAGCTCTTCCATCATACTCATCTCAAACATCCCTTGCATATGGTTTGAGAATTTATCACACACCTCTTTGTTTGCTGGATCTAAAGATGATGTCAACCATATATATTTAAACAAGCAAAATACTCTCTCCATATCTTTGCTTCTTATAGTAATGTGAAATCTGCAATCAAATATGGTAGAGACCAAATTTCGTTAGACACTATTATGAATGATTTAAAAAGTAAAGAACTAGATTTCAAAACTTCCAAATGGAATAAATAGGGTAATGAGGAAGTGATGCATGTTAGGGGTAGGAACCAGAATAGATCTAACAATAAGAAAATAGATAAGAAAATAGATAATAGTAGAAATAGGTCCAAATTTAGGCCTAAAAACAATAGGAAAGGTTATAATTGTGGGAACATGGACGTTACATTAAGGAATGTACAAAACCTATGAAAGGTAATTAAAACGCTAAAAATCAAAACCAACCAAATGAACATGCTAATCTGGCTTCTACTAGTGATCATATGGGAGGTGTATTTATGATAATTGAATCTTGCGATGACTCTGTGAACTCATCATGGGAAGTTTATGTGAACTCATGAATCTAAGTATGAATAACTTATTGATTCATAAAAATAGTTCTAGATACGTGTTCACTTGGTTTTATACCATTGATTTGGGCTTCCTAGACTTGAGTTTTGTGTTGTTTTTTATTATTTTGAGTCATTTGAGTAGCCAAGCCATGTTGAGAGCCAATTATATTGAGTTTATAGTCATAGTAATGAATCGTGTATCAAAACAAGTACAAACGAGCAAACAACGAGAGATTGATTTGAAGAAGCGTCCAAACGCGTCTGAAATTTCCATCACTGGCAGCGTTTTGTATTTTGGCCATAACTCTCTCTACAAAATTGATATTGATATGATTCAAGTGGCTATGGAAAGCTAAGAGATAGGGCTACAACTTTGAAGAAGGGCTCAAAAGCAAATTCCAACATTTGGTGGGTGAAAAACTCGGGCGGGCGCTGCAGCGCCCAAGACAGCAAATTCACTCCAAAATTCACGTGTTGGGCGCTGCAGCGCCCGTCCCGGGCGCCGCAGCGCCCCTGGACGGAAATTCCTAAGTTCTTCCACCTATTTCTTGAACTTTTGAGGGGCTATAAATAGATACATGGGAGGCTTGATCTAGGGTAGGAAGGAAAGGTTTTACACCCAAGAACACAAGAAATACATCAACTTCATCAAGGAAGAACCAAGGGAAGAATCGGGTCGAATCGAAGCTTGAGGATTGAAGATCAATCGAGAGATTATCCATTTCCCTAAGTTTTCTCATTCTTTGTGCTTTAATCTTTCATTTTAGCTTGTCATGAATATGAACAATTTGTCTATGGGTTGTTTATTTGTAATGAGTAGCTAAACTTCTTGTGATTTTCGGGTTTTGGAAGTAGATTAATTGAACTCTTGTTGAATGTATTAATCTTAATTGAAGTTATTGTCTTGAAGCCTATTTGAGTACTTTGTTCTTATTCTTGTTTTATCATTTGGCCAATGATTTAGCATGTTTGATATATTGATTCATAATTCGAGAGATGAGTTTCAATATTAGATCTTGAGTACTTGACATGAATATTTGCATAATCGAGAGGTTTGTGAATATTTGTGAGGATATTTGATCTTTTGTGCATTTGGGAGTTGTGTATCTTATGTTGAGTAGAGATACTAGCATAGATATTTCAATCTACACTTTATATACATCTCGAGATGGAGGATAAAATACCGTTGTGATCGTCTTATAGGTGTAGTGATAATAACTTTGACTTTGATTAAATCGGACAACAAGAGGAATATTAATTGAAACCATAACCCGGGAATCCATTTCATTCCCTTGATAATTCCACTATTCTTAGTATCTTGTGTTTTTGTGGTTAATCTTGTCTTTACTTCCACAACAATTATCAAATTTCGATCGTCTAAATAAAAATAAGACTATCTTAGTTCAATACTTAGCGCATTAATTTATTAGTCCCTGTGGATTCGACAACCTTACTTCTCTATATTAAAACTTGACACCGTAGACTTGCGGTAAGAAAAATCTCTAACAAGTTTTTGGCGCCGTTGCCGGGGACTAATACAATTTTTGGTGCTAATATTGCGATAGATAGAATTATTCTTAATTTAGACATTTTTTTTATTTTTATTTCATTTTTCTTTTGTAAATTCTACTTCTACAATGCTTGATTTGTTTCTTTGAATTGGTATAGGTGCACCTATTCGGATGGAAGAGGCAAAATAATCTTTGGAAGATGCCCTCATTTCATTCATGAATCAAACGACTTCATTTATGAGTCAAATAAATTTATTCATGAGGGAAATGGGAAATAGCCTTACCAAAAACGAAGCAAAGATGGACAAGATGAAGTTGCAATTGACACAATTGGCCAATACTATGGATTCACAATTGAAAAATCTCGAGACTCAAATGGGCCAATTAGTTACAATAGTTGGTGGGCAACATCAAAAGAGCCAATTTTTAAGCACCACTGAAGCCAACTCGAAAGAACAATATTGTGTCATTCATCGAAGGAATGATACCGAATACGAGGAGTTGAAGATCCTGGAAGAGCAAGAAAGTTCAGAACCACACACAGATTGTATGTCTATGCACGGTCAAATACTATGTGGCACCGAAAAGGAACAAAAACAGGACAAGGAACACACAACCCAAGCGTGTACGAATGAGCAGTTCGTGCGAGATATTATAAGAAAGTTGTTCCAGAACGAGAAAAACACTGATCATACGTATGCAAACGAACAACATACACGTAAACCGTCGATATATTCCTACGCCAGACTCAAATCCTTGCTTGGACACCCCAAGTATGCATTATTAGGTGCAAGTAAGGCAAATATGGCACTTGACCATGACCCAAAGCAGCTAATATATGCATTCAAGGGAGGCACCAATTCATACGTCGAGCTATAGACGGTAAATCTAGCGCTTGTTGGGAGGCAACCCAATGGTAACTTCACATTTTTCTTTCTTGAAATTCTATCTTTTCCCTTGTTTCGATATAATTTCATTCAAGTTTGGGGGGAGAGTTAGTATTTTGATTTGAAATGTGTGAGTATTTTGATTTGAAGTGTGTAAAAAAAAAAAAAAAATTGCATTTGTTTGTGTGTTTTCATATAGTTGCATGTAGAGCATTTTAAGTTGCATTTGCATTATTAGCATGTTTACGCTTTTAGCATGTTTATTGCTTTCATAGATTTTAGGGAGTGAGTTAATCTCTTGATTGTAACTTGTGATTGATTTTGAAAATTTTGTATTGTTTGGATTGAGTGTTGAGCATGAGTTGATTGAGCCATGAATAGATAACATTGAGCATGTTAAGATGGAAAACTTGGTTTGATGCTTTGAATTACATATTTACAAGCCTGTGAGCTTTTGAGCCTTTACTGGCTTTCATCATATGCGTCTTGTTTGGGGATTTGAGTGTATCATTCATGTTGTTAGAATTCTATAACTTGCTCTGGTATCTCTGTCAAGGTCACATGTTGTATGCGAAATGTGAAAATGATCAAAGGCCATTTTTGTTAGCCCTTCAAGCCTTTTGCTTACCTAATGATAATATTGAAATCCCTAGTTAGCCAACTTGAGCCTATTGCCTAATTTTTTATAGCCACAATTCAAGCCTTAACTTGATAAATCTTTTACCCAAAACTTGAGCGTATAGCATTGAGTAAAGGGATTGAATAAGGGTGAATGGGTAAAATCAAAATTTTAGAAGATGGTGTTAGAGTTGGTTGATGGGAAGAAAAGGAGGAGAAATGAAGTGTTGAAAACTCGTATAAATGTCGGAAAAAAAAATTGACTTTGTAAATGAGTTTCATTTAAATGAACTTGGGGGCTAAGGATTGTAATTTGAGGTGATTCTCAAAGAAAGAAAGGAGATGGAGATAAGAGGAGTTGATGAAAATGAGAGATGATTTGAGTAGCATATTGAGCTTTAATGTAGATGATTTATGTGCTCACCGGTCTATACGCTCGAGTTTGAGTCATTCTATCCATATTTTCCTACCCTAACCAAAGAACCTTCATTACAACCAAAGAAAAAAGTCCTTTTTGATTCACAAATTGCATACATTCTAGTGGCGGAGATATGAGACGAATTGCAAGCCTATGGTAATTTTGCGACATTGAATTGATTTGAGCGTAAACACGTCCTATATTCATTCGAGATGAGAGTATACACTTGATCTTTGAGAGACGTGATTCTTAGCATTTACCATGGTTTCTTTGATGTATGCTCTATGTTAGATGTTTGAGGCTTGGTTGATTCGTTGTTTGACACCTATGATGAACAATACGAACTTTATGGAGTTGTTGTGCGTTTTACTTTTCATTACTCCTAGTCATGTTTTATCTTGTTTCTAAAAGCGTTGGCCGGACCGGACGCCAACGATTTAAGTTTGGGGGTATTTGTTCACTTGGTTTTATACCATTGATTTGGGCTTCCTAGACTTGAGTTTTGTGTTGTTTTTTATTATTTTGAGTCATTTGAGTAGCCAAGCCATGTTGAGAGCCAATTATATTGAGTTTATAGTCATAGTAATGAATCGTGTATCAAAACAAGTACAAACGAGCAAACAACGAGATTGATTTGAAGAAGCGTCCAAACGCGTCACCAAATTTCCATCATCGCAGCGTTTTGTATTTTGGCCATAACTCTCTCTACAAAATTGATATTGATATTATTAAAGTGGATATGGAAAGCTAAGAGATAGGGCTACAACTTTGAAGAAGGGCTCAAAAGCAAATTCCAACATTTGGTGGGTGAAAAACTCGGGCGGGCGGACAAAAAATTCACTCCAAAATTCACGTGTTGGAAGTGGGCGCTTGCCGTCTCGAGCGCCCATGCGCCCCGGACGGAAATTCCTAAGTTCTTCCACCTATTTCTTGAACTTTTGAGGGGCTATAAATAGATACATGGGAGGCTTGATCTAGGGTAGGAAGGAAAGGCTGGGAATACACCCAAGAACACAAGAAATACATCAACTTCATCAAGGAAGAACCAAGGGAAGAATCGGGTCGAATCGAAGCTTGAGGATTGAAGATCAATCGAGAGATTATCCATTTCCCTAAGTTTTCTCATTCTTTGTGCTTTAATCTTTCATTTTAGCTTGTCATGAATATGAACAATTTGTCTATGGGTTGTTTATTTGTAATGAGTAGCTAAACTTCTTGTGATTTTCGGGTTTTGGAAGTAGATTAATTGAACTCTTGTTGAATGTATTAATCTTAATTGAAGTTATTGTCTTGAAGCCTATTTGAGTACTTTGTTCTTATTCTTGTTTTATCATTTGGCCAATGATTTAGCATGTTTGATATATTGATTCATAATTCGAGAGATGAGTTTCAATATTAGATCTTGAGTACTTGACATGAATATTTGCATAATCGAGAGGTTTGTGAATATTTGTGAGGATATTTGATCTTTTGTGCATTTGGGAGTTGTGTATCTTATGTTGAGTAGAGATACTAGCATAGATATTTCAATCTACACTTTATATACATCTCGAGATGGAGGATAAAATACCGTTGTGATCGTCTTATAGGTGTAGTGATAATAACTTTGACTTTGATTAAATCGGACAACAAGAGGAATATTAATTGAAACCATAACCCGGGAATCCATTTCATTCCCTTGATAATTCCAATATTCTTAGTATCTTGTGTTTTTGTGGTTAATCTTGTCTTTACTTCCACAACAATTATCAAATTTCGATCGTCTAAATAAAAATAAGACTATCTTAGTTCAATACTTAGCGCATTAATTTATTAGTCCCTGTGGATTCGACAACCTTACTTCTCTATATTAAAACTTGACACCGTAGACTTGCGGCAAGAAAAATCTCTAACAATACGATCTTAAAATTTAATTCAATAGCATAATTAAGATTTGGAGAGACTACCAATTTTCTATCTAATAAATGAACATATATGTTCATTTATATATCTCCATAATATAAAACTAAAACCATCTTTGTAATAAAATATTGTAATCACCACCGATATTAAAACAATTCAACAATTATTGATTTAACATTATAATTGAGAGTTTATTGATAAATTAAATGAAGGTCATATTTGGTGCAACTCAACCAACACAATAAATTTCTAACAACTGAATAAGATATATAAATAAGGAAGAAATAAAAGAACAAATAAAACTAACTAGAACTCTCAACTCGCATAAATCTAAATCCTTGATTATCCTTTGCTTGGAAAAAAGAGGTTTACCAATCCATTAAATTCATAGTCATCTAGAAAACTAAAGAATAAAACTATGGGAAATAGAGAAGAAAGAGTCTATCAGTTGGATTTAATCCTCAAAGTAATATTTTCTACTTGAGGGAAAACATTCTCTCTCCGAAAAGACTTAAAAACAATCATAATATACTTAGGACTCTTAAAGTTATGCTAAAATAATTAACATCTTGTTTTCAAATAGATTGGGTACCACTTCAAGTAATTCTTGCAGCTTCCTCGAGTGTGTCCATGCATTATACTGATACATCATGTAAAACCCACAGTTTAATAAAAATCGTCCACGTCTAATTCCAAAACATCTTCTGGTTCCCCCAACTTCACAACTAACTTGCATTCTCTTACAAAGTAAAAGAACTTAATCAATTTCCAGAAGTTAAGCATAATTAAACATAAAAGGCATGGAGAAATATGACAATTTATAGTTCTTCCATTTTGTATTTCATTCGGACCTATTTGTGGGTATTCCATAATACTTAATTATAGAAATTAGCATTTATAAAATCAATTATTTCAACTATTTGAGTAAATAAATTCAATCATTTCATGGAAATTTTATGATATTAAATAGTTCACTAACACTTAAAATCAACAATTACCCTAATTCTTCTATTAATAAAACAATGTATTTTTGCAACTAGTAGGCACATAGTAATTTGTTGAAATATTTATTGTGATATTTCTACTTACCAAATGAAAGTAAAATAGGTAACTTTTTCATTATACATGCACTTTCCCATGTACACACTTGTCCTAGTAACAACAATTAATACTTTGTCAATTTTTACCACTTTGCCCCTATCTTTCACCACTAGTAACAAGACACCACCTTCTTGCTGCCCTTGTGTATTCATTTCTCCAAGGCTTCACTTGTCTATATATTGGAGCCAATTGCTTAGACAATTCATAATTCATAGTAAAAAACAATAGATATAGAGAAAATAGAGTGACATTTGTGTCTAAAAGAGGAAGAAAAGAAAAATTCACAGATTAGAATCAAAAGTAAGGCTTGAAAATGGAAAGTGGAGGAAGCTCAAATCTAAGGCATGAATACCCCACAAGAACACCCACAACTGGTAAAAATTGCGCTAAATTTTTCTACCATTTTTAGTATTAAGGACAAATCTATGTAAACAATGTGCTTGTAATTATATTCGATTTTTGATATTTGGTATTATTTTTCTATTAGCCAACTCGGTATGATTTTAAGTTCATATATCATTTGATTATATATAGATTTGGCCAACATAAATTAAATAGAAAAGCGGTCCTTTGTCGGCTTCCAACTTCCATATATTATACTGTTGTGATTCTTTTTTGTTTGACAAGTAACGTCTTTTTAATTACCTCTTTCGTAGATTATTTTATTTCAATTTTTTTTCTTGATTTTTTACGGACATGACACGCTTAAATATGTTTTATCTCAATTTTACATGTGTGCGAGAATTAATGATTTATCCTGATATTTTTAATCAATTAGTTATTCTTTTATTATATCAAAAAGTTTTCTAACACAAATCCACTACATTATTTTCATTTGAATAAATCCACTACATTATTAAGTCTCTAAACAAATCAATTATTTTCATCAAAGGTAATTTTATAATTTATTAAAAAATCAAGTGTGCCTCCATATCTGTTTTGTGAAAGCTCAAACATCATAACTTCTTTCCATTTGCGATTAAATTGGTGGTGATGAAATGAAAAAAATCAATAATAATTTATTCTTTGAGGACAATTGTGTGTAGAAGTCCAAAAAGAGTAAATAATAATATTTGTCAGTATTATTTTGTTGTTGAAACAATTTAAGTGTAATAAAGTTGTTTTATTTTCTTTTGTGTATAGTTTGTTAGCTATTGGACAAATAGGCCAACAACTTCATACCAATACTTGGCATTTTGTACATGATGAAGAAAATAGAAAAGTGTGAGAACTAATGACTATCACCTTTTGCTACTCAACACTCAACAAAATTCAGCAGAACTCACAATTTGGCTACTCAATGTTAAACATAATTAATTTTATTTTGGCCAAGACATTAGTTGTATGTTGTTCTTGATATTATATATACACTTTGCATATGATAACTAATAAATATTTGATATATATAATATCCAAAGTAAATTTGTGCACATACATATATCCACATATACATCTTCAATAATATATGGAAGGCATGCTTTTAAGTTTTAAATTTAATTGTTATAATCTGATGTGATTCATAAATGTAATTTATTTGATTGTAGATTAATTCATATCACATTACGTGCATACTATATCCGATTCTTGTAATCTTTCTAGTATTCTATTTGTTAACAAGTAAAATAATGTTAAAAATAAATACTATGATGCATTTATATCGAGATGACTTGTCAATGTCAACGAGTGTCGAGATAACTAATAATTTATTACAAAAGATTGAAAGATAGGTACCCATTAAATCTCATAACCAATGTAATCCTCATCTCCTCAACCAAAAAATAAATTGCTTTAATTTGTATATGCTATAAATAGGGTTGCATTCAATTGAAATAAGTCACACATTCATACTCTTCTCCATCTTTTTCAGGCAGCATAGTCATCCGAGAGGGGGGCGACGCCGCCGCTGCCACTGCCAACAACCCCACAAATGTGGCCAACTTGAACCCTCAACAACCGTTCAAGCGCGATGTAGATCAGTACATGCCCATCGCCAACGTGATTCGAATCATGCGACGTGTCCTCCCGGCCCATGCAAAGATCGCCGATGACGCGAAAGAGACGATCCAAGAATGTGTCTCCGAATTCATTAGCTTTATTACAAGTGAGGCTAATGAAACATGTCGTGGAGAGAGTCGGAAAACTATCTCCCCGGAAGATGTGCTCTCGGCCATGCAGACGCTAGGGTTCGATAATTACATCGAGCCTCTAACCATTTTCCTAGACAAATATCGTGCTCAAGACCCTGAGCGCGGCTCCATGAATCACGTGTCGTTTGTAAGGCATGGCGTCGTACATCGGCCCAGGGCTCAGATGGCTCGACCACCAGTGCCAGCACCACCACCACCAATGACACTGTCGACAACACGTATAGTGGATCGCGACAATTACATTGGATTGCCACAAATAATGAGAGATTACTTTATGAGTAATCAGAATCAGGGTGGTGGGGAAGGCTCCTCCAGTGGGGGAGTTTGATCCTTTTAGGTAGCAATTTAAGTAAATGAGTCTAATGTATTAAAAAAACAGGACAAAACTCTTCCATCTTTTTAATTAAGAATATGTATTGAGATTTTTCATTGGATGAATAGATGTGTCAATAGGATCTATTGATCTAATTAATTCTAGCTTTTGATGATTTGTTTATGTATTAGAGTTAGGTTTTTCTATTGATGGAAAATCTGAGTGAGTATGAGTGGATCCCAACAAAAAAAATATTATGATCGATATAGACAGATTTAAAATCCGGATATGATTATTTATCATTTATTCTTGTTATTAATAAACATTAACTGTCTAATAAGATACAATTTCTGGGTGTATATTTTAGTCTCATTTCACCTTTAAAAGTCTTCAATTTTACTAACATAATTGGTAGATTTAAAGTTTAAAAATGATATATTGTTATATATATATATATATATATATATGTTTTAGTCTCATTTCACCTTTAAAAGTTTTTTAGTCTACTAACATAGTAACATGCATACACACTTCATTTATTTTATATTATTGTAAGTTGCAGAATAAGAAAAATGATATTTTATTTCTGGATATATTATTGTTTATTATATGTTGCATGAAACTATATATTATATTATAATTATTTTTAACTCGCTCTGCATCATTTCTATTTTATTTTTTATTTTTTATTTTTAAGTTGGAAGACCCGACCCATTCTTATGTTGGGGGGGTAAAATTAACATTTATTCTTCAGACTAATATTTTTCAATCAAAATTATATTTTTGGCCCTATGCAAGTTTATTTTCATTTTTTCTCTTTATTTTGGAGTGTATCAATTTTCGAACACTAGCTTCAAAAACTAAATCCTCTATTTTTATCCACGTCATCAATCTTTTTTTTTGTTCAAATTAGAAATATCTCAGTGAAATATTTTCAAAATTATCAAGCTAGTATTCTAACATGAGCACACCCAGAAATAATAGACGAAATATAAAACTGGACCAGAGAGAAAAATTAGGAGGAGGAAAAAAACCAACGACTAAGCGTAACCTCGAGTTGTTGACATAACAAACCAAACTTCAATTTATATGTTCTTTTAATAAAATATTTAATTGACTTGAATATTGGTGAAAACTAATAAAATATATTAAAAATATGAAGCTACTCGAGCTACTTGGTTCAACTAAATATCAAATTTAAATACAATTTTTAAAGCTCAATAAACAAACTTGAATAATGACATTTTTTTACAACGATATTGGTATGTTCAAGGGCAGATGGAGGAGGGGAGGGGCCACTCCGCCCCCCTCCTCATTTTTTTTAAAACAAAATTACACTAGAAATTTTGTTTTGAATTTTTTTATTTATAACTTATATGATTTTCTTATCCAGCCCACCTCATTTTTGTATATCGGGGCTCACCCCAAATTCATTTATGGCTCCGCCCTTGGGTATGTTAAAGCCTCTTCAATTTATTTACACTAGAATTTGTCTTACAATCCATATATGAGAGCAACTCCTATTGTGTTGTTATTGGGACCCATTATTTGCGGGGGTCCACATGCTACATCACTTATTCTAATAACACTTTTTTTGCAACACACTTCCACAATGGATGTATAATTAACTTACATTATTTGTGGGCCCAAGTACCAACATGCATCATTATTCATATTTTATATCAAAGAAATAATTACTATCTTTAAATAAATTTAGTGACTATATTTAAATAATTATTTGTTGAAATCATATATTGAAAAATACATAAATAAAAATTAGAAATTACATGCATCACAAGTTTCAATTGAAGTAAAACTATGGCAAACCCCATTTCTCCTTTAATCATCTCACATGCACGTTGATGTATGATACGCTGCTCCTTTGCCATCACTACAAGAAGATGCTAAAAGACAACGCCCCAAAGACAACGGGTTTTTGCTAAATAGTTGTCTTTGAAGTATTAACAACGGTTGTTAACAAAACCATTGTATACTTGCGGACTTTTTTTTATAAAGACAACAGTGTTTTTGGGCCTAAAACACCGATTTTTTAATTTGTTGTCTATTACCAGACTTTTTCATAATGACAACAAGTATTTTGGCCAAAGACAACAATAAGTTACATTGTTGTCTATTAGCTTTTTTTTTATTTAAAAAGATAGCAATATTCTCGGGCCAATACAACGTTATCTTAAACCATTTTGTATTAGCATCATTTATATCTTATTGGCAACAAATTTAACAATAGGTATGAAGAACCGTTATATATAGGGGTGTTCAATTAACTAATTTTTTTGGTTAATCGTTAACTGAATTAGTTTGGTTAATTAGGTCGGTAATCGAATTATTTTGGTTCGGTGAATGGTTAAAGGTTTGAAAATATTTGGTTATCAGTTAATTCGGTTTATGACACCTTATAAAAACATGTTTGCTAATTACACTAAGGTTATGCATGATTCTATTTCAATGGCAAATGAAAAGAAATGTAAGGTGTTTGGTATTGGTGATATTTGTTTGAGTTTTAATTCTGACTTTGTTGTACTTCTTAAAGATGTCAGAATGTTCCTAATAATTTTATGTCACGTGTTGCACTTAAAATGATGGCTTTGAGGGGGAATGGGTCATGAAAATTCTTAAAGGCTCCATGGTAATTGCTAAAGTTGAAAAAAGAACAAATCTATATGTTTGTCATGAAAAATGTGAATCTATTGTACTTTATTCTGCAAACCAAGTTGTGAACTATGTTTCTAATAATAAAATTGATTTTGGCTTAAAAGATTAGGGCACATTAGTTCTAAAGGTCTTGAAATTTTACAGAAAAATGGTTGTTTTGGTAAAGACAAAATGAATTGTATGCCTTTCTGTGATTTCTGTATGCTTGGCAAACAATAAAAAGTTAAATTCTCCGTTTCTATGTACCCTAAGCAATGTGGTAGCTGTGAAATACTTGAATATCTTCATGTTCATGTTTGGGGTCTCTCTATTATGCCCACTCATGGTGGAAATAAGTATTTTTTGTCTGTAAAAGATGACTATTCAAGAAAAATTTGGGTGTTTATTATGAAGAATAAATCGGATGTCTTTGATAAGTTCAAAAACTGGAAGACTTTCATTGAAAACCAAATCGATAAGAAAATTAAAGTTTTAAGAATTTATAATGGTCTTGAATTTTGTAATCAACTACTTGACAGTCTTTACATTGAATATTACAGTAAAATGCACAAATCAGTTGTTGGGAAATTTATGTAATAGATTTTGATGATACCATGTAAAACATACATTATGAAGTTGGCACCCCAATTCAACTGTAAATTAACTTGTAACATATATGGTTCTATGAGCTAAGTCGAAGGTAGCCAAGTTGAAGATTGCAGGACTCGACTAAAGATTGAAGAGAATACACAGCTGTGAGGCAGCTGAGTGAAGTGCAGATAAGTATCAGTCAAGTGGTTAGAAAGTTGTTTCTGTCAGCTGACAGATAGTTAAGTCATTCCTAAATGATTGGAGCCAACTCAAGACAAAGGTGAAAACATCTATCAAGTCAAAGTCGACTGTGATGGATCCGTTTCACAAAAGTTAAGAATATTACTTATTACAGTAATACATCCATATTGCAATGTCTAAAAAGTGCTCATTCCAGAAGCGTGCAAATGGAATAAACCAATGGGAAGCACTGAGCATGTGTCAGGACCTGAAGAGCTACATGCTTCAATTAAACGAGGAAAATTTCACCATCACTTGTTGCAGATCAAAAAAAGACAAGCCAACGACCAAGAAGTAGAGTTTGAAAATGCATCTATCTCTTCAACGGATACATTTTTGAACCACCACTAGAAAAGGCTGAGGAATACAACAAAGAGAAAGTTAACCAAGTGACTTATGCAATCTGAGACACAAAAGAGAAATCAACCAAAGCAAAGCAATATCTCTCAAGCAGTCAAATATTATCCTCAAGCCTAAACTCGAAGGAAATTGATCCAACACATTCAAAGAAGGAAAGACGACTTCATTTGTTGAAGAGGAAAAACTTGTTTCAAGAAGAATGGGTCTACTCTCCAAGGTTGAAGGAGGTGTAGTAAGGTTCCAGATCGAACCAGAGGTTTGAAGGAGCTGAAGTAGCAAGTCAGCCGTCTTGTGAAGAAGCTGAGTCCAGGAGCAGCTAGTTGTGTGATCAAAGTTGTCTCGGACTGTAACCATTTTGTAACCAAGTCAAGTTACATTAGTGGATTCCTCTAGGGGTTGGAGAACAGTAGATTATAGGAATTACCCCATCCTCGAACCACTATAAATTTCTTGTGTCTTTTTACTTTCAGCATACTTACATTCTTGCTTATCTTTATAATTGCTTATTGTTAATTTACTAAGTCAACTGATAATAACCTAGCTTAAACAAGTGTTGAAAAATGTATTCAAACAAAGGGTGAAAGTCTTCCGCTGTAAAAACTATGCCAATTGAAATTTTAAAGTGTTAGCTGAATCAGCTGAGTGATACTATCAATAGCTCAGTCGAATTTGTTGAGTGGCTAACTCTACTGTATAAGTAAACTTAGCTATCCACCAAAGATTTAGCTGACTTGAGTCAACTCTGAATTTCCAAAAGGACTAAAAATGAAAAGTTGGTAAAGTCTATTCAACCCCCCTCTAGATTTTATTAGCATGGAAGCAAATCTAACTCGTCTTCCAGTGTTTACTGTTGAAGAATTTGATGATTGGAAAATACACATGCAGACACATCTTTCAGCCTTACACGATGAGATGTGGTTCGTCATTGAGAATGGGCCACTACAAATACTAAAAGTCAATATAGTTGTACGAAGGGCTGCTCTTGTTGAACGAGAAGATGATGCACCTGCAGAACCTAGACCTGCTATAATTGAAAAGCCACATTGCGAGTGGACAAATGATGATAGAAAAATATATAACTTGGACAATGTTGCCAAGGACATTTTGTACAAAACTCTTGACAATGCCGTGTTCAACAAAGTTAAATCTTGCAGAATGGCCAAAGAAATATGGAAAAACTAACTTTAATTTGTGAAGGGTCTGATCAAATTAAAAAAAATAAGTTAACAGTTGATGTGCAAAAATTTGAAAATTTTAAAATGCTTGCAGGTGAGAGTCTGGATCAGCTGGATGCCAGATTCACATAGATAACCAATAAGCTCTCAGCTCTAGGAAAAGAATATACACAAAAGAAAATGTGTATGAAGATACTAAGGTCTCTCCCAGCTGAGTGGGAAATGAAGGTGATGGCTTTGAGACATTCAATGGACCTTACAAGAACATCAAACTATAAGTAGTTTTCAGACCTTAAAGCCTATGAATTTGAGCTCATAAGAAAAGATCAAGAAGAGACAGTTGTACCCAAAACAGCTGCACTCATGGCTGCTGAGTACAAGAGAGCTGAAACCAAAGAAGTCATTGACCAGGAAGAGATTGCCCTTATGGTAAAAAGGTTCAAAAAGTTCTTCAATAATAACCACAAGAGGAACAAGGGTGAACCATTCAGGAGACACTCAGCACCCTCCAAAGCAAGGGAGGACAGACCACCAAGGAGAGTTGATCACCAAAGGACTGAGTATCAGAGAGCTGAAAGAGCAAACTTCCAGAGAGCTGAAAACTTGTGTTGGAATTGCAGACAACCAGGACATTTCACTATGGACTATCCCTATTCACTAGTCAACAAATATAGAAATGAAGAGGAAAGAAGGGTCTTCAGAGAGAGAAGACAAGAAAAGAAGAAAGCTATATTGGCTGCTGAGACTGCTGACACAACCAAGTGTGAAGAACCAGCTGAGTCAGACATCAGTGAAGTTGACTGCTACTTTGACACAGAAGAAGAAGCTTTGATATGCCTCATGACCAAAGAACAAGAAGATGATGTACATTCTAACTCATCTCATTCTAATTCTGATGATAGTGATAGTGACACAAACATTTCATCACCCACTGATATTTATGATTCATTACGCAAAATGATGAAAGATTTTGAGTATGTAAAAACCTCACACACTTTTAAATGACGAAAACAACTAGATCAAAAGCCAAAACTCACAGCTGACTAAGGAGCTGAGTACTCTAAGTCACACAGCTGCTGAGAATAAAGAGCTGAAGGTTGAAATAGCTAAGATTCAAGCAGACTTAGCTGCAACTAAAAAGAGGGGAAAAGATTTGAAAATTGTGATTGCATCATTCACTAAGACATCTAAATCATTAGATGAACTTATAATGATTCAAAAGGAAAGTGGAGACAAGACATGCATTGGATTTAATTCCTTTGTGCATGCCCAAGTCCCAAGAGTGGAAATAGAAAAAGGATCCTCAAGTAATGAGGCAGTCCAAAAATCCAAAGCACCATATGTTGCACTTACACCTACTCACAAAAACAATCACAGCCATGCTGGCCTTGGATACAAAGGTAAAGGCAAAAATCCAAAGAGTATCTTTGAGAAAGAGTACATTGTAACAAAATTCAGAAGAGTCCATCAGCTGACTCCAAACAAAAAATACTTTGCAAAGTCTAAACAGAGCTACCAAAGGCCCCAGAGATTTCAGCAACAAAAATCATATGATGGGAATGGTAGAAATTATCCTAGCCAAGCTGATTGGAACAACCAAATGAGACATCAACCAAGTCCAAAGGGATACAAGCCTAAGTGCCAAAGACCTCAGACTCAAAATAGGTCATTCCCAAAGCAAAAAAGCTATAGTCAGCACCCATATACACCCAAGCACAAAGCCTTAATATGCATAAAAAGGTTTATTACTGTCCCAAAAAAGAAAATACACAAGCTCACACAAAAGGCATACAGACAAAAGGGACAGATGTATGAGGCTAAAGCCCCTAAGAAATTTGCAAATGTTCATTATGATTATGGAACTGATAGGTGGCAACCTCTTAGAGTCAGACCATTTGGCTATAGGTTGGTAGGATCACCTTATAGTGCTAACCCCTTAGGACTCAGGCAAGTATGGGTACCTAAAAACTCATTTCCTTGATTGCAGGTTCAAGGAACAACCGAGTGCCAAGGAACCTGGTATATTGATAGTGGTTGTTCCAGGCATATGACATGCAACAAGAAAAATATTTCAAAGTTCAAGGAAATAAAATGTGCTAAAGTGATATTTGGAGGAAATAAAGCTCCAGGGAAGATCAAATGCATAGGATCCATAAACAAGAATGGACTAGAGATCACAGATGCAGCATATGTTGAAGGGTTCAATTTCAATCTGATTAGCATCAGTCAACTCTGTGAAGGATTCAAGGCCGAAAAACATGTATGTAGTGGATTGGTCAACTGCTACACTAAGCACATGTCTGCTAGCAATGAGTACATCCGAATCATGTTGGTTGTGGCACAAGAAGATGAGTCACCTGAATTTCAAGACAATCAACAAGCTTGCAAGGAGCCATCTTGTGGAAGAATTTCCTGACTCTGTGTACAAAAAGGAAAGCATTTGTGATGCATGCCAGATGGGAAAGCAAATAAAGTCTTCTTTCAAGGACAAGCCAAGTCCTTCTTCAACCAGGATACTGCACTTATTGCATATGGATATATTTGGTCCTATTGAACCAGCCATCGCATTAGTGGAATGAAATACACTTAGTGGTGGAAGATGATTAATAAAGATACACATGGATGATTTTTATGTGTAAAAAGAAGGAAACCTTGCAGAACCTCCCTCAGCTGATGAGAAGAGTTCAAAATGAGAAGAGTCAAACCATTATAAAGATAAGATCTGACAGAGGAACTGAGTTTGTCAATGGGATTATAGCTCAGTGTTAGAAAATGATATTGCTCATGAGTTATCAGCTGCAAGAACTCCACAGCAAAATAGAGTAGCTGAAAGAAAAAACAGATCTCTCAAGGAAGCTGCAAGGACCATGTTAGCTGAAGCTGGATTGCCTAAGAGATTTTGCACTAAAGGCATTAATATTGCTTGCTACACTCAGAATAGGTGTATGATCAATAGGCAGTTGTCCAAAACCCCTTATAAAATTTGGACAGGGAGGAAGCCAAATGTTGGATATTTTCATATCTTTGGATGTTAGTGCTTCATTCACAATAATGGCAAGGACAACCTAGAAGCTTTTGATGCTAAAGCTAATGAAGGTATCTTTTTGGGATACTCAGCTGAGAGTAAAACCTTTAGAGTGCTGAATAAGAGGACTATGGTCAAAGAAGAGTCTATCCATATAGTTTTTGATGAACCTAATGTCAATGGAGAAGACATAGATGAGTTAACTGACAAGATGAATCAACCAACTGTTCAGAAGAGTCCTTATGTTAAGGCAGATATTAGAAGACTCAACCCTGATGAAAATGAGATAGCTGAATCTCAGAGACAGCTGAAAGTCTGCAGTTGAATGATGATAAGGAAGTTGTTCAAGACAACTAAGCTATGAGACGACTGAATCAAGCAGACTTACTCCAACCAGATGTGAGATGGTTGAGAGACCATTCTGCAGAGCTTATCATTGGAGATGTTAGAGAAGGAGTAAGAACCAGATAGAGAACTCATCATGAAGCTATGTTCACTTGTTTCATTTCCCAAATTGAGCCTAAAGATGTGTCACAAGCATTGGATGACACACATTGGATTCTAGCTATGCAGGAAAAGCTGAATCAGCTTGAAAGAGATAAGGTTTGGGAATTAGTTCAAAGGCCTACCCACCAAAATATTTTTGCTACTAAGTGGGTATTTAGAAACAAGATGAATGGAGAAGGATCTGCAGTGAGAAACAAAGCAAGATTGGTAGCCAAAGGGTATTACCAAGAGGAGGGCATAGATTTTGATGAAACCTTTGCACCTATTGCAAGATTGGAAGCAATTATGATGTTTCTTGCTTATGCTGCACACAAGAACTTCACAGTCTATCAAATGGATGTGAAGAGTGCATTTTTGAATGGACTTTTGGAAGAAGAAGTCTATGTGGAGCAACCTCCAGGTTTTGGGCAGAAAACTATTGGAGATAAGGTCTACAAGCTCAAGAAGGCATTGTATGGTTTGAAACAACCACCAATAGCCTGGTATGATACATTGTCCCAGTTTCTTATTGACAATGGATTCACCAAAGGCAAAGTTGATAGGACACTCTTCAGAATTCAAGATGGGGAGAGTATACTGCTTGTTCAAATATATGTGGATGACATCATTTTTGGATCCACAAACAAAGAGTTGTGTGATAAGTTCTCAAATCTCATGCAAGGAAAGTTTGAGATGAGTATGATGGGAGAGCTGACTTTCTTCGTAGGTCTTCTAGTCAAGAAAATAAAGGATGGAACCTTCATAAGTTAAAACAAATATACCAGAGATTTATTGAAGAAATTTGGTATGGAAGAGAAGTCATCTGTGAAGATTCCCATGAAATATACTTCAGTCAAAATGGACATGGATGCAGAAGGCAAAGTTGTTGATCAAACAAGATATAGAGATCGTATTGGATCATTGCCCTATTTAACAGAAAGTAGGCCGACATCACCTTTGTTGTAGGTGTATGTGCCAGATTTCAATATGCTCCAAAGAAAAGTCACATGACTGCAGCCAAGGGAATCCTAAGGTATTTGAAGGGATGCCAAGAAGTTGTCTTGTGGTATCCAAAGAATGGAGGATTCAAGCTAGTTGGCTACTCAGACTCAGACTATGCTGGATGTAGAGTGGACATGAAAAATACATCAGATACTTGTCAAATGCTTGGAAATAGGTTGGTTTCTTGGTTCAACAAGAAACAAAATTCAATAGCTACATCCACAGCTGAAGCAGAGTACATAGCTGATGCAGCTGTTGTGCCCAAGTCTTATGGATGAGGCAACAACGAGAGACTATGATATAGAAGAAAAAGAGATTCTAATTATGTGTGATAACACAAGTGCTATTGCAATTACTGAAAATCCAGTATTGCACTCAAGAACCAAGCACATTGATGTCAAATACCATTTTATAAGAGACCATATTGAAAAGAAACACATCACATTGGAATACATATCAACTGATAAGCAGTTAGCCGATATATTTACTAAGCCTTTATGTGAATCAAGGTTTGAAGAGCTTAAGAATGAACTTGGATTGATTAAGCTGAGTTAGTAGGCTCAGAAGACTCGATCAACAGAGCCAATGAAGAGAGAAATGGAAATTAGCAAAGTTTCATTTTTCAGCAAAGTGAAACAGCTAAGACGGCCAGTCAGTTGTATCGAGTTGGTTGGACAACCAAATGTTCATTAAGTGAAGAGAGAAGCAGAGTCAAGTCACTTATAAAGATAGCTGAGTTATTTATGTGCTAACTGACAAAATGTAATTGTTTTCTGTGAGCGGGAATGTTTTTAGACTTGACATCAATAGTAATTATGGTGTCAGTAAAAGCATGTACCCGTTTTACCCATGATTGGATATAAATGCTACTGCATATAATGCGGAAAAATTAATGCGGTTTGCAAGACATGATCTCAACTGTTGATCAAATTAATCCTTTTTAAATTCCAAAAACCGTCCCTTCATATCCCATATATAGAGAAAATGTTTTTCTCTCCTCACAACACTTTTACTCTCAAGCAAACTAAGGCAATTTCTCTCTACAACTAAAACAAAAACCCTAGTTCTTCATCCAATTCGAAATCTCTGTTCAAACTCAGAAATGGCACCTTCATATGAATAAGTGAAGATGGCTGAGAAGATCTACATCGGAGCTACCGTGGATTTTGAGGGCTTGGTCAACCAAGGAGTAGATAAAGCCCTAGCAAAGAAGATATCTGAGAAGCTTGAGAAATCTGGTCTCAAGCAGTTCCTGACGATGGAGTTCTCGCACACCTATCTGGAAGAGGTGGCGATGTTCTATGTGAACGCTCAGGTTCACGATGATGAGATTCGCTCATCGGTCCATAGCAAAGAGATTAAGCTGACTACTGCGGACTTAGCTGCTAACTTTTATCTTCCTTCTTCTGGTTTGACGGAGATAACTGAGAAGGATATCATCTTGGCTGCTGCATGGAAGGAAATAGCAAAGCCAAAGGCTGCTGCGAAGTCTGTCTATACAACCAAGAAATCGCTGATAAAAGAGGACTACCACAAGATGATGGACGTGGTGGCTAAATGTATAGACATGAAGTTTGGAAGCTTCAATCAGCTATCTAGTATTAAGCTGACCGTGATGGATGCAATAATGGAGGAGAAAAAAGTGAACTAGGCCGAGTTCATTTTTGGCAAGTTGTGCCAGAATGTGATGAACAAAGCCATTACTGAGGCTGGAGTGTTTGAAAACTCACTCGGATATGGCCTGGTACTAGGTCATTTGTTGGAGGTGAAGGGTGTTCCTCTCAGGAATGGGAAACCCTTTCATGTGAACAAGAAGATGTTCAGGGCAAATCTATCAGCGCCCAATGCCAAGCTCATGCAAGGAAGTTGGACACGAGTGAGGGAGAATCGCTGACCCTGTCCTCGAGGACACAGCTGCGACTACAAAGGCCTCTTCTTCTAAGCCCGTCCAGAAGAAAACGAAGGCTCTTGCCCCTGCAGCCAAGTCATCTCTTGCCCCTGCAGCTGAAGAAGACCCTGCCCCTGCCCCTTTAGCCGAGAAGGAATCCCCAACTCCTTCTCCTATCATCAAGAGAAAGCGCTCAGCTGTGCCCCGGAAGCCAGTTGTAGCGAAGAAGTTGAAAGTGGTAGAGTCTGCTGCCATTGAAGAGGAACCAGAAGAGGTTGAGGTTACATTGGTCAAGACAAGAAGAAGACTTGTGAAGAAGTCTGAATTGGCAAAGCCAGCTGAGTCTAGCACAACTGTTAAAAAGAGGCTGCTGAAGAAGAGCAGCAAACATAGAAAAATAAGAGTGGTGTGGAAGCCACTGAGAAGGAAGAGATTGTTGTAGGTGCACAATAGAGTTTTGAAGAGTCAACTGTTAGGAAGACAGCTGAAGAAACTGAAGCAATCACAACTGACCTAAGTCATGAAGAGTTAGTTGTTCAATCCCCTCAGACGGATGCAAGGATAGATGAGGAGGACAATGCTCCCCTTCAGCCTATGCAGGAGAATGATGACTTGGTGATGTTATCTCCTGCATACCCTGACATCCAGGAGAGGCTATGAATTTGGAGGTCCTGGAAGCTAAGTTATGTTAGGCATCAATTTCAAAGCCCAGAATTCATTGAGGAATAAGAGGAACTCTTGAGCTTTCTAGGAAATATATTTATTACCTCTGCCCTCAATCCGGATTTCTGCACCACCTTCTCTATCAAAAGAAGGATGAAGAGAAGGAAAAGGAGATTAAAAAGGCCAAGGACATTGAGGAGTCAGAAAGGCCTCACACTTGTGCCTTTACTAAAGCCCCAGAACATGCCTTACAGCCAGCCACCAGCAGTGACATCGATGTCGAAGAGCTTGACCCTACTGATGTAGTCGAAATGGCTGAGCTGAGGCAAGCAATCAAAAAGTGAAAGAAGATGCACGAACAGGCTTTGCAGAAGGGTCCAGGAGAGTCATCGTCAATGCTTATCCCTCCTAGCCCTGATACTTTGGAAATGGTGAGGACAATCGATGCTACTATCTCACCTGTGCACTCTGAGGGACAAGATACCAGAAGCTTGGCGATGAAGCTAAGGAAGGAGATGAAGAGAGCACCTTATCCAAGCCTACCCCTAAAGAAGTTGTTGAGACACCTACCATATCGGTTGAACACTCAACTAGACAAACAACCAAGTCTCAAGTTTCCAGTGACCCCGTTGCTCTGGCTCAGTTGGTGCACCAACTGAGGGGGAAACTGTAAACACCACAGTCGGGTTGGAGGAGGTTGTGGGAGACCTTACACAATTGAAGATTGGAGGCGAAGACATGGAAATTACTGAACAACACAGTGGGGTTGATGATGCTCAGATGGTTCAGACTGTCTCAGCTGAAATCCCAGCTACGCTGCAGGCCGATTAAGCTGCTGATGCAACCAAGGCAAAGGATGGACAAGAAGATAGGACAGTTAAGACTGTTCGCTCTGAAAAGTGCAATCCTAGAGGTTGAGACCTCAAAGGATGCCACTGAAGACCCTAAAGCATCTCAGTCTGCTAAAAGCATTGTCGAAGACCCTACTGCGGTTAAGACTGTTGAAGGGATTGTCGAAGACCCTGCTGCGGTTAAGACTGCACAAAGGATTGTCGAAGACCCTGCTACAGTTAAAATTGCACAAGGGAATGTAGAAGTCCAACTACGGTTGACACTACTGAGGATAATGATGGCCCAAAAGAGGATGAGACTTCCTTGGGTAAGAATGTTGAAGAAGAAATGTCAGCTCCTCAAGAAGAATCAGTAAAATATAAAATAAATAAGTGCCTTGCATGACTCTCAAGAACATGTCTCTGTGGAGTTTTCGGACACAAATGACAAAGTTGGATCCGTCCACCAAGATAAACCAGAAGAGGGCCCAAAAGTTGAGGAGGCTGTGGCTAAGATGAGGAAGGCAAGCGACAAAGCTGCCATTTCAAAGTTTACACTGGTTGATGGCCCACCTCCCATGGTGCCATCACCATTCCATGACACTGATAAATCAGCTGAGGAAAAAATATTCAAGAAGAAGAAAACACTGATACCAACAAAGCTATTGAGACAGATGAGGATTAGTCAAATCAGCAGGCTAACACAGCTGTAGAAGATGTTGAGGATGCTGAAACAGTTGAGGCACACAGAGCTAAAGCAAGTCTGTAGGTCCCAAGGGGTGTGAACTAAGGTTTAGAAGGGGGGGTTGAATAAACCTTACCAAATTTTCGAATTTAGTCCTTTAAAAATTATCCAACAGAGTTGACTCAAACAGCTGTGTCCTTGATGGACAGCTAAGTTGGCTTTTCAGCTAAGTTACCCACTCAATAGACTTGATAGAGTTGTTGATAATATAACTCGGCTGCTCAAGTCAAATACTTAACTTGGCTGATTGGTTTTTAACAGCGGAAGACTTAACACCCTTTGATTTGATTTATGCTTGTTTTAAACACTAGATTTTTAGCACTTGGTTATTTATCTGTTGGATAGAAAATATAATACGAACAGCAGATATAAAGTAAATATGCAGGAAAGTAAGTTTACTGAAAGTAAATGACACAAATATTTTATAGAGGTTCGAAGATGGGGTAATTCTTCTAATCCTCTCTTCTACAACTCCTGGAGGAATCCACTATGTAATAGATCAGTTTATAAAGCGGTGAACAGTCTGGAGACAACCTTGATCACACAGATGGCTTCTCTTGCGACTCAGCTTTTTCATAGGGCAGCTGCCTTGCTACTTCAGCTCACTTCTCAAGTTCTTGGATTTTATCATGAAGCCCTCCAACAAACTTGATAATGGTTCGACCTGGAACCTTTCTACAATCCTGACTTGGAAAGTAGACCCCTTTGCTTCTTCAAATGTTTTCTCTTCAACAGGTTGAAGTTATCTCTCCTTCATGGCTTGTGTTGGATCGAGTTTCTTTGAGTTTGAGGCTTGAGGAATTGCTTGAATGTCAATGAGAATTTTGCAGGTTAAATGCTTGAATATTGCTTGCTTGGTCGTGGTTCAGGTTACCTCTTCTCAATGACTTCCTCAGCCTTGTATAGTGCACATTCGAAATTTTACCCGTTGAAGAGATAGACTAATTTCAAATGTCACTAATGTTCATTGGCTTGTCTTGTCTTGGTCTGTAGCCTTGGTGATGTTGACCTTTCCTCGTATTAATGGCATTTCAGCGTTTGCAGGCGTCTGACACTAGGTGCAGTGTTTCCCATTGGTTCATTCCTTTTGCATAATTCAGGGACAAACACTTTAGACCTGGCAGCTCTTGACATATTACTATATTGAGTAATATTCTTGACTTTAATCAATGGATCTAAGTCGATTATCTTGACTAGATCACGCTTTACCCCAGGTGACTTGAGTCTGCTGCAATCATTGGATAACTCAACTGTCACTTCAACTTGAGACTTGGCTTCTTGAGTTGACTTGACTGACACTTCTTACAGTTGTTCCCCAGCTGACTCTCCTTCAGTCGAGTCCTTGAATTCCTTCATGGCCTTACTCAGCTGACACACAACAGAGTCTTCTCACAGTCCGCAGTTGACTTCTTGTAATCTTTGGCATAGCTGATTTGACTCAGCTTTTCCAACCCTATGTATTACAATACAAATTACAAGGAAAATGGGGTGCCAACTTCCTAGTTTAAGTTTTACATGGTATCATCAAAATCTACAAAATAATTTCCTAATAAAGTCTCAAGGGAAAGGGTAAATCTCCTGAAGGAGAAGTGGGAGAAATTCCCTTGTTCCCTGATGAACTTTTTGCTGAGTACTTTTTGTTTGTGGCGGAAGTACCTTTGGAGACTTAATCTGCTGCTGAGAGTGTGAAGTACACTGTCAACATTCCTGCCGATGAATTCGAGACTCTAGATTAAACCGTAGAGCCGTTTGGATTTGATTTGATGTTGTTTGGCCTAAAGAGCAGTCCGTTGATTCAGCCGACTTCCGTAAAGCCTTCAAGGCCATCTGTGCTGAGATAGAAAACACGGCGAAAGGATTTGCAAAATTGAACAAACGGCTGGACAATCGAGATGCAACGATCTCAGGAGACAATCGAGGAACTGTGTTAAGGATAAAGGAATGGACAACATAGACTAAAGCACTTAGGCGTGAGCAAGTCAGCTACTTCAAGTCATAGTTTGCCAAGATGGTAATTTGGAGTGCTGAGAATGCCAATTATCAGCAAAGGAAGAGGGATCATATCTTAAGGATAGACCATTCACATAAAACGGACATGGAGTTACTGCAAGCTCAACATAAGGCAAACCTTCTTAAGATAAAATCCAACATGCGCACCGAGATGATGGTGATGCAAACTGAAATGAAATTAATGGCTGCTGAGATGAAAGCTCTGAGATCATAATTTAGAGCAGCACATTACACAAGCCATGAAAAGATGGACTTGACAAATGTAAAATTGGATCCCATCCTGAGAGTAACCTCTCATCCGATTCTCCCTGCTGGTGATGATGCCAAAAAGGGGGAAGATAGTAGTAAGGGGGAAAAGGGGGAAGATAGTAGTAAGGGGGAATACAGTAAGGGAAGTGATGTGAAGAAACCCCCACTGAAGATTATGCTTGCAAAAATCCCCCCAACTAGGCTCAGTCATCAGTTCCCTCCTTAGCCAGCTGCCACAGAGCCTATCAGCTGAATTAGCTTTCAGGAAAACTCGAGAAGCTATTGAAGCTGATTTTGCCAAGGTGGATGAGAGGCAGCATGGCCGAATATAAAGTCTTAAAGCCAGATTCGATGGTCCCTCAGCTGGGTTACTTAAGGACTCTCTAACAGTGAATCCCCCTAGGGAGATAGTTGTCCCAGACGCAGGATCTGAGCCAAGATCCTTAGAGAAATTCCAAACGCTTGCATCAGAAGGATTTTTCAAAGGGGTGACTCTACCACAGGCGTGGGATTTATACTGGGAGAAGGGTTTGGAGATTTGTCAAGCAGCTGAGAAGCAGCAAACTTCTAGTAGTAGTCAACAAACTTCAAGGGCACAACCCGTGCAATACACCCCCAGAGAAGGAGCAGACTCTGGACAAGGAAGGGGAAGGATTGGTGAAAGTGGAAGAGGTAGAGGAACTCCACCAGGAACTCCACCACCAAGGCCTAGAGATGTTTCGATATGTCAATCCATAGAAGAAAGGACTAGTATACTGGGTCGGGCTGGATGAACTGAAAAATAGAGAAGTGAGTAGAAGAAATGAGGAGGCAAGGAGAAGGCAAGAAAAAGAAAACATTAGGCTTGATCATGAATGGAGAGAAAGGAAACAAAGGGAAGACCCAGCTGCAAAAAGAGCTTATGAAAAGAATAAGAAAGAAGAGGAGGAAGGAAAGCGTAAGAGAGCTGAAGAAGAAAGAAGAAGAGCAGAGTAAGAAGCTGATAGAAGAATAAAGCAGCAGAGGCGTTGAAAACTGCTTAACCCCTTCATGTTGTATTTTTACTTGAATGTAAATACACATACACTTGTGAGTACTCTGTGTATGCTCTGATACAATTGTTGTTCATACATTGTAAAAGCTTTTTAAAGTGCAAGAATTATATGTTCAATAAAATGACATATTCAAAACAATTATTATTTATTTATGCACTATTTACTTTGCTATTTTATTTAAGTTTTGGCATCATCAAAGGGGGAAATTATTGGGAAATTTATGTAATAGATTTTGATGATACCATGTAAAACTTAGATTAGGAAGTTGGCACCCCAATTTAACTATATATCAACTTGTAATAGATATGGTTCTATGAGCTGAGTCGAAGGCAGCCAAGTTGAAGATTGCATGACCCGACTGAAGATTGAAGAGAAGACACAGTTGTGAGGCAGCTGAGTGAAGTCTAGAGAAGTATCAGTCAAGCGGTTAGAAGGGTGTTTATGTCAGATGATAGACAGTTAAGTCGTTCCTAAATGATTGGAGCTGACTCAAGACAAGTGGGTAAAGCAGCTATCAAGTCAAAGACGATCGTGATGGATCAGTTGCACATAAGTCAAGAATATTACTTATTATAGTAATACGTCCATACTGCAATGTCTAAAAGTGCTCATCCCAGAAGCGTGCAAATGGAATGAACCAATGGGAAAGCACTCGAGCATGTGTCGAGACTCAAAAGTCGCAGCTTGAATTAAATGAGGAAATGTTACCATCACTTGTTGCAGATCAAGAAAAGACAAGATAACGACCAAGAAGTAGAGTTTGAAAATGCATCTATCTCTTCAATGGATACATTTTCGAACCACCGTTATAAAAGGCTGAGGAATACAACAGAGAGAAAGTTAACCAAATGACTTATGTAATATAAGACACAAAAGAGAAATCAAGCAAAGCAAATCAATATCACTAAAGCATTCAAATATTATCCTCAAGCCTAATCTCGAAGGAAATCGATCCAACACACTCAGTGAAGGAAAGACAACTTCATTTGTTGAAGAGAAAAAACTTGTTTCAAGAACAAGGGGTCTACTCTTCAATGTTGAAGGAGGTGTAGTAAGGTTCCGGATCGAACCGAGCTTTGAACTTGTTGGAGGACTAAGTGAACAAATCCAAAGGTTTGAATAAGTCAAGAAGTAATAGGGCACCATCTTCCTCAAGAAGTTTGAGTCCTAGTGTGCAATAGTTTTGGTGATCAAAGTTGTCTCGGATTGTAACCATTTTGTAACCAAGTCAAGTTACATTAGTGTATTCCTCCAGGGATTGGAGAAGAGTGGATTAAAGGAATTACCCCATCCTCGAACCATTATAAATTGCTTGTGTCTTTTTACTTTCAGCATACTTACATTCTTTCTTATCTTTATAATTGCTAATTGTTAATTTGCTAAGTCAACTGATAATAACCTAGCTCAAACAAGTGTTGAAGAATGTATTCAAACAAAGGGTGAAAGTCTTCCCATTTGTAAAAAACCAAGTCAACTAAAATTTTAAAGTGTTAGTTTGAATCAAATTGAGTTATACTATCAATAGCTAAGTCGAAATCATTGAGTGGCTAACTCTGTTTGTGCAAGTAAACCTAGTCATGTCAATCAAGGACTTAGCCGACTTGGGTCAACTCAATTTCCAAAATGACTAAAAATGAAAAGTTGGTAAAGTCTATTCAACCCCCCTCCCCTTCTGGACTTTACTTATCACCCTTTGGGACCTACATCAGTGCCTTACATGCCTCAGCAAAATGGTGGTATTGAGAGGATGAATAGAACTTTGTTACATAGATTGAGGAGCATGTTAACTACCTTTGGACTTTCTAAAATTTTTTGGGGATAAGCGGTGGTTACAACTACTTTTTTAATTAGCAGATCTCCTTCGATCCCCTTAGAAGAAAATATCCTAAAGAGGCGTGGACTGGAAAAAGATTTGATTTTTCAAACTTAAGGGTTTTTGGCTACTTTTGTTCACCAGAAAATTGATAAACTTGAACCAAGAGCTTTGAAATGTGTTTTCCTTTTATCCTGAGGATGTTAAGTATTAGAAAAATATTTTGATTTTGATGATTTCATATAAATGAGTTTTATACCAAAACAATATTTCCAAAAATTGTCCAAATACTTCAAAACATTTCAAATGATTTTTATTAAGTTTTTGAAGTACTTCTTGAAATTTATTTTTGACAAAAATTAGACAACCTCTCTGTAATGAGGTCGATTGGTCGCCTTATATGGAGATCCATACCTAAATATTTGAAAACTAAAAATAGACCAGTGAGAATATTTGGAAGAGAGAGATTGGTGCCTGAAGATTGCACATTTTGCCTCAATCTTCTCTGTTCTCAGGGAGAACGTCCTCTATGCATAGAGACCGATCGCCATGGACAGTGACTGGTCGCTATGTATAGACACCGGTCCCCCTAGATGTGGATCTGTGTTAAATCTTGATCCAACGGGTTAAGCTTTCGAATTTTCAACATAGTGACCAATCACTAAAAGGTTTTTGACAGCAAATTCTATTCGTTGCTTAAGCACTTATCAGCAAAAATCACTTTATCATTTCTTAACCATTATTATAGATCTTCTAATCCTTCTTTTGCAGACAAAATTCAAAGTGGATGAGCCTATATTGAAAATCAAATCTTGAAGCTCCTCTATAAATAGTTGAAGAACTTGGAGGATCAAATACAACACATTATTGTACAACACAACAAGAAAAATTAGCAAAACTTCTTGTTCTTCACTTTCAATATTCTTATTGTATTAGCCCTAAGCCTTACACTTTCACATCTTGCTTAATTAGGCTTTCCTTCTTGATTACACTTGAACTTTTGAGTTGTAAATATTTCATTCAAAGTTTAATCTTGATTATACTTGTAAAATCATCCAAAACAAGACATACTTGTTGAGTGTTCTTTTGGTAAGAGCACACTTGGTTGATTCTTAAGTGTTGAAGAGTTCGGTGCTCTTCATAGTGGTAAGAAGAGTTTGGTGCTCTTCTAGATTGTTGTTGCAAGAAGAGTGTGGTTCTCTTCAAGGTGAAGGTTGTAATTGTTTGGTATCAATTAATAAACTTTTTCCTTTCAAAATCCACTCAGACATCCTAGGTGGTAGTGGACGTAAGCCCTAGGTGGATTGAAGCATTATAAATCATCTTGTGTTGATTTATTTTTCTGCACTTTTATCTTGTTCATTTATCTTGATCGAAAAATAGGGCATAAATCGAAAAATTGTGAAAATCTATTCACTCCCTCCCCCTCTAGATTTTCGTAGCCACTTGGACTAACATTAAGGTTTATAAACTGTAGAACATAGAGGACAATGGTTTTAAAACTATCATAAGCAGAGATGTTGTGTTTAATGAACTAAAATATCTTTGTGTTGAAGTTCCTTCTCCTAAAACGTTTTCTAAAAATCATGATTCTCCAAATAAGGTGGAGCTTTTGCATTCTTATGTGAATATTCTTGATTTTGATTTTGTTGATGTGCATGACTTACCTCCTAACTTATCTGATAATGAAAATGTTGAAACTGATGTTGATAATATGCATGATACAGCTCTTGTGCATGATGACTTTGATGTGAAAAATAAAACTGAAGGATTGCATGATTATTAACTTACTAGAGATAGGGTAAGAATGGATATCAGGCAACCACCTAAATTCAGTGATTGGACATGACTTCCTATGTGTTTTCAGTGTTTGAATTTGTCGATAATTTTGAGCCTAAAATCTACAATGATGCTTTAAATTCTGCAAATGCTTCTTATGGTTACATTCAATTAATGATGAAATAAATTCTATATATGTGAACACTACTTGGATTCTTGTGCCTAATCCTGAAAATTGTTTTGTTGTTGACCGTAAGTGGCTTTATAAGGTTAAGAATGAGAATGATGGTGTTAGATTTAAAGTTATATTAGTTTCTAAAGATTTTACTCAGAAAGAGGGAATTGATTACACTGAAATATTTACACCTACTGTTAAATTTACTAATGTTAGAATAATGCTTGGTTGAGAACTTAAACAGCTTGATGTCAAAGCTACTTTTCTTGGATGATTTTTTTTTGATGAGACAGCCTGAGGGCTTTGTTGATAAATCCAAATGTAATCATGCGTATTTACTTAAGAAATCTTTGTATGGCCTTAAACAGTCCCTTAGGCAGTGGAATAAGATGTTTGACGATTGCATGCTATCTTTAAAATTTCATTGAAGTAAAATTGATAATTGTTTGCATTTTAAAGATGTAAAAACTCCTATATTTTATTATTGTGTTGATGATATGTTGTTAACAAGTCCTTGTCTTAAAACTGTTGATCATAACATAAATTGTTTAAGTGTAAAATCTGATATGAAATATTTGTGTGATGCCAAAAAGATTCTTGGTATGAATATAGATAGAGATAAGAAAATTTCTATGATATATTTGCATCAGTCTTCATATGTTGATAATATTTTACAGGAATTTTCTATGGTAAATGCTAAATCTGTAAATATGCCTCTTGCATCTCATTTTGTGCTTAGTAAAGATCAATCCACTAAGACTGAAACTGATTTGAATTCTATGAAGAATGTTCAATAAGCTAATGCCATTGGTTCTGTAATGTACCGATGGTAAGTACCAGACCTGATATTGCTTATGTTGTTTCTTGTTTAAGTAGGTATATGTCTAATCCTAGTATTGTGTATTGGAATATTGTTAATGGTTGTTATGATATTTTAGGCATTCCACTGATTAATGATTTAAAGTTTTCAAAATGTGAAAATGGAATCATGTTAAAAGGGTATGTTGATTCCAACTATGCTAATGATTGTGATAATTGAAAACCAACTACTTTTTATGTATTTACCCTGTGTGGTTCTAGTATTAGTTGAAAATCCCAATTGCAACAAATTGTATCTCTTTCCACAACTGAGTCAGAATATTTGCAACTAAGGAAGTTATTAAAGTAGCACTCTGGTTGAAAGCTTTGTTAATTGAAATTGGTTTATTAAAAGACAAGGTAGTTGTATTTTCAGATAGTCAATCAGGTATTCAGTTGTGTAAAAATTCAGCTTTTTAGGATAGAACGCAATATATTGATGTCCGTTTTCACTATATTAGGGATGTTGTTTCAAAAGGTTTAATAAAACTTGAAAATTCCCAACTGATTACAACCTAACGGATACGGGTATCAAGTTTCTACCCTTATCTAAGTTCAAAACGTGTTTGAAATTTTTAAATTTTGACAGTGGTGGTTAGTTCCCTGTTTTCCCTTATTTTTGACAGTTACTTGTGTGTTTGTAGCTAGTTGTTAAGCTTGGACTTTAATTTGTAGTGTGCTTATTATAACCGGGGACGATCACAATTTGGTGTGTACTTATTGTGATAAAGTCATAATTGTACTTTGTGTAAGTTAGGCAAAATGCAATGATGTTAACTGGTAATCCCAATAAGTCTAATTAAATCAACAATGAGCCAAAGGTGGAGATTGTTGGAATAATTGGTCCATTTGTTAAATGGCCTTGTTCTAAACAAGGTGAGCCAAAATGCAGCCCACTAAAAACCACTAGCCAATTTGTTATCCCATTTGTGAACCTGGTTCATAGACCTGTACTGTGGGATCCAATTAAATATTTTGTGGACCCTCTATTTGTGATATGGATTGTTATTGTGAGGACTTAATCTGGATCGTTGCTTGACCCAATTAAATGCCCTCCCCAAAACCCTAACCTCATTCTGCTGAGTTCCACTTCTCTCTCTGAAGCTTCTAAAACCTCTCATCTCTTTGTGTGATATATATCTCTCTCTTTAGATATCTCAACCTCTCGTTGGTTTTTTGGGTGATTCTTGGGATTTTAGTGTTACATCTGTGAGAATCTCCTTCGAGTTCACCTTCTCTGTGTGTGAATCCTTTATTTCTGAGTGAATTAGTGTTAGGGTGATTTGGGGGATTTTTTTCTAAGGTTTTGTTGGGAAAATTTATGTATAGATTTTGATGATACCATGTAAAACTTTGATTAGGAAGTTGGCACCCCATTTCAAATGTAATTCAACTTGTAATAGATAGGGTTGTATGAGCTGAGTTGAAGTCAGCCAAGTTGAAGATTACAAGACTTGACTGAAGATTGAAGTGAAGACCCAGTTGTGTGTCAGCTGTGTGAAGTGAAGTGAAGATTCGGTCAAGTGACAGAAAAGTTGTCTCAGTCAGCTGACTGATAGCAAAGTCATTCCATAATGATTGGAATTGAATGTCAAAGGGGTATGCAGCAGACAAGACTCGAGAAAGCTGAAAGAGATCCGTTGTCAAGACAAGTCAAGATTTTGCCAGAAATAGGCATGTGTCAGGCTGCCAGAAATAAAGTTGTTTTGTTGAAAGAGTGCAAAAAGCAAGGGACCAATGAAAAGCACTTGGAATTCTGCAGAGTTTAAGGAAAGGTTGTAGAGCATTAAATTCAAGGTACGGTCTCCATCAATGCTGCAAGACAAGACAAGCCAACAACCTACGAAGTGCTGTTTGAAAATTGTGTTTATCTCTTCAACGGACATATTTTCAAACATGCACTATAAAAAGGCTGAGGAGTCATTTGAGAGAAGGTTACCAAACCTATGAACGAGCATAAGCATTCAAGCAATAACCTGCAAATATCTCTCAAGCTTACAAAGAAATCCTCAAGCCTAAACTCGAAGGAAATCAATCCAACACACTCAGTGAAGGAAAGACAACTTCATCAGTTGAAAAGAAAAAATTGTTTTCAAGAACAAAGGGGTCTTCTCCAAGGCTGAAGGAGAAGTATTGAGGTTCCATTGAACCAAAGCTTTGAACCTGTTGGAGGGCTACGTGATCAAGTCCAAGGGTTTGAAGGAAGCTGAAGTAGCAGGATAACCATCTTGTGAAGAAGTTGAGTCCCAGGAGCAGTAGGCTGTGTGATCAAAGCTGACTCGGACTGTTAACTACTTTGTAACCAAATCAAGTTGCCTAGTGGATTCTTCCAGGAGTTGGAGAAGAGTGGATTAGAGGAATTACCCCATCCTCGAACCACTATAAAAACTGCTTGTGTCTATTTACTTTTCAGTGCACTTTATTTCTTGCATTAATTTCATATATGTTGATAAGTTAAATTGCTTAAGTCTGCTGATAATAACATTGCTAAAACAAGTGTTGAAAAAGGTACTTAAAACTCTAAGGGTGAAAAGTCTTCCACTGGTAAAACTAAGTCAATTGCATTTCTATGTGTTAGCTGAAAACAACTAAGTTATACTATCAACAGCTTAGTCGAGTCTGTTGAGTGGGTAACTTTGATGTGTAAGCCAACTTAGTTGTCCCTCAAGGATTTAGCTTACTTGAGCCAACTCTTAAATTATTTAAAAGGACTAAAATCAAAAAGTTGGTAAAGTTTATTCAATCCCCTTCCCCACTTCTAAACTTTACATATCACCCCTTGGGACCTACAAGTTTCTTGGGATATGTTTGGAATCTTGGAAGGTTAACGTGTTGCAAGACATTGTGGCTTCCTCTTTGGTTCTCCGGGCTTGATACGTGGTGACTTGTACAATTGAGGTGCTCAGTTCCTGAGCTGACTTCCAATCTAAAAGATTTAGGGCTTTCGCCCGTATTTGGTTACTGCGTTTATTTTATGTATTTTCTATTATCTTCTACCTAGAGTTGGTTTTGTACTAATTAGGTATTTTTATCGAGTCTGTATTTGTGGTTTGTGTCTCTATCGAAGTGGATATATACCCAACAGAAACCTTCAACCGATTATTATTCTGATCCGAGCTCATAATTTCATATAATTGGCAAACATATTAAAAACATAAGTCATGATCAACTCGAATTGCTCTAATAACATCTCCCCCATAATGCACTATTAATCTAATTTGATTTTGTGTACATACCTTTAAACATGTACAAGAAATTGAAAACAAAAAATATCTTCAAACATGTACAAAAAATTAGTAAAACTAATAAACGCGTTATCTTTTTTTTTCTTCAAACGTGTACACGTTAAATATTTTGATATTACAAAAAGGATTATATGAGTGGGGAACAGAACACTTGACAAAGGTTAAAAAGCCTAACCAAGATGTCATGAGACACATGAGTCTTGGCCATGTTAAATATTTAATTAAAAGAGTTAAAGATGGAGAGAGGGATTTTGAGAGAGAGTAAATGAGAATAGTATTGGTTCGGCAGGTGCATTTAACGTGTTTCGCTAAGTCCGTGGCATTTATGTTAACTAGTAATCCCGCACGTGCGTTGCACGTGTATTTTTATTTTAATATTATTATTTTATCATTCAATTTATATTTATAGTAATATTTATATAAGGTAAATAAAAACAAAAAATTATCTATCAAAGATTCAAAGTTATAATTTCAATTATAAATTTAAATATCAAATTAATCTCATTTATATTTTTCAATTTACGTTTATCTCTATATTACTATTCTCTCTCTCTCTCTCTCTCTCTCTCTCTCTCTCTCTCTCTCTCTCTCTCTCTCTTATATATATATATATATATATGTGTGTGTGTGTGTGTGTGAAACGTGTGTATTCATATTGAACTTGTATTGTTGAAATAGTATCACAAAATTTTTCCTACTCATTTCATAGTACTATAAGAAATAACTAAAATATGTACAATATGAAAAGGCTGATTACTATTGAAATAGAATGTAGATTGGTTGTATATTCATTTCGTCCATTTTCATTTTCTGAGAGAATAGTTGTGAAATTTTTCTTAAAAGTCAGAGTTGGATGTGTAGAGAAAATGTAATGATTGTGTTCATGTGATGAAGAATCTTTTAGAAATGTTGATTGTTTGAGAAAAAATTTGTGGAAAAAATAATGTAAAATATAATGAAAGAAAATTGAATAAAAATGAAAAATTGATCCAAAAATAGGCAATATGGATCTCATTTTATACCTTTTGTTATCAAGATTAAGAGAAAAATAATAAAAACAGTGATATATTAAAGAAATTATCGGAATTCTTTATATGAATAGAGTAAAGAGAGAGAAATAAATAGTATAATTGAGTATTGGAAAGTGTGAGAGAGAAAGAAAAAAATGAATTATTTTGGAGAGAAATGAGATTTTCTTTGAAAATTTTTCATTTCTTTCACAAACAACCACACTTTCAAAAATATTTTCTCTCAAAATGAAAATTTTGGAAAAACTTTCACAACCAATCACAACCTTAGTAGCCAACTTTTAAGCTGCATTAATTAGAATTATATAAAAATTAGCTTTCCAAAATTATGTGTATACTACATTAACTATTATACTTGTCATTTTTTTTAAACTTAATGATTTTTTTCATTTTGATCCATTTGGCGTATTGTGTATCAAATTAATCATCTTTTTAGTTTTTATGATCTTTAGTTTCACACTCATATTACACATTAAAATAAAAAATAAATATAAATATATTTACGCAAAAATTTATTTTATAACGAACTTTAAAAATTATTCATTTGGGCTATTGGACATCAATTCATATTTAGACTATTTGTGAATGTATAATTATTATTTGAGTTTAGCCATTATTTCATAATTATATTAGATATTGTATATATACATACATAACATTATATATATATTCATGTCAGAAGACAAATATACAGTCTTGAATGTATTTTTTATGATTATGATGTATAATTTTTTTCTTTTTTGGCTTCATCAATAAAACAGATTGAATTGTATTTCCACCATGCATTGCATGAGGTCACATCTAGTATCTACAATATAAGACAAATAAAATATTTTATTTGCTTCACAGGAATTATATTAATCTAAACATGATTGCCAGCAAAATTCATTAATGCATTACAATTATAATTATAAGATACAAAAAAATATGAGATCCCAAAAAAATCTTAAAATTGCACTATTTTTAAGCACATTTGTAAAGGAAAAAACTGACAAAAAATATTATAGACAAAATTAGTATAATATAGTTTATAGATTAGATGCCAATAATATATAAATTGATAATAATAATTAATTTTAAACATAATCCAATCATATATATATACACACACATGTATTCTAAAAATTAGATGCCAAAAATATAAGATTCAAAATTAATCTTATTAGCTGCATTTTTTAAGCACAATAATAAGGAAATAAAAAAATTATGAAAATATTTATTTATTTATAGCTAAAATTAGCTAGTCTGATTAAGGCAGGAAAAATCAAACTTCTACTATTATATAGGTGGGAACCGATAAAATCATCACATAAATAATAGGAAAAAATCAATATTGTAATAATAATAATAATAATCAAAAGTCAGTATCAAGAATAATTAAAAATAAACAATACATAATTCAAAATATAACTTAAAAAAATACAACAAAACTATCAAGAATAATCAAAAAAGAAACAAATATTCTTTAGTAAAATTATCGAAAAACATTCATACAGATCTACAATATAGTTTATATAAAAACTTTTGTTTAGTGCGGAATTCATAGTTCAATACTATCGATGTTGGTAGGATATTTGATAAAGACGATAATACGGGGAACATTAAGATGAAGTCATATTTGGTGATTATGCTTCAAATTTAGGATCAACAATATCGAAGTGTCTATGTAAAGCAATTTAAGTAGTATAAATATAAGATGATTCAACATAAATAATAAGCTGGCAAAAAATTTGTCAACAAAATTAATTGTTAATTCAATGGTAAAAGATACGAAGATTTTAAGGGAATCTCCCTTTAATTATTCTGCTGAATATAATAAAAAAATTTATCCATTGAGTAATTTAGGAAAGTTTGAATAGTTACCTGGAAGAATAACAATTCAAACTTTAAAACTTGATTAATAGTATACAAAAAAAAGTCACAGTCCATTATTGAAACAAAGATTGTATACATTTTTTAAAATATGAATAATATATATGAATAGAAATGATCGTCAAGAATCATAGCAGTAATAATGTCATTTAAAATATTAAATAATTATAATCATAGACTATATATTTTTAAAATATGAATAATATATAGATATAATTGATCATACAAACTCACTTTTTTGGTATAAAGTAGGAATACCATATATAATATTTTCCTAATTTATATACATATAAAGTAGGAATATCATCTATAACATTTTACTAATTTATATACATATAAAAGTAGGAATACCATTTATAATATTTTTCCTAATTTATATACAAAATATTTGAACAAATCAAGATCAACTGTTAGGATTGTAAAATAAAATATTTCCGAATATAAGAAGTAAAATGAGCGAAAAAAATTTGTTTCGCACATCTGCTGTTATATGTATATAGATTGATAGATATTAATTTTATAATAAATTCTACAAATACTGTCTATGAATAAAAATATAATTAGATACAATCCATTATTTTACTAAAGCTTAGTTTTCAGATTGTTTCAATCAATAATTGATCTTATTTATATGATTGATTAAAAATAATAATAAATACTTATTGTATCTATAGAAATAATTATCGTGAATTTATTGAATGTATAAGACAATTATAGGATTGATTATGTAGTTTTTAAATTTTGAAAATTCCTAAAATTACTACAATCATGAATGGAAAAAATAAGTCAACAAAATATTTCTATTAATAAAAAATCTTGTCGTTGACTTACCAAAGCAAAGAACTACCAATTTTGGATAAGGCTAAAAACATGCCTTAGTTAGGAGATTCTCGTATTGATTTTTGAAAAAACGTACCTTAAGATTAAAGATCTCTCAATATAAGAAATTTACAATTTATTACCTTAAAAAATATATTAAAAATACAACAATTGGTCACTCGGAAATATGATTAGAAAATACTAATTTATTATATATAAATTAAACATGTTATTATTCAAATCATTAGAAATTTACCATGTTTAAAAAATCAATATTAAAATATTTGATTGCTCAAAAGCTATATACATTACAAATACAATAATTTGACTTAAAGATTTACAAAACTTAGTAACAAATATTCGATTGCTCAAAATCTAAATACATATTTTTTCTATAAATTAGATTCCAAAAATATGTAAACCAACAACAATAATTAATCTTAAAATAGTCCAATCTATATATGGGTAATTTAAAAATTAGATGCCAAGAATATGAACACATTAATAAGAAAAAAAAATTAACAAAAATGATTATACGGATTTAGTTGCCAAAAATCTGAGCACATAGATTAGGGGAAAATTGACAAAAATAATTGTATATAAATTAGCTAGTGTCATTTAGGCGGGAAAAACCAAACTTCTGCTATTATATATATATAGATTAGCCCACAATACTCATAAAAGTCTTGCTTATGTTGTATTAAAGCCCAAAAATTTGACACAAATATTATACAAAATTTGCTTGCACGCCTCTCCTTCTTCAAGTCACCTATGGTTTCCCGTACGATAAATCGTTTCTTTCTCCGCCACAAATCACAATACCAGAAATTAGGCATGTGATTTACTAAGGAAGTTGGTAATGATTAGAAATTTTCATAGGCATTTTTTTAAGAATACTCATAGGCTATTTATTTGGTTAAAGCTAATTTCATAGTTTGGACATTCACCAATCACCACGTGAGATAAGCCTTACGGACCCGTTTGTTTGGTATATTTAACTAAGGAATCTGATACATCATATTTTTGTGTTTGGTAAATAAAACAAATATCTCAAAAACTAGGAATATTGAAGTTTAAGTGCCAATTTGAGTTCATTTTCATTTTCTTTATTATATTCAGCATTTTCAAAGTAAAAAAAAATTATATTTTTGTATAAAAATTAAAAAAAAAAATTGAATTAATCACATTTCTATGTACATAGGATTCTAATCTATAAATGTATGTCAATTAACTAAAAGATGCAACATAATCTACAAATTCATATTATATATATTAAGTTTGTTGTTTAATTTTTTACTAGAATCGCACTCGTGTGTTACACGAGATTTTTCAGTGTCACAAATTTAAAAGATAACATATTTAAAAAATAGTATATATAACCACGAGCTTATAGCTCAAGTGGTATCGTTCACCCTTTGTAAGGGTATTGACCAGGGTTCGAACCCGGTATCTTTCAGTTTCTTTGAAATTTATCTTATCCCCTCCAACCAGTACTCCCACCTTATTTGAAAAAAAAAGATAGTGTATATAGAATCCTTGATTTTTGGATTATTTGTTATCTTTTAAGTTTGAAAATATATATTATGTCAGAGTATTTATCAATAAAAGTATCTTCGGATAGATTTGATCAACATCGACTTTTCAAACTAATTGTGAGAAAATCCTTTATTTTTGGGATTATATTTTATATTTTTACAATCTTGATTAAATTTTTTTGTATTTTAATTTTGTACATATGATTGCCGCATAGATTAATGTGAAGCCACCACATGGAATTGAGAGAATGAGAAGTAAACAAATATCCAAGATTAATGAGGTGATGACATGTGTCAGCTTTGTTTTTTTCTTTTAGTATATAGGATAAGTGCTTGTACTCAAAAAAAAAATATAGGGAAGGTGCTTGCTACGTCTAAGAAGTAGATCCAGTGTTGGCTCGATGGGCTAATGAGAAAAATTAGGTGGGGCTGAGATTCTATGAATCTCTCAAACCAAATTACCGTGTTAAATAGACATGGTCCTTTTTGTGCCTATGAAATTGTAGCCCATACCAGCCTTTTTATCGGACCAATCGGCCCAGCCCGACGGACCAGGTTGTTTTGCCAGCACTACTAGAAAAATGTATTTTCTAAAACTTTTTTTGTCTTATACTTTATTTCATTAATATATATTATGCATGCTTTATCAGTACTAGTTTTTGACCCATGCAATGCATGGGGTGTGAATTTTTGAATTTGTCTTTTATCGTCGTACGTTGGCCTATCATAAAGAGTAATGAATACCGTTAATGTTTTTTTTTCCCTTTGAAACGGCGTTTGTATGTGGACATTTCTGTTAGTCCAAGTGGCTACGATAATCTAGAGGAGGGGTGAATAGATTATGCCGATTTTTTGCAAATCGCCCTCTTTTTCGAAAGAACAAATAAATGACAAGAATGTAAGTGCGGAAAAGGTCGCGGAAATATATTCGGCTTCGGCCGTTGAAAGTGAAACACAATTTTGTTTCTTTGAAAACCAAGAAACTAGGCAATCGCCTAAAAATTGACATGATCCGAAAGTACTTTTACGATCATCAATATTCCCCGCATAATCCGAATCACTATAACCTTTAAGAGAAAAATTTTTATTCTTTGGATAAAATAAACCATATTGAATAGTGCCTTTCAAATATCGAAAAATCCTTTTAACGGCATTGATATGAGATTCTTTGGGATTGCTTTGAAAACGAGCACATAAGCATACGACATGAAGAATATCCGATCTACTTGCGGTTAAATAAAGCAAACTACCAATCATACCTCGATATTTGGATTCATCAACCGACTTGCCTTTTTCATCTTTGTCAATCTTGACGTTTGTTGCCATTGGGGTAGACACGGTTCTTCCTTCTTCAATGTCGAACTTCTTTAGAAGATCTTTTGTATACTTTGATTGTGAAATGTAAATACCTTCTTGGCATTGCTTAATTTGAAGTCCAAGGAAGAAATTGAGCTCCCCCATCATGCTCATTTCAAATTCACCTTGTATCAACTTGAAAATTTCTTGCACAAGGATTCATTAGTAGCACCAAAGATAATATCATCAACATAAATTTGCACAAGTAAACAATCTTGCCCTTTTTCAAACACAAAGAGGGTAGTATCAACTTTACCTCTTGTAAAACCATTTTGCAAAAGAAAAGAGCTAAGTTTATCATATCATGCACGGGGTGCTTGTTTTAAACCATACAAGGCCTTTTTAAGTTTATAAATATCATTTGGCCTAGACAAATTTTCAAACCCCGGAGGTTGTTTTACATAGACTTCTTCTTGAATAAAACCATTTAAAAATGTAGATTTAACATCCATTTGGTAAAGCTTGAAATTATTAAAACAAGAATAGGCAAGTAGAATACGAATAGCTTCTAAACGTGCTACGGGTGCAAAAGTTTCATCATAATCAATACCTTCTTCTTGACAATACCCTTGAGCTACTAACCTTGCTTTGTTTCGAACAATATTGCCTTGTTCATCGAGCTTGTTTTGAAATACCCATTTTGTACCAATAATTGTTTGAGATGGAGGACAAGGTACCAATTCCCAAACATCATTTCTTTCAAATTGAGTCAACTTCTCTTGCATTTCTAAAAACCAATCCTTATCTTCAATAGCTTCCTTAGCATTTTTAGGCTCTTTTTGAGATATAAGAGCTTTATCGGCAAATTTTCCTCGAGTCATTACTTTATCAATGGGATCACCAATAATAAGATCTTTTGGGTGATCTCCCTTAAATTTCAATGCTACGGGAAGATCCGAAGTATCACCTTTGTCTTCTTGAGGAACATTTGAGCTTGAAGGTTGATCATTTTGAGCATCATCTTGAAAAATTGGTTCAATAACATCCTCTTCATCACTATCATCATTGGGTATCCTTTCAACACCCGAGGCTTCATTGAATTTGACATGGATGGATTCTTCAACAACCATACTAATCTTATTGTAAACCCAATATGATTTGCTCTTGGTTGAATACCCGATAAATATTCCTTCATCGGCCTTAGGATCAAGTTTGTCTAATTGATCCTTAGTATTCAAAATAAAACACTTACATCCAAATATTTTGAAATAACTAATATTTGGAGTTCTTCCTTTCCAAAGCTCATATGGAGTTTTATTCATTTTAGGACGAATATAAACTCGATTAATGACATAGCAAGCGGTACTTACGGCTTTGACCTAAAAATATTTTGGAAGTGGAAATTCATTGAGCATGGACCGACTCAATTCTTGAAGTGTCCGATTCTTCCTTTCGGCTACTCCATTTTGTTGAGGTGTCCTTGGAGCCGAAAAATTGTGACCATATCCCTTGGTTTCACAAAAGACTCTACATAACTTAACAAACTCATTAACGGCATCGCTTTTATTTGCAAGGAAAAGAGCCCAAGTATATCTAGAAAAATCATCGACTATAACAAAAGTCTAATGTTTTCCACTTAGACTTGCCGTACCAATATCCCCATACAAATCTAAATGAAGAAGTTGTAGAGGCTTGGTTGTGGAAATTTCATTTTTGGGCTTAAAACTACTCTTAACTAATTTGTTCTTTTGACAAGTGTCACATAAGCCAAGATTTTCAAAATTCAATTTGGGTAGTCCTTTTACATGTTGGTTTTTGTAAATATTTTGCAAATTTTTATATCCAACATGTCCAAGTCGCCTATGCCATAAACTAGTTAAATTATTATTGGCGACAAGACAAGAAACATTTTGACTAATCAAATCACTTGTACAAATTTTGTAAAGATTGCATTTTCTATTTGCTTCACAAATATTTTTATCATTTTTGGAAATAAGGCATTTTTATTTATAGAAAACAACATTATAATTTGAATCACAAAGTTGGCTAACACTTATCAAATTATACTTAAGCCCTTCTACTAAAAGAACATTACTAAGAGAGAAAGAAGAGTTACCAATTTCTCCATTTCCAAGAATTCTTCCTTTGCCATTGCCGAACATGACCATACCCTCTTCTTGAAGTTTGATGTTGGTAAAAAGTTCTTTCTTTCCGGTCATATGGCGTGAACATCCGATGTCCACGAGCCATTTTGAATCCTCCATGGTTGTTATAGCCCCTATAACCTCGTTGTTTTCGTTGTCTATGGCCATAAGACCATGTTCGGATTCTCCTTCTTCATCGGATGTGGCAAGAAGTTCATCCCAAGTCTTGACATCCGCATTTAAAGCCTTCTTTTTCGGAAAAGGCTTTTTCTTCTTTTGTTCCTCCTCCTCGAGTTTTGGGCAATCGGCTATGAAGTGCCTGGATTTTCTGCATTTAAACACGAGTTGTCTCTCGGTTTTTTTGCCTTATTTTTATTCACAAATTTTGCAAATTTCCGGAAAAGTGTGGCCGTCTCTTCATCATCCTCATCATTATTATAATATGAATTATTAGAAGAAGATGCTAGACCTTTAGGAATATTTTGCGTACCCGATTGAGTGTTGGATGGTTTGGAATTTTTCCTCTCCTTAAGATAGACTTCGTAAATGAAGAGGTTCCCGATAAGCTCATCGAACTTGAGTGTTTCGAGATTTTGTGCTTCCGTAATAGTCGTCACCTTTTCGGACCATGAGCCGGGAAGAGCGTTCAATACCTTGGTCACCTTGTCTTCTTCGGAGATGACCTTCCCAAGAGCCACAAGAGGATTGACAATGTTGTCAAGCCTTTCCACCATTTTTGATATACTTTCACCATCATGCATATTGAAATTTTCAAAGTCTTTCACAAGCATTATTTTTCTTGATGGCTTCACTTTCTTTGTGCCCTCATAGATGGTTTCTAATTTTTCCCATACTTCATGTGCCGACCTTATGCCTCTTATGCAATTATACTCGGTGGCGGTAAGAGAGCAATGTAAAATATTTAAGGCCTTACCATTTAGAGAGAAAGCCTTCTTGTCATTTTCATCGAACTCCTTGAAAGTTTTGGGAGCCGAGGTGCTGTCCTCCAATTTCTTGGTTGGTTGATCAACTCCTTCAATGACCACATTCCAAATATCAAATCCGCACCCTTGTAGAAAGCACTCCATACGGTTTTTCCAAAATGCGTAGTTGTTGGCGTCGAATAGTGGTGGCTTGTTTGTGGAGGCGCCGGTGGTGAGATAAGCTTCGTTCGTAGCCATGGATCTTTCCTCTTTACTCGGAATGAGCTAGCCAAAGAGTTTGGCTCTGATACCACTTTTTAGTCCAAGTGGCTACGATAATCTAGAAGGGGGTGAATAGATTATGCCGATTTTTCGCAAATCGCCCTCTTTTTCGAAAGAGCAAATAAATGACAAGAATGTAAGTGCGGAAAATAAACAACACTCGATGATTTATAGTAGTTCAACCCACCTAGAGTCTAATCTACTACCACCCCGGTATATTCGAAGTGGATTTCAAAAAGAAAAAAAGTTTTATTAACAATTACCACAATTGTTACAACACCACCTTTGAAGATTACCACAATCTTCTTATAACACCTTCAAGGAGATTACCACAATCTTCCTTCAACACCTATGAAGAGTACCACACTCTTCAACAACTAAGATCACCCAAGTGTGTTCTTACCACAATAACACTAACAAGGATATCTTATTTTGGATGATATAAAAATTCAAGATTACAACTCAATAAATGAAGTGTACAAACTTTGAGTGCAAGTGTAATCAACAATAAAAAGCACAGACCTCAAGATTGTGCAAGTGCAAGAACTTAGGCTATTGCAACAAAAATGTAAAAATGAAAGCTTTGGGAATTTTGCAGATTTCTTGTTGTATTGTATGCTTGTGTGTTGTATCTTGTGTCTTCAAATCATCCTCTATTTATAGAAGAGTCTTCACAAACATAGGCTCCTCCTTCTTCACTTTTGTCTACAAAAATAAGATCACAAGATGTAGAAATAATGTACAAAATTGATAAAGTAAATCTTGCTGATAATGGATTTCCAACGGTTTGAATCTGACCGGTCGCTATGTCTAAATTTCGAACGTTAAAAAGTAGATGCGATCCATACACAGGATGGAGGGGGGATCGACCGGTCCGAGGGGGGTCCGACCGGTCGCCCTAGGGGTCGACCGGTCGGCCCTCATGGGGACCGGTCTCCCTCCCTAATTTTTCAAGCCCAGAGTGTTCTATTCTCAGTTTTAATACTTTCAGGTACCGGTCGACCATTTGCTCGACTGGTCGACCTCCTGGACTTTTTCAAACTTCTCATTTCTGTTTCAAAAATCATTCCCAGGTACGGGATGCCCTATAGGGCGACCGGTTGGCCTTAAAACAGAAGTATTGTCCAATTTTTTGTCAAATATAAACTTCAAAAAATACTCCAAAAAATTAGTAAAAAATATTTTAAATCATTTGGGAATATTTGGACAATATTTAAAAACATTGTTTTGGTGTAAAAACTCATTTAAACAAAATCATCAAAATCTTGATAAAAATATTTGTCTAACAATTTCTTTGGATTTTTTTTAAATACTTTTAAGATGATGATATATTGATGACCATTTGTTTGGTTGTTAATCTTATAAATAATATCATTTCTTGTATATGTTTTATATCAATAATTTCCATAAAATCATATACCTAAATATAACTACTTCAAATATCGTATGTGTTGTTATAGTTATTGTACATATAAAATATATGAAAACAGAGAAAGAATTGACAGAATATATATTATTTTTAAGATTAACAACCAAATAAATAGTCATCAATATATCCACACATATATATCCTTTCTTATATATGTTTTTCTTGTACTAAAAACATATGGATGTTACTATAGAATAATATTCTATGATATTCTCATAATTTCTCTCCCTTGGTTAAATTTTCTTTTGACTTAATTTATAATAATGCATGGCTTAATAATAGCTCTAGAAAAAAAGATATTAATTGTATACAATACATTTTTATCTCATATTCATGTATTGTATCATCCTGCAGTAAGAAAACTTGACATTTTACAAACCTTTTATGCTACAATCGATTTAAATATTGATACGATATTAAAACAAAAAAGATTCTAGACCTATGGGTCATGGAATACACACTCTAAATTGTTCACAATGTTTCAATCATTGTATGCTGGTTTCTCGTAGAGTCAAACCAAATGGAGTTTCATCGCCCATTTTTGCTTAGTTATATCGACATCCTTAATCAGTGTGAGCATAGATGTTTCATTAATTCATTCCTTAAGAATGGGAGAGAATGATTGACAGAGGAGTTTATTAATATTAGTACTCAAATTGCACAAAAAATAACTACAATGCAAAACCATATTTATAGGTGAATTAGCAAGTATAATTAAGGAAATTCTTTGCTATAATTATTTATTATATAGTATAAGCTTAATAGAAGATTTTAATTTTCTATATTCTTTTTTGAAATATCTTATTCGATATTTTGTAATTATTTTTGAAAGAATTCCGGATTTCTAGTTGAGATAAGAATCTTATATTTCTTGATATTTTTTATGCAAAATCATAATATTAGATTTTGATTTCCTATATTGATTTTCGGAATATTTTTTCCAATATTCGAATTTGTAATTGAGATATGAACCTCATATTTTTGGAATACTTGTTATGCATACAATATTATTACAAAATTATCAACCATAAATAATAAGTGATTTCTTTATTTTTATTTTTATTTATGGATAGAAATTTTATTGCAATTAATCAAATAGTCAAACTTTCATATAATTGCAAAATTTACTATAATCAATGTATATTTTGAATAAATAAAATCAACGAATAATATATAATCGGAAATAAACTAATTAGAATCCCAAAAAAATGTGTTTGTAGTTGTAACAAAATCAGGATAAATACTGAAATCGTCTCTGGAAAATATTTTGACTACAATTTTTAAGTGACTTTGTTATTATATATATAGATATATATAGATTAAACAAAATCATGTTTTATATTTGTCATCATAATTTTAGTAAAAAATGAAACATTTCAAAAGAATAAAAAATATTCTATTTTTACATATACATAGATATAAAAAAAAGTGTCTAACAGACAAATTCATGTTTAATTGTTAAAATATACTACTTTGAAAGCTGAATAACAAAATACGTCGATAAGTATAAAAATGTTTTCTGTTAACCTGAAAAGTATGTTCATTAAATATTAAAAATAATTTTCTATATAGAAAACACTATTATGAATATAATTTTATTTGAAATATAAATTTAATTTAATAATACATAAATAAATGTAACGTTATGTATGGATATATGTGATATATATATATATATATATATATATATATAACATATACTTTTGGATACGCCCACCTAACAACTATACATATATCACAAATACCAAAATACATAAATTTACAAATTAATGTTCCATATCCAAAATGTATAATTATTATAGCTCATTACAAAATAAGTTTTTTAGTAAACATATCTTATATCTATTTTTATGTGTATTGTTTATTTTATATATGCAATATGGGTGTCAAATCGATAATCGTAAAAATACGATTAATTTGATATATTATACGTTAAAAAGGGATAAAAAAACAAAAAAATATTAAATTTTACAAAAAAAAAATAAAAAGATAAATATAATAATTAATGCAGTACACACATAGATTTGGAAAATTTATATTATATAATGGCTTTGCTACTATATATACATATAGATTTTCCAAAATTAATGTACTAAAATCAATGTTACTTGTTATAAATATATTTTACTAATTCTAGAATGACGTTTTAAGCGGGAAAAAGTTTTGGTTACTATTTATAAGTGACTCTCTTTATATATATAGATTAATAAAGTATTATTATTATTATTATTTTGAGTAGAATGGGAGAAAATAGGAGATAAGGCACACGCATTGGTATGAAATCAAATACAAGGTTAATCGTACTCATAACATAATTTTAGATTAATTTTAAACATCATCACATATATAGATAGATATAGGATATCTGTGGCTTTAAGCAAAGACTTTTGTCTTTTTTCTTTTTTTTTGATCGGTACAAAAACTTTTGTTTTGTATAGATAGATATATGAGTGCGGGTAAATCCCGTCGCGTTGCATATTCGTTTCTGACTTTTGCATCAACTTATACAAATCAATATAATGATGTTTCTACTTGATATCGACACTGTCACTGTATATAAATAATTTATATACACATGTATACACCCACTTTATATTGCTAAATCAATAAACAAAACAGATTGTTTTCCCCTAAAACCAGCCAAAACGCGTCAACCACCTTTGGAAAAAAAAAACCCAGAGTTTCAAGATTCATACATATATATATAACACCACAGGAGGAGTTGAGTTGATAATCACCATCTCTTGAAAAGCATGGCGGCGGTGGAAGCGGAAGGGGTGGCGGAGGAGCTGAGATCCACCTACGCCACCGGCAAGACAAAGACTTTTGAGTGGCGGGCATCGCAGTTGAAAGCCCTTCTCAAAATAGTCACCCACCACGAGAAAGAAATAGTCGAAGCTTTACGTTGTGATCTCAACAAACCAGAACTTGAAGCTGTTGTTTATGAGGTCAAATTAATTTGATTATTTGTCTTGAACGTGTTTGTGTTATTTCTTGATTAGGAATGGTTTTGGCAATCGATCATCTTGTCTTTCTCTCATCGTTCCAATCAATCATTGCGTGTATCTTGATATAAATGATGTGGTAAAGACTTTGTCTTTTTCTGCATTTAATGCTTTCTAACTTATTAATGGAGGAAAGGAGGATTCTGGGTTTTTTTTTTGTTTGATTGGTTGAAACTTCTGGTTCAGAAAGAAAAAAAAAAAACTAAAAGGGATCATTTAGATGCAAGTTGACTTTTCTTTTGATTTTATTTATAGTATTGAATTATTGTCAAGTTGGAAATAAGAGAAGATGCTTATTGAATGCTATTTATATTGTGGGAAATGTTTAGTAATTCTCTTCTTATTTGATTTAATGTTGTAACTCTAAATTCAGTGGAAATGCCAGTTGTTTTTCTCAAGTTTTTGGGACATAAGTTGTCTTCTTGATGATGTTGGCTCGTTTCTTTCCTCCAACTTTGCGTTTGATATTAAATTAAGTTTCTTTTTCATGTTGATCATCTTCATTTTTTGTGTCATCACACATATGTTCTGATGTAGATTGCTGCTGTAGCATCATCATGCAAATTGGCATTGAAGGAACTATATCATTGGATGAAGCCGCAAAAAGTAAATTCATAGTTGATTAAAAGCTTCAATTTTTTTATGGTTTTTTCTATCGTAAATAAATGAATAACAAGATGCTGAATTTCCATCATTGCAGGTGAAAACTTCGTTGCTCAGTTTTCCCTCATCAGCTGAAATAGTGACAGAACCTTTGGGTGTTATATTAGTTATATCAACTTGGAACTATCCTTTTTGTACGTCCATCCTAATTCTTATTTGAGGAGGCCTTATATGAGACTGTTTAATGGATCTAAGTTCATCAGACGGGTCCTAACACAAAAATATGGTTTGGATTCGGGTTGAAATTCTATTTAAATATAAGATCCGTTTCATGTATTATACCCATGAGACCGTCTCATACAATTTTTTGTATTCTTAATATGGTTCATGTCTTAAATTTTATTTGGCGCATATCAAGCATGCTTCAGTTCTACACCTTTGTTTTATGCATTCACGAATGAAGTCGTTGTTGCGTATAATATTTATCCAACACTCATAAAGTGCTATCTTTTGTCCTCTATCTTTCTTCCCGTCTTCTCTCATTTCCCCACAGTCTTGTCGCTCGATCCACTCATTGGAGCTATTGCAGCTGGTAATGCTGTAGTGTTGAAGCCATCAGAGGTTGCCCCTGCCACATCCTCGTTGCTTTCGAAACTTCTTGGAGAGTACCTTGATATATCGGCTGTAAAAGTTATTGAGGGTGCTGTGCCTGAAACCACTGCACTGTTGGAGCAAAAATGGGATAAAATATTTTACACAGGTAGAGATATTGTCAAAATGCTTTTGTGATAGTAATCCACCATTTAAGTTGTGTGCTTTAGAAAGTTAACACCTGCCTTCCATTCCCTAAGGTTGCATTTGGATTGAAGGATTTCAAATGACTCCATATACGATGAATTTGAAATTTACCGTAATAACTCCAAAAATAGCTTAAAACAGGAGCTCTAGGATTTGAATTCTATTGCATTATGATATTATCCAAACAAGTTCATTGGATTTGTTATTAAGAATTTGAAATCCTTAACTTCAAATCTATGAATCCAAGTGAACCCTAAGGTTTTATTTCTTTTATTGTTATCTTTGTATTATTTTGTTTGTGTGAACTTAATTTGAATAGAATAACTTGATGCCTCCAATGGATTCTTTCCATAATTGTTAATGACAGAAAAAACGCACAATGTAGGACATAGTGAAGTACTCTTTATCACCTATTGGTTGTTTGTTCGTTTTTCTTCAAAATATCCGCTCGTTTATTAGATTAAATAGTCATCGCATCCTGAACATAACAGCTCTGCATCTTCTTTTAACATTAAAACGACTTAGAAGGATGAAATTATTTGTTAAGCATTTTTCTCAATAACTTTATCAGTTCAAGTTACCAAACGAGTAACGTACAGGGAATGGCAAGGTGGGACGCATTGTGTTAGCTGCTGCTGCAAAGCATCTTACACCTGTGGTTTTGGAGCTCGGTGGGAAATCTCCAGTGGTGGTTGATGCAAACATCAATTTAAAAGTAAAATCTTTTGTTTGTCAAAGTTGTGCCAAAATACACACAAAACATTTTTTTGGAACACAACCATCATGTGTGATTGTTTCCTGTTATTTATTAATTAAGAGTAAATTACAAAAATTACCCATGAGGTTTAGACTAGTTACAAATTAATCCGGTTATCTTTGAAAAAATTACAAATACCCCCTCGAATTTGTATTTTCATACCATAGTACCCTCTCAAAATGTGCAATTTGTTAAAAAAAATGTCAAGAGGTATTTGTAATTTTCAAAGACAGCAGGATTTTTTTTTTTTGAATTAGAATAAATTTCAAGAATATTTTTTTTTTTAAATATTTCTATCATCTAGTAAAGTTGCTCTGCATTTGAAAGGTCGCGGCGAGACGGATAATTTCAGGCAAGTGGGGATGCAACAGTGGGCAAACATGTGTTTCCCCTGACTATGTAATAACTACAAAAGACAACGCTTCAAAAGTGGTGAGCAGTCCCATCTGATGAAGAGCCTTATTATTGTATACGGAAATGGTTTGGTTCATCTGTTCTAAGTCAAAGTTCTGACATGCATCTCAGGTCGATGCTCTTTCAGCTGAACTTCAGAAATTTTACGGAAAGGATCCTGTTGGATGTAAGGACTTGTCAAGTATTATAAATTCCCACCATTTTGACCGGTTGACAAAGTTACTGGAAGACCAGAAGGTTTCTGGTAAGATTGTTTATGGAGGTCAACGGGATAAAACCAATCTGTGAGTTTCAAAACGTGGTTGCCTTTTTTTCTTCTTCAGCAATGACAGTTATGTTTGTAGAATGCATGTTTATCGGTTTTGTTTCCAATTTTCCAGCAAGATTGCTCCAACTATCTTATTGGATGTCCCAAGAGATTCTCTGATCATGAACGAGGAGATTTTTGGTCCTTTACTCCCCATTATAACGGTAAATCTTAATAATTGTTTGCTACATCGTCCTTTTGAGCCACCTTCAAATGACATTTCTGCTAGCTTTTCCAGTATTTATTAGCGAAAGAAGAATCAATTTAAGGGATAATTACAAAAACACCCCCGAGGTTTGGGCTAATTAAGAAGTTTCAAAATTACAAAAAAAAAGAAAAGAAAAACCCTCAGGTTTGATTCTGTCTCAAATTTAAGGGGGGTAACTGTAATATTTCTTTTAAGGGATAATTACAAAAACACCCCCGAGGTTTGGGCTAATTAAGAAGTTTCAAAATTACAAAAAAAAAAAAAAAAGAAAAACCCTCAGGTTTGATTCTGTCTCAAATTTAAAAACACCCCGGGGAAGTAAAATTACAAAAAAAAAAAGAAAAGAAAAACCCCTCAGGTTTGATTCTGTCTCAAAATATTTCTACAAATATCAAGGGGGTTTTGAAATGTTTTTTTGCTTATGAATGAGGAAGAGGTAAGGGGAATCAAACCTTTAGAGGTTTTTTGCAATTTTCGAAAATCTCTGATTTTTTTTGTAATTAGCCCGAACCTCAGAGGTTTTTATGTAATTATCCCTCAATTTAATAGTGAAAGTTGCTGTGAGAACAAAGAGTGAATTTTAGCTCAGGACGTCTGATGGGGTAATTGATTATGGTTATTCTTTTCCTTTTCTTAATGAAGGTTAACAAAATTGAGGACTGTTTGGGTTTCATTAACGCTAAAGAGAAGCCACTTGCCGCATATCTGTTTACAAATGACAAAAAGCTAAAGGAGGAGTTTATAAGAAATGTTTCAGCAGGGGGTATGACGATTAACGACACTGTTCTACATGTGAGTCTTTCTCGTGGATTTATTATTGTTACGAAAGCTTTACAGCCTTGAGATTTGAAAACATGCCAACAAGATATCAAGCTTTTATAAATGCACATATATATAAACTTTTTCAGCATTTGTGGTGATCACCTCTGTGATGCGATCTAAATGTGCTCATGCACGCATCTATATTGCGATAGACAATGAGTATTAACATGTCCATGCATATAGAATTGTTAAATTAGGTGAATCAAACTTCAGTTACATGCTACTGCACTTTTTTTTTTTTCTTTTCCCGGTGGGGGATTGGTCAATCGAGTTTGTGACTTGTTACTAAATTGATTCTTGCTATATATTTATTTATTTATTTACGGGAACATCTCTTGTGCACTATTCTCATGCTTATGGGAAGGGAAAAAACCAAGTTGTGAAAGTTAAGCTCAAATTTTTAACTCATCATTGTAGGAATCTGAAATGAATCAGCATTAGTACAGGTCTTGTAGTACAGGTCTTGTGAAGGGAAACTTTTCATTAATCCTACCAATTAATTTTAAAGTCATACATACCGAAGTTGATGAGATCATGTCAGTTATTAAGGGGAACCTAAAGCTAAGAATTGTCAACATACATGTTCCCTTATAGTTGTTTCTTTCTTGTTTCGTCCTAGGTGTTTTTATTAGAGCCATCTTTCAATTGCAATACATTCAAAGTACTGCCCTTACCAGAAGGATAAATATAAGGAATAATTACAAAAACCACCCCTAAGATTTAGCTTAATTACCAAAAAAAACCTGTTTATCTTTCAAAATTACAAATACCAACTTGACATTTATCTCTATTTTACAAATTGCACCCCATGAGAGAGGGTTTCGTAACACCTTTAAGGGGTGTTTGTAATTTTGGATAATAACCAAAGTTTTTTGTAATTAGGTTAACCTCATGGATATTTTTTGTTATTATTCTTAGGGATAATTACAAAAACACCCTTGAGGTTCAGGCTAATTACAAAAAAAAGTTTGTTTTTAAATTGCAAAAAAACCCTTAAGGTTTGATCCGTTTTACATTTCCCCCCTTCATAAGAAAAAAACATTTAAAAAAACCCTTGACATTTAAAGAAATATTACAATTACTCCACAAATTTAGAGCATAATCAAACCTGAGTTTTTTTTTTTTTTTTTTTGTAATTTTGAAACATCTCTAGTTTTTTTTGTAATTAGCATAATCAGGGGTGTTTTTGTAATTATCCCTTATTCTTAAATAATAAAATGTTTCCTCAAAAAAAAAATAATAAAATGATTTTTTGAGATCTAAGTTGTACTAACAAAAGTGTTGGTGCAGTTTGCAGAGTCCGGTTTGCCATTTGGGGGTGTAGGAGAAAGTGGCATGGGAGCATACCATGGGAAATTCTCGTTTGATGCTTTCAGCCATAAGAAGGCAGTCTTACAACGTGGTTTTGGTGGAGAGGTTGCTGCAAGATACCCGCCTTATGATTCTGGGAAGTCAAGATTTCTTAGGGCACTTCTTGAAGGCAATGTAGTTGGCATGATTCGAGCTTTGATTGGTTGGTAAGATTTTTACTAAATTTGGCTAAGCTCGAGACTATACGGATAAATGTTTGTATAAATAATATTGTGGGTGTGTGTTTATGGATAGTTTCTTCAGAACTAGTCAATGGAAACGTATTGCTTGTTGCTAAATATGTGTAGAAATGTTACATTTGTTTTCATTGTCGTTATGGATTTGATGCAAAGCATAATTGCTGGAACTTGTACGCTTTGCCTCATCTCATTACAAAGAACTTGTTTCGCTATCATATTGTACGATTGAATAATCAATATACTCTTTGCTATTGCAGAATTATTTCGCTCAATATTGTACATGTAGTTTCCATCTCTTGTGTTAACAATTGGATTTGCCATGCCTAATCAAAAACCTCCAAGTTAGTTTTGGAAAATCACAATAATTTTCCACTTATATACGTATTGTCATTATTGAAAGTGTAACATGTAGTAAATCAATTTACTCGATTATGTATATATATTCTAATTAGGGGACAACAAAAAGAAAAAAAAAAGTATATATATATATATATATATATATTGCTAAATAACTGTAAACACAAAAGATAATGCAATTTTGGGCAAGCATTAGCACAAGATAGGTGTTATAGGGATCATTATTCATTAGTAATTAGTATATTCCAGAAGTAGAACAGAGCTCAATCCTTTTTCCAGTAGAAAATGGAAGTAACTTTCTCCTGCACCAACATAAGAAGAGATGCAATTAAAATCTAACATAGTACAAGTTACAGAATCAACTACACAAACGGGAAATATTTGTCAGAAGGTTCATGTTGCTTCTTCTATGTAGTAATTGGTGAACACTGTACATAAATGTTAAAAACAGAAGCTTTTTCCTAATAGCAAAAAACTACCACTTTATACACATTCTGAGCAGACTTCTGCTTACGCAACACCATAAAATTACCAGTTATCAGTGGCAAATACAAATGCAAGAACTTCTCTTTAAGATGGTGAACACTTGAGTGTACCCCAAGAATTATAGGATTGCTAGTAATTTCCACACCTTCAAGGCATTCATAGGTCAGTCTGCTGGTTAAAATCAGTCAATGTTAGGTACCTAAACCATGGATCTTGATGAGGAAATGCTACAAAAGATGATTTGAGCCCTGCAAGTTACATATCGAATATACGAGTCAATATCTTCAGACTAATTGTACAAAAGTTAATGAATTGATTAAGACAATCTGGACTGATGTTAGCAACTTAGCATGATAGTATTCACTTACCTTTAATCTCAAATGTGAACCCTTGAGCTCTTTGGACTTTTTCCTTTCAGATTGGTAGCAAGCATTCCTTTCCTCAACTGAGTAAACTTTCTCAACACTTTCACTTTCCTCATTGTTGTAAAAGTTGGTCATCAGCTGGCCATCAGATAATTCATATCCATTCAAATATTTAGTCTCTGAGACATTAGATATGTCATGCCCTACAATCGAAGTCTCGCCTGAACTAGCAGGAGACTTGCGCATCTTAGCAACCAAAATCCACATGTTTGCAAGCTCATTTTCTAATTTCTCTTCATGCCTCTTCGCATCATCAAGTCTCTTTCTCAAATCGGCTTCTATTTTATCTCTTTCAGATAGTGCAGCAACCAAAGAAGCTTCTCTTTGGTATCTTGCACTCAACTCCAGCTCAACCTCCTCCATAGATAATCTATCCTCATTCTTCCTCAAGCGTGGATCAGATCGGCTCCCGTTTTGCCTCATATCAATGGAAGCAGACTTTTGGCAGCAATTTGCCTTACAACGGACATCTTTTGCAGATGCCAGCTCAGCAGTGAGTTTGGCATTTTGGTAAGAAAGTTTTGTTACCTCCGCCGCCAAGTTTCGAAGCTCAACTGCTGCAGCTGCAGCGAGCTCTTTTGCGTAAGAAGCTTCCTCAGTTTGTTTTTGGCAGTGAATTTCTAGTCCATCTTTCTCTTCAATAAGTCTTACCTTATCTTGCTTCAATGACTCTATCTCAGCAGCCTGAGTGAGAAAAGGGATGCATCACAATTTGATGTTAAAAGGACTAAAGAGTAATTACACAAAATACCCTTGAGGTTCAGTCTAATTGCCAGGAAACCTAGCTATCTTTCGAAATTATAAATATCCTATTGAATTTGTTTCTATTTTACAAATGCACGGGGTATCTGTTAAGGAAATACAAACCTCAAGGGGGTGTTTCATGTTTGTAATACCTTAAGGGATATTTGTAATTTTGAAAGATAATTGGAGTTTTTTGTAATTACGCTAAACCTCAGGGTTTTTTTTTTTTTTTTTTACTGAAGGACTAATCATGTGAAAAACTCAATGAGAAGATGTATGGTAGTTAAACACATTGACCAGATAGGGCACGTGGGCTTAAAATGCCTACCTGCACAAGAAGCTGAGAAGTTGAAAAGGCATCACGGTTAAACTCTTTAACATCCTCATGGTTGAATGTTCTGTTCAAGCTGCCAACACTAGTTGGTGTATTTTCATCCAGAGATATTTCTTCGCATGAATTAATCTCAGACCCCCTTCCATTTATAATTTCCAAGGATTCTTCGGAGCTGTTCATCCTATCTGCACTTTTTGAATTTTTATTTGACATCACGGAGTCAAGCTGTTGCCTTAATAGATTGATGGTTTCTTGCATCTTGGTGTTCTCCAATGTCTAATGATAGACAATAATTCATCACATGGTGAGATAACAATATAAGCACAGAACAATTTAGCAATGACATTTACCTTCCCTCGTAGTTGCTCCTGGAGGACCCTGTTATCTGCTGATTTGATCTTTCCCAGTCATGACATAAATTTACACGTTAGTTCATATTTTTGCAATTGAAAGTATCACAAGACAGATACAGCATTAAAATAGGTTCAGCATACCTCAAGTTCAAAAGTCTTTTCATTTAGTTGAGTAGCAAGCCTGGACAAAGCCTGCATGAGGACCATATGTCATATGAAGATTCAACAAAAAGAAATAACAAGTAGAAAGTAAATGTATATATTTTGTGCATAGTGTTCACAATTATTGCCTAAAATTCATTTTCCCCATGGGATCCCCTCAAGAGCGGAGGGAGAAGGCAAGTGAAGAATACAGTTGATTCTTCTAGGGGTGGCCAAATGGAACCGAAACCGGGTTCCAAACCGGAATCGGAACCGTGGTCAAAGGTTCCAAAACCGGAACCGTGTAGGCCGGTTCTGGTTCCGGTTCCTAGGTCTCAAAAACCGTGGAACAGGCGGTTTTAACCGTCGATGGAACCGTGATGGAACCGTTTTTTTTTAAGGTTAAAACCAACAATCTTGTTTTGGTAAATACATGCTAGAAGAAATGTTAAATGTTTATTATGATGTTTTATTTTCGTAACTACATGAGACACGTTTTAGACCAAATATTGTAAGCGAACTACGTGAACTTTGATTCTTCTATACTCTAATAGTATATATAGATAGTTTAATATTATTATTAATATTAAGTATAAAACTTTATTGAATATCAAGTCCAAGTCTTTTTCTTTATTTTTCTTTTTTTTTAACTGAAACTAATAAACTATTTTAAGAAATCAAAAAATTAAAAGATAAACAAACGGTTCCGGTTAAAACCGGAACCAGAACCGGAACCGTGGAGGAACCAGGTTTTGAACCGGACCGGAACCGTGAGGCAACGGTTCCGGTTCCGGTTCCTTCAAAATGAGGAACCAGAACCGGCAGTTCTGGAACCGTGGCCACCCCTAAATTCTTCCAACTAGCAGAAAGTAAGGGAAACAGCGGTTACAATGTCTCTACGTGGTTTAGTTGTGATAATTTTGGGTAAAAGAAGGCCAGAGAACAGATATCTATCATAACTAACTCGATCACAATTTTTTGCTATTAAAGAACTTCCTTGTTATAGATGGAGCATGGTCATAAATCAGCAAAGCGAACAATTGCTATGTGAGAAGGACATTGTGTCTAGTTTCAAGGTTGTATTGAGCTTACCTGAGACATCTCAACAATACTCGAACCATACGGAGATATCTCCACTGATCCAATCATGCGTTGCTCTAGGACCCGCATTTGAAGCTTCTTTTCTCTTATTTCATCCTTCAACTTTTGAATGTTTTCCTAAATCAATTTACCATGAGAAGAAGAGGCATGATTCTCCATTAAATTATGCAATTCGTGTAAGGATTAAAAATATACTCTAACCATTCAGTCTAAAGCTTAAATTTTGACAAATTTTGACATGCATAATTTTTTACCAATCTGAATTGGGAATCAAGGCAGAACATCTAATGGATGTAATGCAGAGCACACTGTCAAGTTCATTGATATCTAAAATTAGAAGTGCAGATCTAAATAGACCATGAAAAATATAACAAATACTCAGATTCTATTAAGCATTGCCTTTTCTACAACATCGAATGCAGAGACAACAATAGCTGAACAGCTAACCTGAAGTTTGGAGTCTCCAGACTTAGCTGCTTGCTCTGATAATCGTTTCAGAGAACTGGTAGATAAAGCCACCTCTCCAGCTAACATCTTTATTTGCTCACGGAAAAGATCCATTTGATCTGTAATGGTGCTCCCAGTCTACAAGACATATAGGATTCAGGTTTAGAGGAATAATTCAAGCCACATGAACACATGACTATTAGCTCAAAATCATGTTATTTACATGTAAGGAAAAGTTTTCCCTTTGAGATATATAAAGAAGAGTCACACATACAGAAGGAAGGCCATCGGTAAATACGTGGTAAAATAAACAAACACATGGTTCCAAGACCAAAGATGCATTGTCCCATTATTAACACTTGGGAGTACATAAAAAATTTCAGACAAGATAGCATGTGACTTTTGCATGTTATACCGTGTTATTGATGGTGCCAAACAACACAGAAAATCCTGAACAATCTTAAAAATAAGATAAAAGAGAAGGGGGAAATCTGGATGAAGTAAAGAGCAAGATGGAAACAAATTCATCACTCAATTTAAATCTGATGCTCAGTGTGCATTAATTAAGTAGATCAAACTATTTCTCACTGGTGGGAGACGCCGCACGCCAACAGCTGCGCTGATTAAGTCACCGGCTTGAGTTCTTTCAGGAAAAGAATCAGCAGGAGGAACATCATCCACTTTTCTACTGACTGATTTCCTTGAAGCATCTTTCATATCACTAAACATAACTCTGCGTTGGGATGATTTTGATGAGGAAGCAGGCGAACCACTTGCTGAACTCTCATTATCAGCACTAGATGATGAGGCGATCCCATTCTCAGGCTTCTGCACCCACAATGTAGAAATATTTGTTCTCAATATTAAAAAAAAAATCATGTTTTAACATTCATATTTCTTATATAACACCAACTATAAGGTTGAGAACACAAAAGAAGCTACATAAGAATTTACTTTTAATTTGAACCAGCCAAGCATCCCTCTTCTCTTGTTCCTTTTGTAGTCTCTGACTAACTCATCAAGATTTGTGGCATCACTCCTTCCATCCATAGAAACTTCAGAATCAATACTTCCAGCATCATCGTCAATCATGCTTTCTCGTTTTCTATCCGGCAAGTAGGCTAGCTGCGTAAGAAAGGAAGATAAATGCTAATGGTAAAAAGTAGATTGAACCTTCAAAAGGTATTATTTGAAGAAGGTCTTTGGAAGTGCTGTCGTACAGTTCAATTATAAGGTAGCATAATCAGATAAACCGGTAATATCTTGGCTATCATATGAAGATATTACATTTCTGTGTAAGTACCTCATCCTCCCCAAATGAATGCCTCCGTCTATGGCTGGGTTTTTCAACGACACTCGGTTGGATAGTAGTTTTGGTAGAAACCAAGATCAGCTTGGTTAGTCTCTGAATCCTTCCCATCAAAGCAGCTTTGGCCTGTTCCTCCTCTTCCAATCTTGACTGCAACTTAATCTGCCCAGCTTCTAACTGCAATATATAAGTATGTCAGAACACGGTACCACACTAGCACTATGTGCTATTTTATATTGAAGAGCACTGAGCACATAAATGTGCGGTCTGGAAATTATTTCCGCACTTAACCTTCCAGCCACCATTCCACTTCCTTGAACATCATTCACTAAGAAGGTTGTAAAATAACAAACTGACGCTCTATCACAATTAAACATTCAAGGATACATGCTATTATTGATGTCAATTACAGATCATAGACATAGTTAGAGGAACAATAAGAGATCACTGCTAACACTCTTGTGTAGTCAATTCGTGGACTAAATAATTGCAATGTTTTATTCCTATTTTCTTAAGTTTTGCTAAACCCAGCTTGATGCCTAGACAAATGTGTCAGTCCGTTGTCCACTGCCATCACCCAGGACCTGAATGAACATCCTTGCCCCTAGGACTTTAGGAAACCATCAACTTCCACTCGTATTAGTTAGAAATATTAGACTATCCAGAAACAGGCTCCTCTTTGCTTCAGAATCTACATGGTAAAAGTATGATACTAAGCATCAACTGCAGATTCACACCACCCAGTATAATTTGAAATTACTTGGCATAGTTACAAGAATGTCAAGAGTGAAGAAAGCTAATGTAAACGGTGGCCATGAACATCACTTTTTTCTGAGAACAAACTATGATTGGCACCAACCTGGAGTTTTAAATTTACTAAATCTTCTTGGCTTGGTGCTATCGGATTTTCTTTCTCCAACATGCCACGCTTTAATTGCTCAAGCTCTTGCTTTAAATTGGATATTTCTCTCTGATACTTTTTTATGAGAGACTTCTCATCCAAAATCTACATAGGAAACATCAAAGAAAGATTAACAAGAGCCTTGAAATATTTCTTAAATTTCTACCTTTTCACTTGCATAGTTATGAATCCCATAATCTCACCTTATTTTGAGAGGCCTTGATTTCAACATGCTTACTACGTTGAGCAAACTTAAGAGTGTTGTGTGATTCTTCAGTATTGCTAGAGGCTGGTGTCACCGTGCAAATAAGCTACAGAAAAGCTCCAGGAAGAATCAAATTACTTCCCACGCAGTACAGCTGACTAAAGTCTTAGATTATATTTCATGGAGTAGGAAGTCTCTAGTGCTAGATTTACAAATTTTACATATTCAAACTTACAGAGACTCGACCATGGCCACTAAGAGATGACTGCAACAAGCGTGTAAGTTTTGAATCTCGATAAGGTATATGAGTGGATTTTTCGTCTGTTAATTTGGATATCACCTGGATTAAAGAGAATACTGTGAATTTGAACAGAAAAAATAAAAAAAAAATAAAATAAACTGGCCACAATGGACTGAGGGTGACATAGAGTTAAATAGCCAAATTTAGACACAAAAAATTCCGGAACAACTCAATTTTTCTATAAATATTCAGAGCTAGAGTATGTAAATATCCTGGTTTAAGATTTGGACCCAGAAACTTATAGAGGCTTTACAAAAGAAGTTTGTTCTAGAGTATTGTCGAATTTCTGAGATTTGATTGTCGGAAACTAAGGAATGATATTCTCTTGTGATTTCTGGATATATGGGCTGTAAATATGTGAATTTAGGTTGTTGATTCACTGATTTCCGGATTTTGTTTCCTTTTCTATATTGACTATTTGTAAGAAGTTAATCAGTTGTATCCCTAGATTAGCGGAGTAATTTTCTGATTCCTAGTCCTATATATATAATATATATACTGCTGTACATATGTATGAAAAATTGTTTCTCTAAAAAATCTTTCAGTATCTAACTTCAGCATCAGCGAAGAGGAGTTCAATTTATCCAGTACAGCTACAAAACCATAGTTCTAAGAGAAGAAACAATAATTAAACGTAAATCCTCTGAAAAACATGGAAAATGAAAATGAGACTAGAGAAATCAAATGATTGGCCATGTTAGCCAAGATGAAAAGAGAATTAGTATTATATATACACTAGCAAATATGGAACCAACATGAATGATGAAAAAGAAAGACATGGACATGTGCCTTACAGTGCCAAGAGTAAGTAAGCTTTTATTAATGTATGAACCCTCTTTTCTCCTCAATCCAGTCGTCTCTGTTTTGGAACTTTCAGATCCTGCCAAGTCAATTAAATGCTATAAAAGAGTTCAGTATCATTGTGCCCAAACATCATATAACAGGAGTACATAAAAGAAACGCCAGAACCTCACCCAACAGTAAGTTCAGATGAAAATAAACTGGGAGGAAGAAGAAGGGGGAGAAATAGACAGGAAGTTTAGTGCATTAAAAGATACGGAATGTCCAACGTACTGAGAAGATATTGAAAAAGTTAACAGAAGAGAGCAACAATAATAGAAACCAAAAGAAAGATAATCACAGAAATAACACATTGAAAACATACCAATTGCGATAAAGTCACTTCTTCTCCATCATTTTCCCCACAAGGACTGCTTTCAATAGTCTGTAAGATGAACAAAACATTAAAGAGCAAGTGATAAATGGGTCAATCTGAACCAAAACAAACATCTTATGGTCATCAACTATAAAAGAACGAAAGATGCTCACCATTTTCTATTACAGTAAACCTTTCAAGACAAATTAATTTTTGGTACTGCAATTTAGTTCATTATACTATATAGCTAAACACAATTGTAATAAACTGGAACAGATCCAACGTCTAATAGTTCTTTCTTCTTTAAAAAGATTTCAAAACCATCGTTTGCTTTAATTAATGGTCTCTTAAATAAGTTCCAGTCAGTCTGACTTTTATCACTGTATATTCTAATTCTGCACCTCAAAATCAAGAAACAAAGAGTTGCGTAGCAGAAGGGTGCCACTAGCACTCTGATTAAAAAAATGGAGCATATGAGAGAGAGAGAGAGAGCACTTTCCAAAACTATGGTGAATATGGTCCTAGCCAACATCTATTCTAAAAAACAAAGCCTCTTTGGCTCTTTGCTTAATTACAACCAGAGAGCAGAGCACAAACGAACTAATTCTTTTGCAGTTCAACAGAGTAAAAGGCAGGGTAAAGTCTCTTTCCTCGAGAAGAAACAAAAACGAAGAAAGAACTACAGATTATCAATGCAAGATGTCAACTATCATGTAATCCATTTGATATTGTTTTTACCAAAGCCACATCAGAGAGAAAGAGGTGCAATCATGCCATTAACCTTCAAGCAACCCCATAAAACAATCCACACAAAAGCAGATAGTACCCACTATATGTAGCAAGACAATAGAACTAACACAACTACATCAAAGCAACAAAAAAATGGTTAAGATCCAAGAGTAACCCTGTTGCTCAAAACTGACTATCTGCTACATGCCTTACTTTAGTAGGTGGAATAGTGTGTCAGGCCACTCTCAAAGGGCCAAGCCCTACCTCAGTTTTTTTATAAAGCCCAACAGCTTTTTGCTGAAGCACACCCATGTAAGCAACCAATTCCTGTACAGTTCTTCATGTTGCATACAAAATCTAATTACATCCATTAATTCCAGGTAAACTATGTGTGTTGCCAACTAACATTCCAGACAAGAAACATTTTCGGTGAGTAAAAAATAAAACAAAATGACGGCTTGATATCATTGCTTGAAATATAGAACACAACTTAAGAACAATAAGAGCTGTAATACCAAAGTGAATATGGTGTGGCTTCGACTGCTGAGTAAATTGAAGTTATTAGAACCCACATGCCTATGCTCTGCATCCAAATCAAAAGCAGGTTTAGAGTTCTCTTTACCAGACATTAAAAATACTCGAGAAAATATGTCACTCTCACAACAGAAGAACAAAGTAAGTTGCCACCAGGGATAAAAGTAGACATGAAATGTAGGACGTATTTACATTCAAGCCGAGAGAGAGAGAGAGAGAGAGAGAGGGGAGAGAGAGAGAGAGAGAGAGAGAGAGAGAGAGAGAGAGAGAAACATGGTCATTGCTAAAACTAATGAGGATGACTTTATAAAGATTCATACATAACTGGATTCATGAATTTACAAGTCAATTTACCTTCACCAGATGCTATTAGTGAAAGAGCGTGAGCAGGGGACAAAACAACCTCTTCTTTTATTCCCTCCACATATGTACCCTGCCAAGTTACAATATATTATTCCCCAGATTCACAGATTGATTCTATACATTGGTGGTCTATGTGATTTCACATTGCATGATTGCATCCAAGATTGTTATATAAACTGCAGAGAATGAAAGGTCATGCAGAGTTGCAGACTAACATGAATATGAAACTCGTGTACAGATAGGTAGGGGTGTTCGTGTTGGCAAAGCTCTGCTGAACCAAACCAAAAGTTCGGTACACCAATATAGCTTACCGAAACCAAAAATTCCATTCATTTTTACCAAATTTTGGTGCGATATTAAAAAAAAAAAGAAAAAAAAATATTACAATCATAATTATATTTTTATTTTTTATTTTTAAACTTAGTAAGTGAATACATGATAATATAAAAATAAATAACAAATATTAAAATAAATTATTAATTTTAAAAAATAATAATTTATTCAGTACGATTCGGTAAACCAACCATAAACTGAAACCAAACAGAATGCCATATATTTGTAAAACTGAAAATCAAATAGCAAACAGAATTTTCCAGTTCAGTTGAATGCATAGCAAATTTTGGGTAACCAACCAACCCCTGGCAATCCTATAGACAGGTAATAACAGTCTATGCCACTTGTGTCCAAGATAAATATCTAGACATTATTGACTGCCAAAAAAGTCAACTTAAAGAATACAGAAAAAAAGAAAAAAATATCAAAATGAAAATCTTTAAATTTTATAGTTCAATTCACCAATATCAATATGATAATGATTTTTATGAATATAAGTCCTTTCAAGAGATATCCTTGTCTTTCATAGATCGGAAAATTGAGATTTCACTAAATTGCTGGAGGAGAAATGTATAGATTGGAGAAAACATATCACTAGTCGAAAATAATACATTCGTGATATATGGAGGGTTGGAAACCTACTACCCTAAATAGAAACATCATATATCTACATCCAGAGAGTTCCTTTTATCTAAGCTTGAATCTGGAAAATTAAGAACTTGCAATGTATACATTTAGCCGCTGGCCAAGGTTCCAAGTTATAGAGCATCTTAAATTGAGACTTAATGAAAGCTGATAAAATAGTTCAAGCACCAACAAATGTGCAAAGGGATACACGCAGAACATAAAAAAACATGAACTTTTTATTCTCATTGGCTTGCAAGCTTATTATCTGGAGATTGTTGTTTTCACATAACAACACAACGGATAAGATGCATGTATATGAAGATATTCCTAACAAATCAAATGTGGTAAATTCAAGCACCAGCCATGACATGTGAAACCACTCAGTACACAGTTGTACCTGAGAGTCTTCTCGTATTCTAAGATTTTGTCCAGTGGGATCAAGCAAGTCATTGATGACCTAAACTTCCAAACAACAAGTCATACATAAGATTCAGAAGTAAATAGCTGATAAATTTAAGAGGAAACCTGCAACACATTTATAGCATCTAGAGCATGCATTTTAATTTTATTATCATTAACCATGAAAGAGAACTGAATCATATTTGTACCAAGTTAAGTGCACCAAGGAAAAGGTTAACAGGATGGACATTCTTCTCTGAATTCTAGAATACATTCATCACCATTCGCAAGAATATATTTCCAAGTTCACGTAAACTAGGGATGGCGACACAATAGCACGACACGATTTCCTAACATTTTGTCTGTTCTTTTTGGACACTTTGCAGTTTGTATAGTGTATTGTCGTGTAATTTGTCTATCGTGTATTAACATGTAATACCGTATCATTCCAACTTAGTATCTTTTTTTTACTTATCGTGTCATGTCGTGTTCGTGTTGGTGTAAGTACAGTCCCTTGTCGTGTCGTGTTCGTGTTTGAGCTTATCGTGTCGTGCAGTTATTGCGTCGACAGGAAACACGACACGATTGCACAATTGGCCACCCCTAATGTAGACATATAATATAAATATGAGAGTGCTTGAGATGATCTAATCAAGGATAAGCACACATTACCATGAAACTCAATTTCAATTTTTCTAGTTTAACTCATAGTAGCATTGACCCGTAGCAAACAATCAAATCCAAAAATAATCAGCGTTCATACCATGCCAAATATTGAAACTAACCTCGTTGTAAATTTCTAGATATGAAACTCGGAGGAGAAACTCCCGTCCAGGTGTCTGATACAGCATATCAAAGGTCATTAAACATTTAGAACAAATGCTTACTTCATTATCACGGAAAAAACAACATAATCAATTCTTGCCCTGGCAAACCTAAAGGTGATAGGAATTACCTCTTGTATAATTCCAAAGACATCCTTAACAGCCAATGGTATGATTCCTGGTGATTTTTGCTCCCCCTGAGGCAGAAAAGCACACAATTGACAGCATTAGCGTCAAGAGGAAAGAACTCAAGTGGATGTGCCTGGCCAGGGCCCACGTGTAATGTTTTCATGTGAGTCTAGAGATGTAATACACCAGCTATACCTATACCTAATATAAACTTGGCATTTTTTGTTGCTAAGCATTTTACATTAAAACCGGAAAAAAAAGGATATTAGAGAGCAACACTGATGCTCTATGCATTTTGAATTCTGCAATATTGTTCAAGTAGGGCGAAAATCAGGGACATTGAGAAAAATTAGCAATTACATGCATCGTATGTGTCTTCCCACTGCTGGTAACACCATATGCAAACACTGTGCCTACAGAAACAAAGAAATAGAGAAACAAAACCAGGGTCAAGAAACACAAGAAAAACCCATTTTAACGGGTACAGGGAAATTAAAGCCTGATAGAGATGATCATGGATCAGTTTCCTTTCATTTCCAAAGAGGACAAAATTTGGGCATGCTTCTATTCAGTGTAATATAACAAAAATACATTAAATTGTTATAAAATGTATTTTCACTGTCTTTCAGTAACACCAGGGAGGTGGAAGAGGCAACAGTTCTTCCTCTGGTTGATAAGAAGAAAAATCCGGTGCATGAATATAATCAGCATTATGTGAACGAATTTTAATTATCACACTGTAGTTAACTGCAGTCTGCAAACATTGAACTAGGTCGGACAAAAAGTACATGTGATGAAAGTAGGTACCATTTATTCCTTCCATGGCACCACTTACAACATGATGCGCTGCAACATCATAAACATGGCGAGTGGTTGTTGCAGGACCAAATACTCTGTCTGGTAACAAAAGTGACTGATTATTAAGAATTAAGAGATAAAAATAAAGGTAGAAGGAAACAAGTCATGGATCTACGGTGATTCTACAAATAGAAATTTAGCATTTAGTCCCTGAATGTCATTTCACATTTGCATGCTATAACGCCAAAGAGACCTTCCTCATTTGGAAAGGACCAACACGTTGACTGGAAAAAAAAAAGCTTTTGTAATATCCCTTCTTCACTAGAAATAAACAATAAAAGAGAAGTGTACGCAATGATGCAAGTTCTTTAAAATTTGGAACCTACAGGCTTTTATGACATTCAGTTTCCATGTTTTCTGAAGCCACACTTGTCTCACTCCTATTTATATCTTGATCAGGTTTACCATGAATCCTTTCTGTTTCCAAAGACTTTTACCTTTTCCATAAAATTACAGATACGGAAAGAAAAAAGCAATAAAGCTTCTCACTTTCATTATCTATTTGTGCAAACTTGGTTTCCACAAGAATAGGATGACAGTTGAAGAAAGAGGGAGAGATTGATTTCAAACATTTTCCGTAATTCCTATGCTTTTCATGATTTCATCTATTGCTATTTTGCAATGAGATATGTTTGTTTCTATATGAAATCACTGGTTGTATAGCTGGAAAAGAATGCATCTATCATAAGGTTCATGTGACCCATTGATTTCCCACGGTATTGACAACACAATGTAAACTGATTGTGAATTATTGCGCCCAAATATTTGTGCATTATTACGTAAAATTTATGAACACCTATTGTGACCATGGTTATGCTGATTGTGGTTATTTGAGTCTTCTGAATGAAGCTCGACAAAATATTAGATCTCAAACAATGGCATTGACATGCATGTGCACAGCTTTGCATACACATTTTCCAATACAAAATATTAAATTTCTACATCGAAGTGTTGATTGTTCAATCAGTGTTTAGAGCCACTCATCACACACACACCCAAATGGCACTCCAAAGCTCACTCAACTATCATCCAAAAGTGATATGTAAGAACTACCTTGAATTTTGTTCCGGCTGCTTTATCACTTTCTAAGAAGCATATCTTCTCACAAGCAAAAACCAGCCAAGACACACTTGCTTTAAGTTCTATTTCTTTCTTTTTCAAATAAAAAAAATCAATTCAAAACACACATATATCACGAAAACAGCAGTTCCTTTATACATTGGTTAAACCACGAAGCCCATTTAATTCCAGAGTTCAGCTTCACTTAAATTCATAGAGTCCACAGCTAACTAAATGTATATCCATTTTGAGCACACATCAAGTGTATTGTGTCCGAGTACAGAAAGCAGATACTAACCGAAGCCATATCCAATGTCAGAATTGAACTCATTGCGCACAGTATAGTCTCCATCAGCATACCATGCCACTTCGTCACCTTTACTAATCTCCCTAGCACTGCAAATAGAAAAAACACAAACCTAAAAGAATAAATCATACAACAATATAACAGCAAATTTGGGAATAACCCCCAAGTGAACGCCAATTCTGGATTCAGTTCCAAAATTCACAAACAACAAAAGAGAGAGAGAGAGAGAGAGAGAGACGCTGATATCACCTGAGAGGACGAAAACGAACAGTGACTGTAACATTTTCTTTAGCTTTGCCAGGAGGCGTTGTCGGAGGCAACGGAGCTGGTTGCTTAGAAAGCAGCGTCGTGGAGGAGGACGATGATGAGGATGGAGTGGCGGGGCGGGTGGAAAAGCTGGGAGGCGGAGGTGGGGTTTTCCGGGAGCGGAAGGGGGAGACGGAAGATCGGCGGGTGGCGGAGGTGGAGGACATTTGGGAGTCACGTGCCGGCTGTTTTTTTGCCGCTCGAAGGGTTCCAAAATGAAAATATGAGTGGGAGTTTTGAATTGGTCTGTGTTTTGGAATCGAGAGGTGGGACCAAGAAACAGATTTATCTGCTGTGGCAAGCCACATGGTTGGTGGTAGGGTTGCGGGGGATTGTTGAAATTTACGCCTTTGAAATTTATTGAGGACCATGAGAATTGAGAATGGAGCCAAATGCAATTGATGGCAACTATTGTTACTTCACAGTGTGACTTGAGATTGTCACTAGTTGTATTGTATTTTGTTTTGTCATTTAGGTGTGGAAAAAAACTCTTTTCAGACCGTTTAATGGGTCAAAATCTTTTAGCGGATCCCAAAATCGATATGGCGGCATTTTTGTTCTATTAGTAGTCTTTCTGAAAAGTATTAGCAGTCTATCTGAAAGGTATTAGTACGTAATTTACTTGAAAGTATTAGTTTTTGTAATATTGGACAGTGATATAGTATCACGAGAGCGCTGAAAATTATTAGGTTTTCATCTGAGAAATATTAGTATAGTCCATCTAAAAAGTATTAGTACGTAGTTCAGTTGAATATATTCAATAGGCCCTCTAAAAATATTAGTTTTTTCCGTAGAAAGTATTAGTAATTCCCCTGAAAGTTTTCAGTAATTTCCTCTAAAAGTAATAGTTTTTCTAATAAAAAGTATTAGTAGTCCAACTGAAAAGTATTAGTAGGTCCTCTGAAAAGTATTAGACATTTCGATGGGTGGCTGGGGCTGGGTCGCTGGGTTTGTGGGTCGGATAGATCCATTAGTTGGATCCGTCTAACCATTAGATCGTCTAACAGGAGATTACCTCTTTAGAGCTGTCAAAATGCCCGGCCGGGCCGGCCCAAATGGGCCAATGGGTGAAATCGGGCCGCCGCCGCTTTGGTTTTTGGTCGGGCTGCTGAATTTTGAGCCCAACCCAGCCCACCGCGGGCCACCGGGCTATCGGGCCAATTTGGACCTAATTTAAGAATATTCAAGAAAAAATAAATCACATTTTTTCACAAACAAAAGCCCAATTGCATAAGTCCCTAAATCACTGAAAGTCTCATTCTCAAAAAAAAAAAAAAAATCACTAAAACTTCTGAAACTATTATTGTCTGTTGAGCATAACATAAGTCCAAAATACAATCACAAATTACATTAGAATCTGGAAACAACCAAACAACATCCATACAAACACTGAAGCAGTTAAACAACCAAACAACATCCATACAATCATTCTTCCACCTTGCAATTCGAAAATCTGAAATGAGCTTTTTTCTGAAAAAAGCTGAAAACAGCTTTTTTTGGGAAAAAAACTGAAAAACAGAGAGCCAAAACCTGAGATCACATCCCCTAAATCATTGAAAGTCTGAAACTATTGTTGAGCATAAGTCCAAAATACAATCACAAATTACATTAGAATCTGTAGCAAATTACATAATTCCAAAACACAAAGATCAACACAGTAGAATGTGTAGGAATGCAATTCATAAATCCTACACATCGTCACTCATCAAGTCATCATCAAGAATATTGGAGTCTTCCTTAGACAATCGTATCTCTTCTACTTCCTGTAAATCTGTATTTCAAAATAGAGATATAAAATGAGATCAATACATTTGATAACAACTTGACAAGTTATAGAAAAAAATAGCTATAATAAACATACTATATGTCGATAACTGAATGAAAAAATTGCATGTGAGATACATGAGATCAATATATTATTACCTGAATCTTCAACTTCTTTGAAACCATGCAACCAATTACGAGTACAAATAAGAGCTTGTACAGTTTCAGGAAGCAAACAATTCCTATACTTGTGCAAGATGCGACCACCAATACTAAATGTAGATTCTGAAGCAACAGTGGTGATTGGAATGCTTAAAATATCACAAGCCATAATTGTAAGTCGAGGGAATCGATGTTTATTCACCTTCCAATATTCTAGCACATCTATGTCATTTCCAACAATGCACCCTTCATCTAAGTATATATCAAGTTCGGATTTACCTTCATTTGAAGTCATTTGCCTCATTTCTTGATGGTACTCCTATAATTAAATAAGCACAACATAAACAATAGTAATGTTAAACTAGTGTTTGAATAGATTAGTAAAATAATATAATGAAAATAATACTCAAACTTACATCAAGAATGGATGTCATACTCATAGTCATAGATGATGAGTTTATTTCACTTGTCATTGAATGTAGTTGTGAATGAGAGTGACCCTCTCTTGATGAGCTAGAAGGAAATGAGTTTGATGTGACTCCGATTTGTATATACTCACCAAAAAGTTTGTACAAAGCTTCTTTTACCCTATTCACCTTTCCTTGATAATCATGTGGGTAAAGTCTCCTAAAGCAAAAACTCAAGAATTGCAACTTTGCTTTTGGGTCAAGAATACATCCAAATGCGAGAGTAATACAATATTCATTCCAATACTTATCAAATTTGACTTTCATTCTTAACGCCATTTCTTTGATCACCTCATCTTCGAAGTCACAAGTTCATTCAACTTCATTTCTATGCTTGCAATTTGCATGAAATATAAGTTGGAGGTGGGGTATGATGATCCGGATATTAAGTTGGTAATATGATAAAATGGGGCCAACAAAACACATATTTGCTCCGCTCTATCCCACTCTTCATTGGTTGGACAAAGCTTGTAGTTTCTATCAATATAGCTCAAATTAGAGAATGCACGACGATACTTGAACAAAGACTTTCAAGCATCATATACGTAGAATTCCATCTAGTCGATACATCCAACCTTAGAAAACTTCCACCAACATCGCTTAAGTGAACCTCTTCAATACATTTATGAAACTCCCTCAACCTCCCTTCCGAAGCCTTCACATATTTAACACTCCCTCTAATTCTTTTCAAAGCATCTTCTGCCGCCTTTAAACCTTCTTGAACAATAATATTCAAAACATGTGCACAACACCTCACATGAAAAAACTCACCTTTACACAACAACCCATTTTTAAAATTAAGCCTCTCTTTTAAAATTCTTATCATGCTATCATTGGAAGAGGCATTATCCAAAGTGAGTGAAAATATTTTGGATTCTATACCCCAATCCTTAAGCACTCCAAGCAATTTTCCGATAATTCTAACCCCGAATGTGGACTATCCAACTCACAAAATGCAAGTAATTTAGAATTTAACTTACATTTTTCATCAACATAATGAGCAATCATCACATATAACCTTGTCAGATCCACAAAAAGATCCATACATCAAGTCAAACATATTCTTCCGGGAAGAGTAGCTAACATTCCCTTTAGCTTTTCCTTTTCAACTAGAAACACTTTTGTACAATCACTTTTTGCGTGTTTCTACTAATTGGTTTGAATTCGGATTCAATACTTTATTCACAAAGACTAACCCCCTCATACTCCGCGTAGCTAAATGGAAGATCATGTTGAATAATACATCTAGATAATGCATCTCGATAGGTCTTACTATCAAATTTCCATTTCTTCAATAGAGTAGTTTGGTTATCCAACAAAGAACCCACATCATGAAATTTAGGAGTTTTATAACATGTAACAAAATGACGTCTTAGATGAGTGGTGCCGACTCGGATTTACATGTATATAATTTATTACAACGCTTGCATTTACATTTTTCTACCCCATCTATTTTCCCAATTTTTCAAAAAGTTCCACACCTCGACTTAGCTTTTTTTGGCATCTCTTTCATCAACATCTTCACTATCCAATCTATTCTCCCTAGTACTCTTACTCTTAGATTTATTAATTGTAGTACTCCCACCAACAAGCATTAGTACCGCAGATTCTTAGCAAGAGGGAGGAGATTCCAACAATTGCAAGTCATCATCCATATCCTCTAAATGTTGATCAATATTCATATCCGCAATAATCCAATGAAATAAGATAAATACATTAATTAAATCAATAAAATAGAGACTAGTTGTAAATTATGTCCATTGCACTTTCAAAGGTCAAACAACAGATGACATCATATATCATAATTCATAACTTAATACAAATGATAATTAACTCATTGACTTCAAATGATAATTAACTCATTGGCATTAGATATCATAACGAATACAAATCATATATCCGCCAACTAGATATACACCAATTGAAGCGACCATCCACATATCCGATTAGCAATTTCTACGAAAAATCTAATTAAATGATTCTTTGAAAAAATGGGTTTTAATTAAGTTAAAACGTTTTCAAAAAAAAAAAAAAAAAAAATTAAGTGAAAAACAGATTACTATTGGCAACTAATAAAAGAAATAAAATTAAAAACAATGCTCGGTTCCATGATTCCATCATTCGGAGGCGAAACGAACCAGACTCAAAAATTTTTGAGAACCCTTCATTATATAAGAACTTAATAATCACACAAAAAAAAAAATGCAAGAAAAATGTTAATACATGTGTGTCTTTGTGTTGGTTGCTCAAGGAGAACAAATTAAGAGTTATGGCGCCGAGAATCGGAGCGGACGGTGAGGCGGTGCGGCCGTGCAGGTGTGACATAGGTGGTCAAGCGTCGCGGCGATTTGCGGGTAGACGATAGTGGACTAGTAGTAGGGTTTTTTGTGTTTTGTGTTTTGTAAAGAAGAAAAGTGGAAGACAGCAAATGAAGACGGGGTAAGCTTTAGTTCTTACTTCTTAATTCATTTTTTTTTATTTTGACGGGCCTGGTTAGACCAAAAATCGGGCTTTTTTTTGGCCCGAGCCCAGTGGCCCGACGGGCCTCGGCCGGGTCATTTAGGCCCGATTTTTTCGGCTAGTAAAATCGAGGCCCAAGCCCACCTAAAAATCGGGTAGGCCGGGCCGGCCCACTAGGCCGGGCCAATTTTGACAGCTCTATACCTCTTAGGTGCGGTTGGACGTTGCTAATGTTTGGATTTAAAATGGGAAGGTGGTTTTATTTAGGGGTGTGCACTGGACTTGGGATTACTAAAATCAAACCGATAACCGAACCGATTTTTCCCGAATCGAACTATCCCAATATTTTTATTGGGACAATTCTGATATTTTACAAATATCCGTACCAAAAATCGTACCGAACCATGCCGAATTGTAATGAATGTAAGATCCTGTTAGGAATTTTATTGTTTAGATTTTGATGAATGCCATGTAAAACTTAGAATAGAAAGTTGGACCCCAATTCTTGTTGTAAAATGCATTGTAATAAATAGAGTGGCCAAGCCGAGTTAAGTCGCCTACGCCCTAACATGCAAGAAGACAATCAAGATCGAAAGAAAACTCTGTGCGAGGCAAATTGAGTATGACAAAGAAGAGTAGACGGAACTCTATCAAGAAGCAAACAGATGCAAATGAGTGGAGCATCACCAAGTCAACTCAAGAAAAGCCAAGTCTCAAGTTGAAGTGACAAAGAGTCATCCATGATTGGAAGTCGACTCTAAGTCACCTGGGAAAAGCAAGGAAATGCGGTCAAGTCGAGATAATCAGTAAAAGGACCGTTGCTATTTAAATCAAGAGATTTACTTAAACAAGTAATATCTCCATACCACCTTTCTTGGAGTGCTCACCCCGAAGCGTGCAAAAGGAATGAACCAATGGGAAGCACTACACCGTGTCGAACTCAAAAGGTGAAAGAACAATTCATACGAGGAAACGGCAATTCCAAGAACGCAAGCAACGATCGCAAAGTGACTTTAAAAATAAGCCTATCTCCTCAACGGGCAAATTTTTGAAAGTTCACTATAAAAGGCCGAGGAGTTTGTTTGAGAAAAAGGATGACACACACGTGAGATATACAAGCATATTAGAAAAATCAAAACATTCTCAATCCTCAAGCCTACATTACGAAGTACATCAATCCAACACTCACCTGTGAAGGAAAGAGAACTTCTATCGCTTGAAGAGGAAACTTTTGAAAACAAGGGGTCTACATTCCAGGAAGGATTGTAGAAAGGTTCAAGGTTGAACCAAGTCTTAAGCTTTTGGAGGGCTTCGTGATCAAATCCAAAGAGCTTGAGCAAGTGAGTCAGTAGTAACAAGGCAAACGCCTGTGAAGAAGTTCGAGTCGCACGAGAAGCCACCGAGTGATCAAGGCGTCTCCGCATCGAGTCCCTAAGGATCAAGTCGGCTGTTGTGATCAAGACTTGTATCCGGACTGTACCACTTTGTAAACTGATCATTACTTAGTGGATTCCTCCGGAGTTGGAGAAGAGAGGAGTAGAAGAATTACCCCATCTTCGAACCTCTATAAAAACTTTCTTGTGTCATTTACATTTCAAATTTAAATTCCCGCACTTTTAATCGCTTATATCTCACGATAAATTTGCTATCCATTTGATAATTTATAAGTACTAAATCAAGCTCTAAAATCTTGCTTAATCAAACTTAAGGGTGTTAAGTCTTCCAATAAAAATAAAACCACAAATGAGTCAAATTATAGCCAACAAATGAGTTACTCCATCAATGTACTCAATTGAGTCATTGAGAGATTAACTCTACTTGAGTGACTAATTCGATCGTCCATCAAGGACACACAAATTGTAGAATCAACTCAGAGATTTAAAAGGACTAAATCGAAAATTTGGTAAGGTTTATTCAACCCCCCCTTCTAAACCTTACACTTACACCCCTTGGGACCTACAGATCCAAAACTAGAACCGAATATAAAAAAAATTATATATATAATATTTTTATCTTATTTATATTTTGATAGTGAATTAATTACATATTCTTTGAAATTAAATACCATATAAAATATAATACTAAAATGAACATTAACAATATATCAAATGAACAATTGGATAGGAATTTAATTATTTTTCTAAAAATAGTTTCTATCATGTTAATTTATTTAAATGTAATCAGTAAGTTAAACTGAAAATCATATGTGATTTGTAGAAAATATTTTAATTTAATGATATTTGACTTATGATTGGTCATAACAACACTCATCATCTGATCATGGAAATTAATTGATATTAAAATTAGTTAAATGATTAGCAAATTGCACCTAAACTAGAGTAATCTTCTAACAAAAAATTGAGACATTGAGACTACAAATTTATATAAACTTTCGGTTCATATATCAAGAATTTTTCCTAGAAAAGGAGAATATGTAAAATTAGTTGGCTATTCAGATTCTGACTATGCTGGATGCAGAGTGGACAGGAAGAGCACTTCAGGCACATGTCAAATGCTAGGAAACAGACTAATTTCCTGGTTTAGCAAAAAGCAAAACTCAATAGCCACCTCTACAAATGAGGCGAAATACATAGGCTGGGCAAACAAGTTGTTGTGCCCAAGTCCTATGGATGAGACAAAGAAATGAGAGACTATGAAATTGAAGAAAAAGAAATTCCAATCATGTGTGATAACACAAGTGCCATTGCAATCACTCAAAATCCTGTATTGCACTCAAGAACAAAACATATTGATGTCGATATCACTTCATAAGAGATCATGTTGAAAAGAAGGACGTTATCTTGGAATATATCTCAACCGATAAACAACTAGCCGACATCTTCACAAAACCATTATGTGAGTCAAGATTTGAAGAACTCAAACATGAGTTGGGGTTAATTGGTGGTGACACTCGGGCAATTAAAGAAGAGAAATGGAACAGAAAAGGGGAAAAGGAGTCAAAATGTAAATCACCAAGAATCACCAGACGGAAGACAAATACACCGAAGTGATATAGCCGAGTCGCTAAGAGAATCGTGAGAAGTAGAGTTAAATCGGCTAAGAGATAAGTCAATAACTTATGAGCAAAGTGACAAAACGAAGTCGTTTTGACTAAGCGGGAATGTTTTAAGGAATACGTCGACATAATGATGATGTGTACGACAAAAAGCCGCACACCAAGCTTATGATTGGATATAAATGCTTTGCCGCATTAAATACGAGACATGAAATGCTCAATAAGCGTCACGAAATCCAAGCCGTTGATTTCGATCACATTTCAAAACCACCCGCACGCCCTTTCATAAACCATATTTAAACCATTTTCGTCCGTTTCTCTCTCACACTTCTAAAACTGCATCTCTTTCTCTCAAAAGCAAAGGCGAGAATACTCTCAAACCCTATCAACCTTCAAATCAATTTCTCGAGTTTTTCCTTGATACAATCCCGAGAAATGGCACCAACTTATGACTTTACCAAGTTAGGAAAACAAATCCACACCGGTTCGACGGTGGATTTTGACGGAATGGTGAAGCGGGGGTCCGACGACACCCTGGTGAAGAAAATCGGCCGAGAAGTTGGAAACGTCCTGGATCAAAACCGTTTCTAACATTATAATATCCGATGACCTATGTGGAGGAGGTCACACAATTCTACGTGAATGCCGAGATTCACGATGAAGGAATCAAGTCATCTATTCACGGAAAGCGGTGACTATCTCGCCAAGGATTTGGTGAACATTGCTCACTACCACCAGAAGGAGCATCCGAGATTAAAGAAGAAGCGATGTAAACTTGGGTGACGCATGGAAAGAAATAGCCAAGTCCGACTTTGCCGATAAAATAATATACACAAAGAAACAAGAGATCAGCTGAAGGAGGACTATCACAAGTTGTTGGACATAGTTGCCAAATGTATCGACATCAAATTTGGCGCTTTGACCAATCAAAAGGCAAAGCCGATTGTAATGGCCGCAATCATCGAAGAAAAGAAGATAAACTCAATGAGTTTGTCTACAAATGCATCTCTGCCGAACGCGTGGGAACAAGTCCTTCAAAGAAGATGGTTCATTTGGAGGATCCCTAGGATATGGCCTGTGATTGGCCGGCTATTGGAAGTGAAAGGAGTCCCTCTTAGACATGGGAAGGCATTCCATGTTAACAAGAGGATGTTCGAGCTAACCTCTCGGGCGCTCGTGAAGCGTGCTTACGCCAAGAGAGTGACACTGATGAGGGGAATCACCACCAAGATACAAATGCTTCCTCTCCAAATTAAAAGAAAGCGCCCTGCACCTAAGAAGATCACGCCCGCAAAGAAAGAAAACCAAACATGCTCCCGCCCTGCAGCAGAGTCACCGCCCCAAGAAATGCCGTGTCTCTCCCGCCCTGCAGCTAGCGGGATCGAGAAGGACTCACAAATACCTTCTCCGATCGTCAAGAAGAGGAGAACGAGAAGCCACGACGGCCCGCTCCTCGAAAAAGACACTCAAGACGGCCCCACCGCCCAAGACTCGAGAGGACAACATCTCTCAACCAGAAATTCCCAGTACAAACCAGGAGATGAAGAAGAATAGTCAAGCGAATCCGAATCGAGAAACCAAATGAGTCGATTACTCACCAAAGACAAATACGGAGACTACCGGAGAAGTAAAGTCTCCGGATGTAGTTGATGAAACAGCCAAGTCTCATTTGAAGGCGATCAAGAGGCAACCGAAGACACAAACAGAACTCACACAAACAAGCAAGCAAAAGAACCTACCAGAGCAGATAGTGATGTAATGATTCTATCTCCACCTTACCCGGACATCCAAAATCATCTGCGTGAGTGGAGGAAATGGAAGCCGAGCAAGTCAAGGAAAGTTCCAACGGCCCGAGTTCATAGAAGAAGAAGAGAATCTGCTAAATTTCCTTGGATTAACTCTGTGCTCCCTACTGATGAAGACAATCGCACGGACATCCTGCAGATCTACAAGGACAGGGAGAGAGAAAAGCAAGTCAAGAAGCCGAAGCACGTAAGAAGGCAAGCATCGCCTATCTCCCGCACCCGCAACACACACATCCTCTCCTTGATGTCTTCTCCGACAAAGTGATGAGGAACTGCAGAATGCCGCCCGTAAAGAGTTGCAAATGCAGCAAGCATTGCACGAGTCAAGAATCCTTCACGAGCAAAGACTAATGGAGGGACCAGAGAGTCCTCCGAACATAGCCGAAATCGATCCAATGGGAGTGGTTCAAAGAAATAGCCAATGTTGTTGCCGCTACCACTTCCCCACTCACTCACTCGAGAAGAAGGCATAAGGGAGATGGCGATGAAACTGGGCTAGTGGGGACCCCGACAAGCCAACCCCTATTGAAGGTGTGCTACCACCGCCCCAACGGCTGAACAATCAATCGAAACAACCGGGAGTTTGGAGACGAGTGACCCCATTCCAAGTCACTCACCGGGTGCGCCACCGAGGGGGAAACTCCTCAATCAGCAGCAAGTCGGAGGATGCTGCAGATGACTCCACAACGAATCAAGGAGGCGAAGAAGAGAAATTACAATCACAAGAAGAACAACAACAAGTTGCCATCAACGAAGCTCGAGGCAGTTGAGACTGTCTCCGAGGTGAGTGTGCAACTCGCTACGAAGGCCAATGACGCTGCGATGCGGTCGAGGCACATGAAGGAACAACCACGGGAGTTAACACTGGGCGATGAAAGTGCAATCCATGGGGTTGAGACTCATATGGATGCCATTTGTAGAAGACCCTAAGACAGGCGACACTCGTCGAAAGGGAGGACCAGCCTCGCAGCCAGAGAGACCGCTGGAGGTAATGAAGGCCCACGGGAGGTTGAGACTTCCCGGGGTAAAGAAGAAGCAAAGTAGAGAACATCCTTCCCGCTATCATCGACCCATCCGAGAAGGAGATCAACGCACTTCATGATTCCCGGACAACCCCGATGTCACTTTTCTCGGATCGGAAGGCGAAGAAGAAGCCGAGTCATCCCCATGACAAATCCAAGAGACTCACGGGTGTTCCAAGCACGAGTAAGTCGATCCCAAGACTACTCGTCAAACTTTTAACTTTGATGATGAGCCACCACGAAATCTCATCATCGTCCGATGACGCTCGATAAGGCCGAGGACCGATCTCTTTTGAAATGGAAAAATCACCGAGACCAACGAACGGTTGTTAAGACAAACCGAGGCTCGGCAAGCCGGTCCACCTCACAACAAGACCCGGCTCAACAAGAGACCACACTGCGCGCAGCTCCTCAAGCTACAAAGCAGGATCGATTCCCAAAAGAACCGCCCGCGCACCACTCATCATCAAACAGATTCCGGTTGGCGGTGATGAATCCTTCGTAGAGTCTTTTCCTTTTTCACTGAAATACCGAACTCCACGAAGAGTCGAAAAACAAACAAGCACGCTATCACAGACCAGCTCCTGTTTTTCACTCAAGCACCATTGTTCCCCGATTTTGATTTTGACGTTTGTATGGCCATCACCGCAATGTGAAGAATCAATCAAGTCCGAGAAGTGTTCAAAGCACTCTTTGCCGAGGTTGAACGGATGGAGAGGCATCGAGCCTCTTTGGACATGCGATCGGACAACAGAGATGCCAACCTTACACTTGAGAGGCATCACAAATCGAGGATAAGGGAATGGTGGCAACAAGAATCAATCAATGCGTGTGGAACAGGTGAGATACTTGAACTTTGTTCAACAAGTCTGCTGGTGTGGAGAGTCGAAAATGCCGATGCAAAAACGAAGCCGAGAGAACACATTGAGCATATGCATGAAGCTCACACCGCCGAAATCAAGCTGCTGCGTGAGCAAAATACAAATGATATACGGCGTTTGGAAGAACACATGACTAGAAAATTCAGCCTTCTCATGGCCGAGATGAAGCCGATTTCAAAGAGAGTCCAACGCTACTCGATCCGAATTCCGTGCTACTTACAACGCAGCAGCAGACTTGAAGCGAGAACTCGACTATCCGCAGGTTCGATTTCATGCTTGCCAAAGATGTTCCCCGGGGTTCCTCTATCCTTTGATGATGCCAAAAAGGGGAAGAGGAATACCTTAAAGCAAAGAAAATCAAGTTTGAAAGAAAGGAGCAAATGAGAAGGGAACAACCGAGAAGAGAAAATCAAAATTGAGGAAGTCTTGAAACGAAGAAAGGAAAGCTTGTTGAGGGGGAAGGATCGCGGATGTGACATTGATGATTGCACAAACCCCCAACAAGGTCCTCACACAACCGACATTATAAGCGAAAGAAACTCCCGTGACTCGCCACTTCAACACTCTGCTGTATATATGGGTGAGAAGAGAAAAGCAATTGAAGCGGGGATGAAGGAAGTGGAAGGAAAATGGATGCCAGGGTGATGAACATCTTGAAAGAACATGGAGGCATTCCAATTGGAGAGACACGTATGCCATTTCGTATGTCGGAGACGAGCCACGATCGGTTGACGAATTCAAAACGCTCGAATCAAGGATATTTTGCAAATATGTCCATGGCTCAAGCTTGGGACTTGTCTTGGGAAAAGGGTCTCACGTTATGTGAAGAAGAAGGCGACAGCAGCAGACTTAAACCACCTCTCTGGGTCACTCACCGGGAAGAAGAAAAGACAAAGATATACGCCCAGGTAGGTAGAGGAAGAAGCGATGAGTGGAGGAAGAAGCTTGACCTGGCCTCCGCCCCAAGAATATTGAATACGTAGATCCAGGGGAAGAAAGGAGGGATCTCTTGGGTGGAAACTTGACCAAGTGGCAAATTTAAAAGTGGCTAAAACTAACGCCGAGTATGCAAAGAGATTAGAAGAAGAAAACAAGAGACAAACTCGGCTATGGCGGAGAGACAGGAAAGATTAAGAAAAGATGAAGTGCCAGGAAGGCATATGAGAAGAAAAAGAAGGCAAATGGTGACGACGAGAAGAAGAGAAGAAGAGAAGAAGATCTTGATCAAGATGAAAGAAGGAGACAAATGAAGGAGATGAAGTGTTCTTTGTCCAACCCTTCGTGTATTTTATTATGTAAATACATACAATGTAAGTCTTCTGTAATAAAGCTAAATTTTTTTTAAGACAATTATATACTCTGATACACCTTGTAAACAGTTGTGTTAAGTACAAGAATGATATGATCAATAAAAAAGATTGATTCTCACAGCATACATTCTATGTCAATACACTATCTCGTATGTATCTTTGTTATCTGCATCTTTGTATGGTTTAAGTTTTGGCATCATCAAAAAGGGGGAAATTGTTAGGAATTTTATTGTTTAGATTTTGATGAATGCCATGTAAAACTTAGAATAGAAAGTTGGCACCCCAATTCTTGTTGTAAAATGCATTGTAATAAATAGAGTGCCAAGCCGAGTTAAGTCACCTACGCCCTAACATGCAAGAAGACAATCAAGATCGAAAGAAAACTCTGTGCGAGACAAGTGAGTATGACAAAGAAGAGTAGACGGGAACTCTATCAAGAAGCGGTGAGATGCGGTGAGTGGAGCATCACAAGTCAACTCAAGAAAAGCCAAGTCTCAAGTTGAAGTGATAGAAGAGTCATCCATGATTGGAAGTCGACTCTAAGTCACCTGGGGAAAGCAAGGAAATGCAAATCAAGTCGAGATAATCGAAAAGGACCGTTGCACGAAAATCAAGAGATTTACTTAAACAAGTAATATCTCCATACCACCTTTCTTGGAGTGCTCATCCCGAGCGTGCAAAAGGAATGAACCAATGGGAAGCACTACACCGTGTCGAACTCGAAAAAGGTGAAAGAACAATTCATACGAGGAAACGGCAATTCCAAGAACTCGCAAGCCAACGACGCAAAGTGACTTTCAAAAATAAGCCTATCTCCTCAACGGGCAAATTTTTGAAAGTTCACTATAAAAGGCCGAGGAGTTTGTTTGAGAAAAAGGATGACACACACGTGAGATATACAAGCATATTAGAAAAATCAAAACATTCTCAATCCTCAAGCCTACATTACGAAGTACATCAATCCAACACTCACCTGTGAAGGAAAGAGAACTTCTATCGGTTGAAGAGGAAACTTTTGAAAACAAGGGTCTACATTCCGGGAAGGATTGTAGAAAGGTTCAAGGTTGAACCAAGTCTTAAGCTTTTGGAGGGCTTCGTGATCAAATCCAAAGAGCTTGAGCAAGTGAGTCAGAAAAACAAGGCAAACGCCCTGTGAAGAAGCCGAGTCAGTCATACGAGAAGCCACCGAGTGATCAAGGCGTCTCAGCATCGAGTCCCTAAGGATCAAGTCGGCCGTTGTGATCAAGACTTGTATCTGGACTGTTACCACTTTGTAAACCGATCATTACTTAGTGGATTCCTCCAGGAGTTGGAGAAGAGAGGAGTAGAAGAATTACCCCATCTTCGAACCTCTATAAAAACTTTCTTTGTGTCATTTACATTTCAAAGATTTAAATTCCTCGCACTTTTAATCGCTTATATCTCACGATAAATTTGCTATCCATTTGATAATTTATAAGTACTAAATCAAGCTCTAAAATCTTGCTTAATCAAACTTAAGGGTGTTAAGTCTTCCAAAAAAATAAAACCACAAAGAGTCAAATTATAGCCAACAATGAGTTACTCCATCAACAAATTCAAATTTAAATCATTGAGAGATTAACTCTCTTGAGTGACTAATTCGATTGTCCATCAAGGACACAAATGTGTAGAATCAACTCAGAGATTTAAAAGGACTAAATCGAAAATTTGGTAAGGTTTATTCAACCCCCTTCTAAACCTTACACTTACACCCATTGGGACCTACAAATCCAAAACTAGAACCGAATATAAAAAAATTATATATATAATATTTTTATCTTATTTATATTTTGATAGTGAATTAATTACATATTCTTTTAAATTAAATACCATATAAAATATAATACTAAAATGAACATTAACAATATATCAAATGAACAATTGGATAGGAATTTAATTATTTTTCTAAAAATAGTTTCTATCATGTTAATTTATTTAAATGTAATCAGTAAGTTAAACTGAAAATCATATGTGATTTGTAGAAAATATTTTAATTTAATGATATTTGACTTATGATTGGTCATAACAACACTCATCATCTGATCATGGAAATTAATTGATATTAAAATTAGTTAAATGATTAGCAAATTGCACCTAAACTAGAGTAATCTTCTAACAAAAAATTGAGACATTGAGACTACAAATTTATATAAACTTTCGGTTCATATATCAAGAATTTTTCCTAGAAAAGGAGAATATGTAAAATTAGTTGTGAAAAGTGGAATTGGAGAGGTATCTTGAGGAGTTTTCTGAAAAAATACACACATGATTTAATGTGTTGGGTTGGTGGAAAGTCAATACCATTAGATATTAAAACTTGAGGAGAATTGCTAGAGATATTTTGGCAATTCATACTGTGATGTATATTTTTGTGTGATGGATTAAATAGTTAAAGTATGATTCAATTAATAATTCCATGTTAATTAACTTTTTTTGTCTCTTTTAAAGCATGAATAATCTCCGAACATCCGATTCTTTATTTCAGACCAAATCAGTCCATTAGAACCGAATATCCGTACCGAATCATCCCTAATTTTGGGATGATAAGGTACGAATATTTTTTTATCTACGGTACGATTTCAGATATTAATTTTTGAAATATTCAAACTTTGGTATGATTTTGGAAATTTTTGAATCTTTGAACCGTACCATATCATGCACAACCCTAGTTTCAATTTGTAGGTCCTGGGGTGATAATGTAAAGTCTAGAAGGGAGGGGTTGAATATACTTTACTAACTTTTCGATTTTAGTCTTTTTAAAGTCAGAGTATAGTCACAAGTCAGTTGGGTCCTTGATGGACAACTTAGTTTACCTTTACAGTTGAGTTAACCACTCAAATGCAATGACTTCGACGAGCCGTTGATAAGATAACTCATTGATTGATTAACTCTTTTAGAAATTCAATGAGACTTTGTTTTTACAAAGGAAGACTTTCACCTTTTGTTTGAAATACATTTTAAAACAAGTTTAAAGTGCTGAATGTAAATAACACAGAGTAATTTTTATAGTGGTTCGAGGATGGGGTAATTCCTCTAATCCACTCTTCTCCAACCTCTAGAGGAATCCACTAATGTAATGGTAACTTTATTACAAAATGGTGACAGTCCAAGCTAGGCCATGATCACACAGATGGCTTTGCTTCTGGGACTCAACTTCTTCACAAAACAGCTGCCTTGCTAGTTGCTACTTCAGCTCATTCAAACTCTTGGATTTGTTCACACAGCCCTCCAATGAGTCCAAAGCTTCTGGTTCGAATTGGAACCTCACTACACTTCCTTCAACCTCGGATGTGTAGATCCCTTGTTCTTTAAACAACTTTTTCCTCTTCAATAGTTTGAAGTTGTCTTTTCTTCACTGAGTGTGTTGGATTGATTTTCTTTGAGATTTAGGCTTGAGGATTTGAATAGAATGCTTGAGAGATTTTTGCTCTTGCTTTGCAGGTTAGTGTCTATTGCTTTGCTTGCATTCATTGCTCTAGGTAACCTTCTCTCAAATGAAATCTTCAACCTTTTTATAGTGCTTGTTTGAAAAATATATCCGTTAAAGAGATAGATGCATTTTTCAAACTACACTTTGAGGTCGCTGGCTTATCTTGTCTTGCAGCTTTGATGTAGACTAATCCTTGAATTTAATTCTCTGTCTTTCCTTAAACTCGCGGGTTTTCGGGGACATCCTAGTGGTTCCTCCGACACATGCCTATTTTTAGCAAACAATTGACTTTGCTTTGACAATGAATTTCTTCAGCTTTCTTTGATCCTTTCTGCTGCATAACCCCTTTCACAGTTAACTCCACTTATCTTGGAATGACATAGTTGTCGGTGTCTTTGACCGAGACAAAGCTTTTTCTCACTTGGTGACCGAGACTTGTCTTCACTTCTTGTTCTTCAGTCGAGTCCTGCATTCTTCAACTTGGGTGCTTCCACTTAGCTTATAGAATCATATCTATTACAAGTTGATTTACAGTAGAATTGGGGTGCCAACTTCCTAATCTAAGTTTTACATGGTATCATAAAAAAATCTATTACATAAATTTCCCAACACAATTAATGAGTTAACAATTTAATAAATTTAAGTATTCTTGAACTTCCGTATTGGAGGTAGGCAAAGCGGGTTTAGGTGGATGGGTTCTTTGATGAACAAGGCAGAATGATACAAGCTTGGTCACTACGGGGAATGTTAGACATCCAGTTGAAGTATCTTTGATTGGGATCGAACAAGCTCAGTTGATCACATTCAAACAAGGTCTCAAGGATACCATCATTCAATTAGATGACAATGATATTATATGTAAATTGAAAAACAGATCACCTTTCAATTTGGATGTTTCAACAATAGTCGAAGATATCTTTTATATAATTGTCCATTCTTGTTATCGGGCTATGAGAGTATGTACCTTGAAAATAGGCTTGCTCTTTGAGCCTTGAATTGTAATTTGGATTCGAATTGTTGGTTGTCTTTCTAGCCAAGTTGGAACTTAGCGAGTGGCTACGATTATCCTTGTATTGTTTTTTGAATTATTCATTTTATAATAGTCAATCGTTCTGGGGGAAAAAAGAAATGATAAGATGCAAATGTTTCAGGTCACTTATGAAATAAAACTACAACTAGTGTTAAGCAAAAGGATGACCCATATGAACCAGACAATGTATATTGAGAATCAATCGATTTCATTTGGAGGCAGAAAAATCTTACAATTTATTACAAATATCAAAATTGTAAGACCTATAAAATCATAAATCTAATAGATATAAAAACATAAACACATTTTAAGCTTATACAAATTTAATTGATCCAATAGAATCAGAATATTGAAATAGTGTTGGACAAATCACGTGTCCGCATCTGCGACTAAACTGTACGCATCTGCGACTAAAATTTCGATAATGGGGTTATCTAAATCTTTTGTACAAAATGCCCACTACAGGGACAATTAATTTGAGAAATAAAAATTTGAATAAAAAACAAGAAGCACCGTTTATTATGGGAACGAAAACTTCCATTTTATTATTGGGAGACAAAAACTTCAACAAATGTAGACAAAATAATAACTAAACAATAAATAAATAATAACGAAACGAGAAAACCCTTCTCTCATCCTTTTGATTGAGGGAGGAAGAAGACAAAGAACAATGTCTTTTTCTACGGTCAAAGATGACATAGTTTTTGAGATTTTAGTTGTTGTATGGGTACTATATATAAGATCAATATATTTTATGGATCTTTCATATGGATTTTTCGTAACAATAATTAAGAATATTATTAATTTATTTGGTAGAATTGCACTTTAATACACATTCAATAACATATCGAATAATTAAATAACCAACTCAAAAGTGACAAATTTTTATTTCTCCCAAAAAGTTTTTTTTTTGTGTGCTTTAAGCATTATAACCTTATAATACCACTTTAATGGTTGAAATTCCTTTTTTTTTTTTCAAAAATTCAATGGTTGAATTTCCTTATAATCATGAAAAGAGAGCATTGGGGATAGGGGTGGAAAATTATGTAATCGTATCATATTTTGTGTAGACATGATAAGGACACGACACAGTAAGAGATTGTACTTACAGAAACACGAACACGGAATTTTACGTGTCGACATGACAATGACACATTTGACACGATAAGTAAAAACACTTATGTAGTTAATTTTGGACGATCCGATATTATATGTTAATACATGATAACATATTACACGATATTACATGCCAATACGCGATACAAACTACAAAATATTAAATAAAAATATACAAAATATCAGGTTATCGTGTCACTAATAGGTAAACATATCATTATCGAATCGTGTTGAAAGCGGTTGTGTCACTAATCGATTAACAATGTCGTTGCCAGTTAATATTCTATCTGTTATTTTTTGCCGTAATTATCGTGTTTACATGAACAAGACATGAAATCTTTGTGCCCTTATCATGTCGATGCGATATGGACTCGAACATGATAAGGCCAAAAACTAACTCATTATTTTTGTATTGTGCTATAGTGTCGTGTCAATAATTGTCACCTTAGTTGGGGTCGATTTTGGATTAGATGAAACAAATATAAGTGCAGCAAAAATGGGACCGGATTGTGGAGGGCAATAACTCAAATGGATCGGACTGAAATTAAATGAGAATAACCCATAATTAGAATTGTTTGGCTCATACATTAAGGATTCATTTGGTTGCATGATGGTTATGTGCATGATTAATTCCCATATTATTTTTCAGTTTTATCATGTTGACACAATAAGTCCTATTATTATGCTTATTTGATGAATTGAGATATTGGACATATGTGAGTTTAGTAATAATGTGTTTGGTTCAGTTGGATAAGAACAACCCATTAAGACGGATATGACCTTTGTGCCCCTAAATTATAATTGAGTTTCCTATTTCACCCCACATAGTGACTTGGTTTCTATTTACTCCTCAACGGATATATCATCTCTCACTTTCTCACTTCCTCTTCTCCTGTGGGACTCAATCTTCTAGTTCGGAGCAATGACAAAGGCTTGGACATGTGATGTTACTTGCCATCGTGTTTTCTATGTATGTGTTTGAATATTCATCTATTTACCTTTTATATAGGAGTAATAGATGGGTTTTGTTCTTGCACTCTAATTTTCTCGGATTCTAGTTTAATGATAGGTTTGACATGGAAAAGATTATGGGTTTATCTCAATCCACGAACAAAATTGGAGTGTGTTATTTAAAAATTATGGGTTATTGAAATTATTGCCCACGACTAATTTTTATTTTGTCGATTGGTAGTCATAATTTCGATTTCAAGGTTGCAAGTAAGAATACCATCTTTGGATTTATTTGCATAACTATTGCAAAATGCATTTGAGTTTGTGTTTGACACCATCATGTATTGTTATTATTCATATCTATTTTAGTATTTAAGGTATCAAATTTTTACTGGAAATTTTTTAGTAATGAACACTTATTTTGGATCTTATGTAGATGTATGTAGTGAATGTTTCTGATTACTTGATGTTTCATGGGAACGTTAGGAAATTCAATATTGTTTCCGAATGACTGCCAATTATGTACTGTCAACGGGCCACTCAAATACATCTGGACATTCATGTTAAAAAAATTATTTTATAGAAATTGATGATGCTTAGAAAACTATGTATTAGAAAGTTGGCAACCAAATTTCTATGTCATTTATGCATATGTAATAGATAGGACTTAAGCTGACTCAAAATCAACTAAGTATAATCTCAAAAAACTTGTTAAAGGAGTTTCAGAAGACTCGCAGCTGAGTAATGAAGATTCAACAGACTCTCAGTTGATTACCTTGTTCAGAAGACTCTTAACAGAGTAATGCTAGCCAAGTCAAAGCTGAAAACTGACAGTAGAGTCGAGTGAGAAGACTTACATCTCAGAAGACTCAAGATTCAATCATAAGAGGTAAAATAGTTAAAGGATGAAGTCAACTGGAAAGGATCTGTTGCACCAAGTTCAAGAAGGATTGACAATAAAATCATCGAAATATGTTGTTTGGCCATAAAAAATGCAAGACATTTATGGAGGCAGAAGAGGCTTAACCAATAGAAGAGCACCTACAGACTGTCATGTTTCAGAAATTTGCAGAGGCCAAAAGAATACAAGGAAGGGTCAACATCAAAGCTGCAAGAAAGGACATGCTAACTGTCCAACGATGGGATTTGAACTTGTCTATCTCTTCAATGGACAAAATTCAAATCCACACTATAAAATCTAAGAAAAATTTCAGAGAGAAATAAGAGACACAAGACACAAGAGAACAAGCAAATATCTACAAAGCAAAAATTCTCTCTCGAGCTTAAAACTAATTTCCTTAGGCTTCATCTAGAACACCTTACCCAATACTCAAGTGGAAGACCAAGGTTGTATTAATAGTTGAATAGAGAAAACTTTTGTGAAAAGAAATCGAGGTCTACATTGCCTTGAAGTAAATGAGTGTAGTGAGGTTCTTGTTGAACCAAAGGATGAAGATTGCAAGAGGGCTATGTCAACAAGTCTTTCACCCTCTAGTTAGCTGAAATAGCCTGAAGGGTCTAGTGAAAAGCTGAGAGCAGTGGAAGTAGACTATGTGATTAATAATGTTAGGGTTGTTTGTATTTTGTGTCTAAAGTTACCTGATACATAGTGGAATTCCTCATACAGTAGGAGAAGAGTGGAAGTAGAGGAATTACCCCATCCTCAAACCACTGTAAATATCTGTCTCTTTAAATTCCTGCACTTTACATTCTATCATTTTTATTGTTGCTTAAATTTCTTAAAACTCTCTAAAGTGTTGTGTTGATTTCCAAAAATCTTAAGGGTGTAAGACAATGATTAAAAAGAAAACTGATTTTTTCTAAAAGGTTGCTATTTTTCAATTGAGTTATTTTATCAACAACTCTGTCAAGAGATCTGTTGAGTGATTAACTCTTCTGCTGAATACCGACTTAACTGTTTAAAAGGACCTAACTGTTTTCTCTATACTCTGATTTGTGAAATCAAAAAGTTGTAAAGTCTATTCAACCCTCCCTCTCTTTTGAACTTTACCTAACTCCCATTGGGACCTACAAGTGGTATCAGAGTAGTTGCCTTCCGCACTTGTTATTAAACTAGATCTCTTTTCAAAACTATCAACACAGTTACTTTTCCAAGTTTTAAAGAGTTATTAAAATGGAAGCAAATCTAACTCACATTCTTCTGTTTACCATTGAAGAATTTGATGACTGAAAAATTCGTATGTAGACAAATCTCTCTGCACAACATGATGAAGTGTGGTTCTTTATTGAAGATATCCCCATTAGAATTACAAAGGTAAACATGACTGTAGCAAGAGTTGTTGCTGCAGTTGATGAAGTTGCTGATGCTGCAGAAATTGATAAACCTAGAAGTGAATGGACAAATGAAGATAGAAAAATACATAATATGGATAATGTTGCCAAAGATGTCCTATACAAGACCCTAGACAAAGCCATGTTCAACAAAGTTAAATCATGCAAACTGCTTAGGAAATATGGGAGAAGATGTCTCTCACTTGTGAATGAACATTGTAGATTAAGGAAAATAAGCTCACAGTGGCAGTGTAGAAGTTTGAAAACTTCAAAATGATGACTGGAGAATCACTTGATCAGTTGGATGCAAGATTCACATATAAAACAAATGAACTATCAGTCTTTGGGAAGTAATACACACAGAAGAAAATGTGTATGAAAATACTCAGACCATTACCAGTTGAGTGGGAAATGAAAGTTTTGGCAATAAGACACTCAATGGACCTCACGAAGATGTCTAACCATGAACTATTTTCAAATTTAATGGCATATGAGTTTGTGCTCAAAAGGAAAAAGCTGGATGAGACTGTTGCACCCAAGACTGCTACATTGATAATAGGTGAGTCAAAGACAGCAGAGTCAAAGGACATCATTGACAAAGAAGAAATAACCCTCATGGTAAAAAAAATCAACAAGTTCTTCAAAAAGAAATATCAGAGGAACATGGGAGAATATTCAAGAAGACATTCAACTCCCTCTAAAGGAAAAGAGGAAAGAACACCCAAGATAGCTGACAGGAAAACTGAAGACATGTGATTGAACTGTAGGTAACCTGGTCAGCTTGTAGTTGGCTGCCCCTATCCACCAGTCAACAAATATAGGAACGAAGAAAAGAAAATTTTTAGAGAAAGAAAGAAAGTTATGGTGGCTGAAACAGAAATTGCCAAAGGAAAATAGGCAGAAGAATCAGACAGTAGTGAAGCTGACAACTCATCTAACACCGAGGAAGATGCTCTAGTTTGTCTTATGGCCAATGAACATGAAGATGAGGTAATCTCTAGCTCATCTAATTCAGATAGTGATGATAGTGATCATGACACACATACACACATATCTTCATCCACAGATCTTTATGACTAATTAGGCAAAATGATGAAAGATTTTGAGTACATTAAATCCTCATACACACTCTTAAATAAGGAAAAAACCCAACTAAAAAGCAAAAAACTCACAGCTGACTGAAGAGTTGAGTGCTCTAAGTCACATAGCTAATGAGAATAAAAAGTTGAAGGCTGAGATTGAGCTAATCAAGGCATAATGTCCAGTTAAAGAGAAAAGAGAACATAAACTCAAAAGTGTTAATTGCACACTCAACAAATCAACTAAAATATTGGATGAATTGATGATGATACAAAAAGAAATAGGAGACAAAGTTGGATTAGGCTTTGACTCCTTTGTGAGTGCACAAATTCCCAAAGTGATCTTAGAAAGAGGCTCCTCAGTAATGAGGATGACCATAAATCTAAGACACCATATATTGCACCTACACATCACCAAACACACACACACATATTGGTCTTTATTATAAAGGAAAAGGAAATAAGTCAGTTGAGTTCACTGATAAGACTGGTTAAACAAAATTTAGAAGAATCAATCAGCAGACTCCAAACATGAAGTATTCTGTGAAAAGCAAACATAACTACCAATAACCCCAAAACTTTCAAAGAAAGAAAGCAAATGATGGGAATGGTAGAAAGTACCCCACACAAGTTGATTGGAATCCACCTATGAAATATCAATAGACTCTTAAGGGAAACAAACCAAAATGGCAAAGGCCTAAAGACCGATTCAGGTCATTCCCTAGGCATGCACATCATCACACTCATACACCTAGATATCACACACACAAGGCACAATATTTCCAACACTTTCACAAGAATGCAAATGCTCACATGCACACTCAAACATAGAGACAAAAGAGGCAGATGTATGTTGCTAACGCACCCAAGCAGTTTTCAAATATTCATTATGATTATGGAGCTGAAATGTGGCAATCTCTTAGAGTCAGATCATTTGCCTATAGGTTGGTTGGATCACCATATAATGCTAACCCCTCAGGACTCACACATTTATGGGTACCTAAAGTTTGATTTCTTTGATGCATGTTCACAGGACAACTGAGTGCCAAGGAACCTGATACATGGATAGTGGTTGTTCTAGGCATATTGACTAGAGATAAAAGAAACCAGTCAAATTTCACAGAATAAAAAGGAGCTAAAGTTATATTTGGAGGAGATGAAGCTACATAGGAAATCAAAGGCACTTGTTCAATCAAGAATAATGGATTGGAGATCAAAGATGTTGCATATGTAGAAGGTCTAAATTTCAATCTGCTGCACATCCAACTTTGTGACAAAGGCTACAATGTTGGTTTCAATATGGGACTATGTCAAATCAAGGATGTAGAAACCAATGGAATTGTTCTATCTGGAATAAAAAAGAAGAATATGTATGTGGTAGACTAGTCAACTGCACTCCAAGCACATGGTTGCTAGCCAAGAGCACAGCTGAAACAAGTTGGTTGTGGCACAAAAAGCTAAGTCATCTAAATTTCAAGACAATCAACAAGCTTGCAAGAAATCATCTGATTGAAGGATTACCAGACTCTGTGTACAAGAAAGAAAGCATTTGTGATACTTTTCAAAAAGGAAAACAGATTAATCATCATTTTAAGGAAAAGACAAATCATTCATCTACAATGTTTTTGCAGTTTGCTGCATATGGACTTGTTTGGGCAAGTTGAGCCATCAAGTATAAGTGGAAAGAAGAACACCTTAGTGGTTGTGGATGATTATTCAAGATAAACAAGGATAATCTTTATGTGTAAGAAGAAGAAAACCCTGCAAAGGTTACCTCAGCTGATGAAAAGAGTTTAAAATGAGAAAAGTCAATCCATTATCAAGATAAGATCAGATAGAGGAACTGAGTTTGTCAATAGGATTATAGAAAAGTATTGTGTAGAGAATGGAATCTCTCATGAGTTATCAGCTGCAAGAAATATGGAGTAGCTGAAAGAAGGAACATATTTCTGAAGGAAGCTGCCTGAACCATGTTAACCGAAGTTGGGCTGCTTAAGAGATTTTGGGCTGAAGCCATCGATACAACTTTCTATACTAAAAATAGATGCATGATCAACATGCAACTGTCCAAAACCCCTATGAAATTTGGACAAGGAGAAAGCCAAATGTTTGAGGAATATTTGAAAACTTTTGATGAAGGAATATTTCTTGTATACTCATCTAAAAGTAAAACATATAGACTGCTGAATAAAAGGACTATAGTCACAGAAAAATCAATACCTGTGTTGTATTTGATGAACCCAATGTCAGTGCAGAAGACATTGATGAGTTAGCTAAAAAGATGAATCATCCAATTATTTAGAAAAGTCCTTACACTGAGATAACTCCTAGAAGACTCAACCTTGATGAGGATGAGTTAGCTGGATCTCAGAAAGAGTTGAAAAAGTTACAGCTGAATACATATAATCAAGAAGAAGTTGTTCAAGACAACTTAGTTGGAAGCCAAATCAATCCAGCAGACTTACTCCAACCTTATGTGGGATGGCTGAGAGACCATCCACCTAAGTTAATCATTGGAAATTAAGAGAAGGGGTAATAACAAGATCAAGAACTCAACATGAAGCTATGTTTGCATGCTTCATTTCTCAAATTGATCCAAAAGATGTGTCAGAAGCCTTAGAAGACATAAACTGGATTCTAGCCATGTAAGAAGAGTCGAATCTGTTTGAAAGAAACAAAGTATGGGAATTGGTTCAAAGACCTGCTCACCAACATGTCATTTGAACAAAATGGGTTTTCAAGACAAGATCAATGAAGAAGAAATTGTTGTCAGAAACAAAACAAGATTGGTAGCCAAAGAGTATTGCCAAAAAGAAGGTATATATTTTGATGAAACATTTGCTCCAGTTGCAAGAGTTGAAGCTATAATGATGTTCATAACTTATGCTGCTCACAAGAACTTCACAGTCTATCAAATGGATGTAAAGAATGCATTCTTAAATGGATTATTAGAGGAAGAAGTCTATGTTGTGCAACCCCCAGTATTTGAGCAGAAGACTATATGAGATAAAATGTACAAGCTGAAAAAGGCACTTTATGGATTAAAGCAGGCTCTTATAGCTTGATATGATACATTGTCTCAATTTGTAGTAGACAATGGTTTCACAAAAGGAAAGGTTAACAAAAACTTGTTTAAAATCCAAGATGGAGAAAGTATTTTGCTCATGCAAATCTATGTGGATGTATAATCTTTGGATCCACAAATAAAGCGTTATGTGACAAGTTCTCAAATCTCATGCAAGAAAAATTTGAAATGAGTATGATGGGTGAATTAACTTTCTTTCTAGGACTTCAAATGAAGCAATTGAGGGATGAAACCTTTATTAGCCAAACCAAATATACAAGAGATTTGATGAAGAAGTTTGGCATGGACGAGAAGTGATGTGTCAAGATACCTATGAACACATCTATAAAAATTAATCTTGATGCTGAAGAAAAATCTGTAGATCAAATGAGGTATATAACACTCATTGGATCATTGCTCTATTTGACAACCAACAGACCCAACATCACCTTTGCAGTAGGTGTTTGTGCAAGATTCTAGTCTGCACCAAAAGAAAGTCACCCATGACAGCTGCCACGAAGATTATGAGATATCTTAAAGGAAACCAAAAGATTGGATTATGGTATCGTAAGGAATGAGGTTTCAAGCTTATGGGCTACTCATATTCAGACTATGTTGGATGTTGAGTTGACAGGAAGAGTACATCTGGTACTTGTCAATACCATGGAAATAGGTTGTTTTCTTGGTTCAACAAGAAATAAAATTCAATAGCTACATCTATAGCTAATGCAGAGTACATAGCTGCAGGAAGCTATTGTGCACAAGTTTTATGGATGAGACGACAGCTAAGGTATTATGATATTGAAGAAAATAAGATCCCAATCATGTGTGACAACACAAGTGCAATAGCAATCACTCAAAATCCAGTAGTACACGCAAGAACCAAGCATATTCATGTCAGATACCATTTCATCAGAGATCATGTTGAAAAGAAATACATCAAGCTGGAATATATATATAAACTGAATAGCAGTTAGCTGACATATTGACAAAGCCCTTATGTGAATCGAGTTTTGAAGATCTAAAGAATGAACTTGGATTAATTGAGCTAAGTTAATTCCATCAGAAGAGTTGATCAGAAGAGTCAAAAAATGAGAAGAATTGCATTTCAGAAGAGTTTTACTCTATCATCTGAGTAAAATCAGCAGAATCGGTCAATAAGCAGAGTTAAGTCATCTGGACAGCTGAGTGAGATGTTAGTTGACTATCTATTAGAAGAGTCAATGATAGTTAACAAATGTCAACAAACATATTAAATGGCTAAAGGACAAAACGAAGTCGCATTAAATTCATCGGGAATGTTTTTAGTATAATGTCATCATCATTAAATGCTTCATAGACATCTGAATTTAAAGTTGCACGTCTATAGTATGATGAGGCTTATGATTGACCATAAATACGCGCCACCATTAAATCCTCGATTTGTTGATCAAATTTAAAATTATCACTATTTTGATCACGTTTTTTCAACTCCCATATAAACCTCTCACATTAATTTCTCTCTCTTTATGCACACAAATAACTCTCAAAACTTCCAAAGTATTTTTTCTCTGCAAAATCATTTATTTCTCTCAAAATCTCTTTAAATCCGATATGGCACCAAAGAAGTCATCTGCCCAAGACCTTGATTTCACAAAAATGTATGATAAAGTTTACTTTGAAGCCCTGATTGATGCAGGTGGTTTGATTAAAAAGTCGACTGACCAAACTAGAGCTCAAAAGATCGTCTCATGCGTGGAGAAGACGAAACTTTTCCAGTTTCTGACATTGGAGACGTCGCAAACTTATCAAGACGAGGTGGCTATGTTCTATGTTAATTCCACTGTACAAGATGATGGTATCCATTCGTCTCTGAATGCAAAGGAAGTAGTCATAACAACTGAGGATCTAACTGAGTTTGTTGAAGTTACCTAGCTTAGGGTTGAGTGAGCTGAAAGACTTTGAGTTTGACTTGGAGATGACATGGAAGGATATGACTGTTGAGAAGGAAGTAAACAACTATAATCCATCTACTAGTAAAGTTGTGGTGAAGAAGGAGTGTCACAATTGATCGAGAAAATCTTTTCACTATACTGCAAGTGTACATCGTAGTTTATAGAATAATGGCAAGTAAAGCCGTATTCCTCAGGGATTGAATACGAAACACTTAGGCTATAGTAACATCGTATTCCAATTTTATTGAAACGACCAAAAATCAAGAAAATGTTATCTAATAAAAAAAATGTAAATTTATAAAAACCCGAACTCCACAAGTCTTTTCAACAAATACGAAAGCAACCCTAGATACATAATCTCAACATGCTTCTTCAATATTAAATCCAATTAATGTTTACCAAAACCAATTCATGTGTTTCTATGGGTTCAATTCCTATATTAATTTATTCCCCCTCCCGGGTGGTGCATAAACAGTTGACTAATAACAATTGTAGATCTCCCGATATGTTACAACTATTATTAACTCCCAAAAGATTTTTGAATTGAAGTACTCCCCACAAACAGTTGTAGATCTCCTGATACGTTACACCTGTTTATGTCTGAATTCAATTTTTATTTGTTTGAACTCACCTCCCCGATTGCGGACTAACAAATATGACATGCAAATTATTGGTCAAATAATCTACTAGAATTAAGGATTCGAATTCATATAATAGAACACATAGATCAATTAAAAAAACAATCAATATAGATATAACATGAATCCCCAGTTTTGATTATGCCTTAGGATCAGAAAGATTAGCCCAACATATTTGATAGCAAATTCATAGACAAAGTTGAAATCAAATAGTTTGACATTATTTAAGTACAAACAAGAGATCTAAACTAAGAAAGAAGAACCCATCTTGTCAGGATGGATCTTCCCTCCAAGCCTTCGAACTCTTGTGCTTCCGTAGATACGAAAGGCCTTGTGGTGTTCTTCGTAGATTTTGTCCTCCTTTCTTAGAAGACAATTGATTTGTCTAATATAGTGTATTGTAGTGTATTTTCAGATGTAATGACTTGATAATTCGTGCAAGGCCTTGGTCCCTTTATGTAGGTGCTTTATGAGATCACTTGTAGAGTTCTAACAGGAAAATGAAACAAAAATTAGCCGAAAGACCATTCGCACGTCTATGTGCAAATCACACGGCCTGGCCATGTAAAGTGTTTTGGTCTCTGTTTTGCTCGAACAAACCACACGGTCATCTGCAAGTTACACGGTGTGGTTGTGCGATGTGTCTCTGAAATTCTACCCTCGAACAAGTCGCACGAACGTGTAAAAACACACGGAAGCAGCTCACACAGTCGTGTGAGATTCACACGGTCTAGCCGTGTGATTGGTTTTTGTCCATTTTTTTGTATTTGACCTTGTCTTCGTATTCTTCATTCTTGTTCGGCCTTCTAACTGATATCTTTCCACTTAAGCTCCGTTTCCTATAAAAGTTACAAGAATACATAGTATCATGCCCTTCTAAGGAAACCAAGTAAAATACACTAAATATGCGTGCAAATACATCAATTATATATTATTTTAAGCCCTTAAATGCACATACATTTTACACGTATTAAAATCCCCAAACTTAAACCATCGCTCGTCCTCGAGCAAACTAAGAAAAATAATCTCAAGGGGTACAAAGAACACACAAGAATACGATAAATATTTAATCTCATTCAACTCCATATCTAAGTAAACCATGTAATTCGTTATCAAGAAATCATCAATCACAAGTTCGGCATAATTAATACTTTTTTGGGTACTTGACATCGCGATTTATAAGCAACAGTGTATCACTCAACTCTCAAAATAATTGGGATGTGTATACGCTCAAATCAATTCAATGAATGTAGAACTACCATAGGCTTGCAAATAGTCTAACATCTCTACCAGTTTAGTGTGCACAACTTAAGAATCAAAAAGGACGTTTCATTTGGTTATAATGTCGGCTCTTTGGTAAGGGTAGGAAAAATTTGAATTAAGTGACTCGACTTGAGCAAATAGAACTTAAGTACACATACTTTCAATTCACTAACCCAATTTAATCTAAAATCATCCTTCAAGTTATTTTCTTTTTCCACTCAATTCCACCCTTTTTCTCCTTTTTCATTCTTAGGTGTTTTTGCCTTCTTTTATTTTGCCTTAAGCTTTCAATTCTTCTCAATTTTCCAGAATTTTTCTTTTCTTTTCTTCCTTGCTCAATTTTTCTTTCTTTGTTTTTATTCACAAATTTGTTTTCTTTTTCGAGCTTCATCATTCACCTATTCGCTTCTCATCCCTCTTTTTGCCAACACTTTTCTTAATATTACACCACATCTCCCTCAAACTATTCATCTTCTATAAACTCAAGTTTTAGGGATAAAAATTATTTTTAAGTTTAAATCTCAAAATGTGGCTAACAGTAAAACGTTAGGCTCAAAGTGGCTAACTAGGGAATCATGAGTTCATAGGTAGGCTTTTTAGGCTAAGTAGGCTAAAACAAATATGGCCTTAAATCATTTTCAAAAATTGCACACACACATGGCTTCAATGGAGATACCAAAGCAAGTTCTTGAGTTATAGCAATCATGAATGACACACTCCAGAAAAAATAAGACTGCACAATATGAAAGCAGTTAAAGGCACAAAAGCTCACAAGCTTATTTTTTGTATCATGCTCAAATACCCAATTTTCTCAACTAATGCCAAACAAGCAAAAGACATCTTCTGAACAATTCATTACATTATTCACAAATATATATCATCTCATGAAATCAAATGCTCATAGTAAAATCATGCGGAAGCTTTTTGTACTTTTTTGAATTTCTAATCCTAACTCACACAAAAGCAATTAAACGTGCTAAAAAATAAACCAAAAAATCGAAAAAAACATTTTTGAATTTTTTTATGCAAATTTTGAATGCTTCTACATGCAACCTAAATCTAATGCAAAATGCAACAATACTTATTTACGCATTTTTGACAACCCCCCAAACTTAAAATATACTTCGTCCCGAACATATGAGGAAATTATCAAAAGAAAGAGGAATACGTAAAAAATACTTACAAACTCATTATGGTGGTGGAGGTGGAGGGTAGTGGCCCTGTGAGATGTGCCACTGATCCATACGAGAGATTATCTTGTACATCTGATGCTGGTGAGTCATGACGTCAAATTGCTGCAAATACTCAGTATGATACTCATCAACTGTAGCAAATAATTGATAAGTATCATGCATCAATGTACCCATATTGACTTCCACCCTTTCAAGTCTATCACTAAAATTCTATTGCCGACTACCCCCTTGGCTAGAGGATTCCGGCCTATCTGTCCCCTGCTTAGGCTCATCTCTCTCCTCTTGAGCAGCAGTCCCCTGATCTCCCCTCATCAACTGAAATACTCCTATTTCTAATTGAAGTAGCGTCCGGGTTTGTGAGCCAAATTTTGGTTCTATCCGCATGAACAAACCAATGATCATGCCCATCATATTGAATCATCTTCATTGCGGATAAAACTATCACATTAATATGTTTCCCCACTGGCTCATGCATACCCCTCAAAACTCACGTTGAAATACTATGCTATAGGAGTAATTAGCCCCACCAATACAAATCCCACATTTTTCTTGCTTCATCGCCCTATCAAATTGTCTATCTATAAATGCCCCGACGTTAGGTACCAACCACATTTGTCCCCGAAGCCATACACCAAATTATAAACAATTCATCAACCCGAATGGCCCCTTTGCTATCTTCCCATGCGAACACCGTTTCCACTAATGTACATTGCACATAGCGAAAAATGGGGTTCCTAATGCTAGAATCCTTAGAGGTACCCGACGTATAAATTCTCTTCCCCGTGATTTCCTTCCAAAATTCGAGCATATCAAAATCATCATCCTCTTCAACCCCATAAGGCGGAGTTCTATAAATTGCATTCAAATCATCAATAGATAGCTCCCTCGGCTTATTAGCAAATCTAAATCAAATACCCATCAAATTCCTTTTCCAGACTACCAATTCAAAACTACTCAAGAATTCAAGCGTATAAACCACATAGGTAGTCCAATTTCTATTTAACAAATCATGCAAATCAATACGCCCACACAAGGCTCGAAAATCATCAAACATATCCAAACTAGTAAGAGTAGGTTCATCAGAATACCTTGTTGAAATCATATTCCGGAGATATAGTACCTCCCATCTAGCCCGGTGTGTTTCATCCGACATGACAACATTGGCGTACTCTAGTTGGTTCATCTCGTACTCGGGTTCGGGCTCGGGAGTTGGCTCCCTTCTCCTCCCTGTGTTCCTCCTAGTTCCTCTTTCTCCTCCTTTAGAAGCCATGAATATGGAGTTTTGAAGTTTTTAAAATCTGAAATTTGAAGATTGAAAAACCCCTAACTTGAAGGAGAACATGGGAAAGTTGAGAAATTGGAAGAATTTTGTGATGGGTTTCTTGAAAGGATGAAGAATTCGTGTTTTTGTTTGAAGACATGAAGATGAATTTGAAGGAATTTGAAGAAATTTGAAGATGGGTTGGGGTATTAGAAGGAGAATATTCAGATGGTAGGGTTTAGAAGGGAGAAAGTGGGATTTTAAAAGGGTAGAAAAAATTTCGAGATGGTCGTGGTTCTGTTTCTCTGTAGCGACCAAACACATGACCGTGTGAATTTCACACGGCCAGGCACTGTGTGTTTGGTTTTTCGATTTTTCATTTTTTAAAATTTTTATGCACACTTTATGCTTCTACATGTAATCCTAAATGCAATACAAAAATTCAACAATACTAATTTACGCATTCTTGACAATCCTCCCAAACTTAATATATGTTTCCATCCCGAACATTTGAGAAAATTATCAAAAGAAACAAGAATACATAAAAAGTACTTACATATTATTTTACGGCTCGATTAAATGGATAGTCGAGATTTCTTGATGTTCCTTGCTCATAATAATATTTAATTCTTTGCCCATTCACTTTGTGAATGAACGGTCGGCCATCCTTTGCTAGCGAGATTAATGGCTCCCAATGATAGTACCTTTTTGATAACAAAAGGACTCGACCATCTTGATTTGAGTTTACCCGGAAAAAGTCTCAATCTAGAATTATATAAAAGTACTACTTGCCCAGGTAGAAACTCTCTTCTTAAAATTCTCTTGTCATGCCATCTTTTTGTGCGATCTTTGTAAATATGGGCATTCTCATATGCATCTTGGCGAAATTCTTCTAATTCTCTTATTTGTAATTTTCTTTTCTCACCTACTGCCATCACATCAAAGTTAAGCTTTTTCACTGCCCAAAATGCGTTATGTTCTAATTCCACCGGAAGGTGGCATGACTTCCCAAAAGCTAATCGATACGGAGACATATCGAGAGGTGTTTTGTATTTCGTACGATAAGCCCAATAAAGCATTATCAAGCTTTAAAGCCCAATCTTTCTGATTTGTACTAACCGTCTTTTCGAAGATCTGCTTAATCTCTCTATTTGAAACCTTGGCTAGCACATTTGACTGCGGATGGTAGGCGACGGCCACTCGATGTCTCACTCAATACTTCTCCTTCATATTTTTGAATAATTTATTGCAATAATGAGATCCTCCATCACTAATAACGGCTCGTAGAGTGCCAAACTTTGTGAAGATATTCCTTTGCAAGAATTTCAACACAATTTTGGCATCATTTATTTTAGTAGGGATTGCTTCCACCCATTTGGATACATAGTCTAGTTCAATGAGAATGTACATGTACCAATTTGAAACTGGAAATGGTCCCATGAAGTCTATACCCCAAACATCGAATAATTCCACTTTCATTATATTAGTCAATGGCATCTCATGTCGCCTTGAAATGTTTCCCCTAGGTTGACACCTATCGCACTGCAAAACAAACTTATAGCAATCTTTGAAAATAGAAGGCCAAAAGAAGCCGGACTATAATACCTTAGCCGCAATGCGTGTTGGGCCAAAGTAGCCCCCACATGGTGATGAATGGCATTACTCCAGAATGCTTGCCCATTCTTCTTGAGGTACACATCTCCTAATAACTGAATCTGCACATCTTTTAAATAATGGAGGATAACCCAAAAAATACCTCACATCATGAAGAAATTTCTTCTTTGCATGATATGTGATATTTGGTGGTAGAAACCCGCTCACTAAATAATTCACAATATCAACGTGCCAGGGGATGGTCATTTCAGCCATCAGAATTAACTCGTCCGGGAATGTTTCTATGATGGTTGTGCCTTTTGTGTTCTCATTAGCCGTCTGCTCGAGTCATGAGAGGTGATCTGCTACCACGTTCTCGCATCCTTTCCGATCCCGATTTTGATGTCAAACTCTTGTAGTAAGAGTATCCATCGAATGAGCCTTGGCTTGACATCCTTTTTTGTGAATAGGTATTTAACCACAACATGGTCCGTGTGGACTATTGTCTTTTCCAATTAAGTATGCCTAAAATTTATCAAAAGCGAACACCACCGCAAGTAAATCTTTTTCAGTTGTGGTGTAGTTTTGCTGTGTTGGATCCAATTTGCGACTTGCATAATAGATTATGCGAAAAAGCTTATCGCATTTTTGTCCTGATGTTGCTCATACTGCATAGTCACTTGCATCACACATTATTTCAAATGGCTGACTCCAATCGGGTATGATCAAAATTGGTACACACTCACCAGAGTTTTTTTAAATGTTTCAAAAGCCTGCAAACAATCAGATGTGAAAGCAAAAGGTACATCTTTCTCAAGAAAATGGGAAAGGGGTTTAGTTATTTTTAAAAAATCACGATGAAGCATCTATAAAAACCAGCATGACCCAGAAAACTCTTACTGCTTTCTCATTCTTCGGAGGTGGAAGCTTCTCAATCGCTATCATCTTTGCTCGGTCAACTTCTAAACCTGCAGAGAAAACATGATGACCAAGTACAATACCATCTCGTACCATAAAATGACATTTTTCCCAATTTAAAACTAAGTTAAATGCCTTGCACCTCTACAAAACAAGGGTAGATTATACAAGCAATTATCAAACGAACTACCAAAAACCAGTCATCCATGAAGACTTCCATTATATTTTCAATCATGCTATGGAATATCACCATCATACATCTTTGAAAAGTTGCATGCACATTGCATAGCCCAAATGGTAGTCTACGGAATGCGAAAACACTATAAGGATATGTAAATGTTGTCTTTTCTTGGTCCTCGGGAGCAATCACGATCTGATTGTACCCCGAGTACCCATCCAGGAATCAATAATACTAGTAACCTGCAAGGTGATCTAACATTTGATCCATCAAAGGGAGGGGAAAATGATCTTTAAGAGTTGCTGCGTTTAACTTTTGATAATCAATGCAAATACGCCAACCCGTAACAACCATAGTGGCTATAATGTCTTCAGTTTCACTTTCTACTATCGTCATCCCCCTTTCTTTGGCATGACTTGTACCGAAATAACCCAATTGCTGTCAGATATTGCAAATATGATTCCATTATCTAACTATTTAAGAACTTCTTTGTTAACGACCTCTTGCATAATCATGTTAAGTTTACGTTGATGTTGCACATAAGGTTTATAATCATCTTCTATTCTTATTTTATGCATACAAATCGAGGGACTTATACCTTTTAAATCAGAAATAGACCAACAAAGGGCAGTGTTATGTTCCTTAAGACTCTAAGCAGTTTATCCAATTGATTTGTAGTAAGGGAAGAAGAAACTATTACATGTGATCCGTCCTGGATGTGCTGGACTATCAAGGACTCAACTTCTGCTCCTCGCCACACGCCCACACCTGCAAAGCCTAAACCAGAGGGTTTTCTAGTGTCAGCACTCCGATGCTAAAGTTAGAACTGGACTGGATTAACAAGTATATGAAAATATAGTGAAAAATAAAGTATGAAAATGTAACCTTTTTCCCATGCATGAGATGCCCCTTTATACCTGCATTATGGCTCTTCCCCCTCCCCCAAAAAGCTCCACATGTCATCTTCTAATTGGTCTCTGACCAGTCCCCTCTAAAAGTCCATCAAAGTTACTCGCTGACAGGTCCTCCCTCCTCAGGGGTCACTTCCAGCAAGTCATCCTTTGTACACACTTACTTCGTGGCAGGTATGGCTTTTGACCTGCCTCCTTTCAAGCCTCTAAATCTAGTCTCATTAATGATAAGGCCAGGGAATATCTTTTGCATTAAATACCCTTCCTCGGTCGAGCTACCATCCGCCTTTAAGTCTCATCATTGGCCACAACTACCGCCGCCTACCCTTATTTAGGAGTTACTCCAAGCCTTTATGTCACATCTAGTTAAATCAGTCATTAAATATGCGGTCAGGTCTTTCCCTCGGTAGGTCTTTCTATCTCCTCAGGCCTTCTAGCAGTGCTCTCCAATCCCTAATCTCGTTGGCGTGATTACCTTGGCCTTATTCTTTACTTAAAAGATCCGCCTACTGGCAGGTCTACCTGGTGAGGCCTGTTTATGCCCAAGGAGGTCCGGATCAACTACTCCCCCTACTCTGTGGACTAAGATGGTAGATCTGTCCACTAGAGTAGGCCTGTAGCCTGTCCTAGAGCTTTTGGGCGGCAATTTTAAGGCGGTTGACCATTTGAATTTTAATGTTGCTTCGTATACTGCGCCCATGATGGCGCGTCCCATCAATCCCATCAACCTTTATCCATTCACCTTCCGACCATTGATCTTCCCCCAATCGTACGGCTATCATTCCTTGCTTCTCCTTCAAGTCTTAACCACTAAGATTCGCCCCCTTTTTATAAGGGAACTGCCCTCATTTTCCCTTCTTCTTCCTTTCCATTTCTTTTAGCATTTCTCTCCCTTCTCAATCACAGCTCCCTCCATGGCTAGCCGCTCAAGTAAGTTTTCCTTACTCTTTTCCTTTTTGTATTAAATTTTTTCTTTTTCCTTTATATCTTCTGCTTCTCTCATTCTCTTTTCTTTCTTCTAAGTGTGTAAATCCTTTTTCTTTCGCCCCATGGCCTCCTCTAACTCCCACCCCGCATACCCTAATCTTAATACTACCTTGTCCGAGATTAGCCTAGATAACCTACGTTTTTAATGTGGGTATTCCTCCTTCTTTTAAACTTCAACTCCCTGGTCCCCATGATAGGCCACATAGTCCCCCTAGGGGATATATAACCTTCTTAGTGGAGCAAATAGAGGCATGCTTAAGGTTCCTTGTGCCGCATCTCGAATTCGTTTGGGATCCCCATACCCCAAATAGTTCCCAATTCTATTCGCTTGCTATTGAGTTTTTACATAATCCTTTCCCACTTTGGGGAGGTACCCACTACTCAGTTCTGGCGTGATTTTTAACATGCTAAGCCTTCCAACTCCCCTGGTTGTTTTTACTTCATGAGCCGTGGTTTTTCCAAGTTTATAGACAGGATCCCTAATTCCAACAAGGCCAGGCAGAAAAGGTTCTTCTTTATTTCCTCCCCAGATCCTTGGTCCTTCCCTACCAAGTGGGTCATAGAAATGCCTCACCAGGGCCGACCGCCTAAGCTGTCCTCCTTTTCAGAGGCACTGGCTCGTCGTCTGAACCCTGATCCTTATCATGCCCAACTGTTAACTGAATCCTGGCCTTTGCTTTATCATTTTCGACTCAGCCCCCTGGCCATTCCTTTGCCTTACTCCTTAAGTATATGTTTGGATTTCTTTATTTCCTTATGATTTTGTGCCTTTCTGCAGGTCAAATGATGAACGAACGTATTGCTGCCCACGTCCGTGCTAGGAAAGCTGCCAATCAGCCGATCCATCTTGAGGGACAGGGCCATCTTCCCTTGATAGGACCTCCTCGAGTTGAGGTCCCATCCTTTTCTCGTTCTGAGCCTCCAAGTCATCACTCACAAAGCTCTTCTCCTCCTGCAGTCCTCAATCGCCATGGAAAGCGGCCAGCCAGCTCTGCCACTGGTGCCTCTTGACCCACTTGATGGACTCGTACTACGCCCCAGGAAACCATTCCTGCTTCCCCTGAGCAACCTTCTCTTCTAGAGGTGCATGATCCTGAAAGAGGTGCCCTCTGGATCCAAAACCTGGTCACTCCCCATGACCTGCAGCTCCTTGAGTCATCCAACTTTGAAACTCGGATGATTCGTATGGCTGGTTTGGCCTCGAAGGTATGTATCTCTCATTTTAGTTAGCACTCCCCTTATTTTTCCCTTGCTATCTTGTTGCCGTTTTATTGATTAAGTCTAAAAGTTTTCCTTCTAGATGGTTCTCCCTATGGGGTCCCTTGTTAAGAGTGTTAAGGGTGGCCTAACTTCCCAGGCTGAACTTGAACTCCGGGCGCATAATGCTACCTTAGAGAGGAGTTTGTTGAATCTTCTCGACCGGATATATACCCTGGAAACCGAGCTTCAAGTTGCTCTTAACAAGGCCCACGTCCAAGCCAATCATTTCGAGGAGGAGAAACTTAGGGCCGTCCGGGAGGCCATGGCTAAAGGTAAGGCTGAAGGGCGAGCTGAATGGGCCCAGAGAAGGAGCAGTGTCTGTATTCAGAGGAAGTTGAGGAGGCTATCACTGAGGCCTCCCTTCCTTATTTGGAACATGGGCTCCAGGTCATGGCTCACATTGCTCAGGAGAAAAGATACGAGCTTCCAGTTCCAGACGCAGAAGAGGTTCTCTTGGAATTAAATGCCATAACTGATGTCCTAGAGGGCCAAGCTGATGTTGTTGTCCCTGCTGTGGACCTGGCTCTAGTTTCTCAACCTTCTATTGATCCTGCTTATCCTACCTCCTGCCTCCATCCTGTCCCTGAAACTTTGAGCAGCGACACTGAGGAAAATGCTGCCCAGGATGGAGATGAGGTCAATAATCCTGGGGCTCGACTGTTTCGACTGGGGGCACTGCTTAATTCCTGCTCTACTGTTATTTTGTATGTACTTATGAATATTTCTTACTCTTGTTGCTTTCCTAGAACAATTTCATGGCTCTTCGCAACCATTTATGATTTTATATTTCCGTACTCTTAGCTTCATCATGCCCTCCCAAACTAAGTAGTTTTAGTGAACTGCTAAATTGGGTAATGACTGTATTTGACTTATTTTTCATAATTGGGGAATTTTATCTCATGCCTTTTGTTCATGCTCTTCGTTGTTTTGTTTGGCTTGGCTTTACTTTTGCTGGTAATTTATGTCATGATTTCCCCGTGATTATAATTCTGGACATGATTTATTTAGAGCTTGACTCTCCACACCAAAAAAGAAAAATTAATCACAAAAACGTAAGTTGAATGCTCCATTCAAAACTTACGACTTGCTTACTTAGAGCTTAAGCTCTCCACACTAGGAAAATTTTTAATCACAAAAACGTAAGTTGAATGCTCCACTCAAAACTTAAGATCCGGCTTACTTAGAGCTTCAACTCTCCACACCCGGATATTTTTTAAACATAAAAAAAATTAAGTTGAATACTCCATTCAAGACTTAAGATCTGGCTTACTTAGAGCTTCAGCTCTCCACACCAGAAAATTTTTTAATCATCCAAAAAACTTAAGTTGAACGTTCAGTTTGAAACTTAAGACCTGGGGGATTCAGAGCTTCAGCTCTCATCGCTAGGGTTTAATGATAAAAAACTTAAGTTGAACGTTCAGTTTGAAACTTACGACCTGGGGGATTCAGAGCTTCAGCTCTCCTGGCCAGGGTTTAATTGTGAAAAAATTAAGTTGAACGTTCAACTTGACATTTAAGACCTGGGGATTCAGAGCTTTAGCTCTCCTTGCCGGGGTTTAATGGTGAAATACCTAAGTTGAGGTTCAGCTTGAAACTTAAGACCTGGGAGATTTAGAGCTTCAGCTCTCCTCGCCAGGGTTTAATGGTGAAAAATTTAAGTTGAACGTTCAACTCGAAACGTAAGATCTGGGGGATTTAGAGCTTCAGCTCTCCCCTCTAGGGTTTAATGGTGAAAAACTTAAGTTGAACATTCAGCTCGAAACTTAAAACCTGGGGGATTCAGAGCTTCAGTTCTTCTCGCTAGGGTTTAATGGTGAAAAACTTAAGTTGAATGTTCAGCTCAAAACTTAAGATCTGGGGGATTCAGAGCTTCAGCTCTCCTCGCCAGGGTTTAATGGTGAAAAAACTTAAGTTGAACGTTCAACTCAAAACTTAAGACCTGGGGGATTCAGAGCTTCAGCTCTCCTCGCCTGGGTTTAATGGTGAAAAAACTTAAGTTGAACGTTCAGCTCGAAACTTAAGACCTGGGGGGTTCAGAGCTTCATCTCTCCTCGCTAGGGTTTAATGTGCGATAATTTGGACAATAATAACAAAAGATGCGTCTTCCTTCCAATTTCAATAAAGTGCGGAAAAAAGGAAGCGTTACAAGCTCACAAGCCTTTGTACTCTCATTCATAGATACTTTCTTAGACATAAAACTTCTTAAGATAACACACATTCCAGGGCCTAGGTATCTTACGACCCTCCATATCCTCCAACTCATAAGCTTTGCCTCTTATAACCTTTACTACTTTATAAGGCCCTTCCCAGATGCTCTCTAGTTTGTCCGCGCATCTGCTTGTCGCATACTAAATATCCCACTTGGAAGTTCTGTTTTCTAACTTGCTTGTCATAGGATGACTTCATAAATGTTCTGTTGATTTCCATCCTCAAATTGGCCCTTTCTCTTCCCTCATCAGCTCATCATTGTGGGTCTCCTCGTAAGAGTGGATCCAGTATATTACCATTCCTATTTCAGCTGGAATTACAGCTTCTGCCCCATACACTATGTTTGATACATGTTTTTATCTTAATTTTGATGATTTTATTTTATCACCAAAACAATGCTTTTAAAGGTTGTCCAAATACTCCTAAATGATTTAAAATGGTTTTAATATTTTTCCGGAGTATTTCCTCAAGTTTATTTTTGATAATATTGGACAACACTTTTAATGATTTTATGTCAATGAGTTTTTACGTCTAAACAAGGTTCCTAAATGTTGTCTAAATACTCCCGATTGGTTTAAAATATTTTTACTAAATTTTCGGAATATTTCTTGAGTTTTATTTTCAACAAAAATTGGACAACATTTACTGTCTCGTGGTCGACCGGTTAAATCTATAGGGCAACCCGTGCAAGATGATTTTTGAAATAGAAAAAGAGACGGATGAAAAATGTCGCAGTCGACCGGCCGCTCGGCGTCGCCGACTGGTCGGCCGACCGGCCGCCGACCGGCCGACACACTGCAAGTTCGTGTCGAAACAAAACTTCGACCTTGCATTTTTGAGTTAGGGGGACCGGTTGAGATAGGGGTCGACCTTTTTGTCGAAGCTATTCGATCGGTCGCCTGTTGTAATTTCCAGTGTTCTTCAATTCTCTTATTTAAATGTGCGACCGTCGCCTGTGCATTGACAAAAAAATATGACCGTTTGACAATGGACACATTTCCTTAAATTGTGGGATTGATTTCTAACACTATATTCTTGATTTTAATTGTATTTTTCTAGATTTTCAATCCCCAAGAGGAGCCTATGCTTGATCAATCATCTCCTATAAATAGAGGAAGTTTTGGAGCAACCAAGACAACAATTGAGATACAACACAACAAGATACACTTCAAGCAAATACTTGGTCTTTCATTGTTATTATTCTTGTTGTAAATTTGCCTAGCTTATCACTTTCACATCCTTGAGGTCTAGGCTATTCTTGATTACACTTTGCACTCAAATTGTATTATTCATTATTGAGTTGTAATCTTGATTTTTGGTTATCATTCAACACAAGATATCCTTGTGAGTGTTCTTGTGGTAAGAACACACTTGGATGATCTAGGTGATAGGTGCAAGAAGATTGTGGTGATCTTCTTATTGAGGTGTTGAAGAATTTGGTATTCTTCAAGGTTGAAGATTGTGGTAATCTTCACAAGGTGCCGTTGAAGGAAGATTGTGGTAATCTTCAAAGGGAGATTGTGGTAATCTCCAAAGGTGGTGTTGAAGAAGAGTGTGGTGCTCTTCAAGGTGTTGTAAGTTGAATTTGTATTAATTTTGGTAATTAATAAAATTCTTTTTCTTTTTGAAATCCATCCCGGATATCTTTGGGGTGGTAGAGGATTAGGCCCTAGGTGGGTTGAACCTCTTTAAATCGACGTGTGTTGTTTACATTCCGCACCTTTATTATTGTGTTTGAGCATTTGGTTCGAAAAAGAGGGCGAAATCGAAAAGATGGAGATAATCTATTCACCCCCTCTAGATTATCGTGAGCCGCTGACTTACAAGTGGTATCGAGCCAAACTCTTTGGCAAGCTCGTTTCACATCGCGAGTGAAGAGAAATGATCGTCGGCTACGAACGAAGCTCACTTATCCGACACCTCCACCACCAAGCCACCTCGGTTTGATTCCAAAAATTTTACATTTTGGAAAGAAAGAATGGAATGTTATTTACAAAGTTGCGGGTTTGATATTTGGAACACCGTCATAAATGGAGAATCCATTCCGATGAAAGATACACCACACACCTTCAAAAGCCTCAATGAGCTAAATGATGAAGAGAAGAAAATCATTTCTTTAAACGGTAAGGCTCTAAATATTTTGTATTGTTCATTTACTAATTTGGAATATGAACATATTGTAGGAATTCGATCGGCACATAAAGTATGGCAAAAATTAGAAGCCATCTATGGAGTATTTGAAAATGAAAGGATTCAAACAAAAGCATCTACTTCTCAAGGTCATACAAGCTCAAATCTAAGGAACAAGCCTCCTACAACTTCCAACTATGAAGAAGTTGAATATTGTTTTATGGGCATCGAAGAAGAAAATGAGGTATGTCTTAAACCCTCTACTTCTTATGATATTGTTATTCAAAATGATTATAGTGATTTGCAAAATGATTATGATGAACTTCAAAATGAATTCCAAAGCTTACTTGTTAAATACAAAAATTTGAAAAAGGAATTCAATGTTTTGAAAAATGATAAGGAGAGTTTATTTACTTCCTATGAATTACTATCATATGCTCACACCACCACACTTGACAAGGTTAGAAACCTTGAAAAAGAAAATAGTACTCTCGTTGAGGATATTAATTGCATGAAAAAGGATTTATCTAAATCCAACTTGAGTACCGATGAAATTGTTGATTGTTGTGATAATTCGAAACTAGAACTTGATCATAAGCTTAATGTTGTCAATCATATGAAAAAGAATCAAGTTTCTAAACATGTTGGTCATTATGCTCCTAGAATTATTACATGCTTCTATTGCGGTAAAAAGGGTCATACGGCTAATACTTGTCGGGCTAGAAATAGCTCTAATCATTATTGGAGACCTAAAAGTCTCAAAGCTAATCCTAAAGGACCCAAACACTTGAGGGTACCACAAAATAATGTCATATTAGGTACCCGGCATAATAATGATCGAGGAAAATTCATACCGCCAAGAAGGCATCAAATGATCGACTCATTTGATCAAAGAAGGAGAAACTATTTTCGACAAAGCCAAATTCCAAGAAGAAGATATAATCAAAAATGGGAAGAACACAATCCTTGGAAATTGCAAAGACATCATCAACAAGATGATTTTCAAAGAAGAAGAGACTATCAACAAAGGGAAGGTAACAAACCTTGGAAATGGAGTAATCAAAGAAGTCATCATCAACAAAGTGACTTCTCAAAGGGAAGACATCATCAACAATGGGAAAGACACAACCCATGGAAACGGCGTAATTGGTAAACCGTATGTCCTCATTTATATATGCATTTTATTTTAATTCTATGCATGTTTTTTTGTTTGTGTCTTAATTGCAAAATGAGTTTTCATGCATTTATTTTTTAATTTAGGTCTTTAATATATTTGTGAGTTTCAATATGTTTAAAAGAAGACCTTGCATGATATTTCTAAAACTCTTTTTATTAGACCTATGTGGTTTATTATCTTCTATGTATTGTCATAAGCATAAGCATTTTTTTGATGTCTCCTATTACTTGTGCAAATTCTGTTTAAAGATTGTATAGGATATATATCTCATTTTCATTGGCTATTTCGTCATCAAGTTTCTTAAACTACCGAGGTATGTTCACTCGTATTTATCTTAAGAGCTCGACATTATGCTTATGCACATTTCATTCAAGATATTCCATTTTAACCCCTTAAGTGCCCCTAAATTATTTTGCAATATTCTCTTAAAAGGGCACTACCTGTTAAGTCTCGATTTTCTCGAATATATGTTTTCCGAAACCCGTATTTGTGGAACTTGATCCAAAATTATCTTTTTGCAAAGTTTTAAAACTTTTGGGGTGAAAAATCGAATTTTGGAAAATTCTGGAAAAGAAAAATTGCCTGGGACGGACAAAGTAGGGGCGACCGGTCCGCTTCGCACGTCGACGATCGCCGCACTACCTTGACCGGTCGCCCAGAGCAATTTCTCAACTTATAAACGTTCTGTCTTCAGGTTTTAACAGACGCAAAAAATCTCTTCAAAACCCTTGCGCGTATAAACGTTCCCCTTTTACTCTAGAATCTTCAATTCTTCATCAATCTTTACGATTCTTGCTGCTAATCATCTTATTTTCACAAGAATTTCACATATATGGCACCTTCAAGAAATTCTACCGAACGAAATCCTCAAAAGAGGAGAAGGAGGCAAATGGGAGAATCTTCTTCCAATCCCCAACAAGATGATATTTCACAAGGAGAGTATCAAAATCGAAACTACGGAAGAGGAGATTGTCGAATTAAGAGCCGGGGTTTCAAAATCGAGCATTCATTGGGACTCTAGTAAGTTATCACTCCTCTACGAGCCTCCTCTAGAGCTAATAGATTTCGATTTTTAAATAAACTTGGGAGGAGCATTATGAGAATATCGAATTGAATGATAAGAAAATTGCGTGCACTCGTATGGTTCGATTTCAAGCATTTCATGATGAATTTCCTGATATTAGAGCTTATTTTGAAATTCAAGGATTTGGGATAATCCGTGTTTGCATTATGATGACGAGCTTATAAAACTCTTTTATGCAAATATGTGGATTGTTGATGCTACGGTAGATAATCCGTTGGAACTTCACACATTTGTTAATGGTAGGCATTTTTCATGGACATTGGCCGATATTTGCAATCACTTTAACATGCCAAATGATGGAATGGTCAATGTGGATTGCGCTCATTGGGATGATAACATTTTCGGTGTTTCACTAGATGATGTGAAAATCTTTTTAGGAGTATATCCCGAAGTGACATATTCGGCAATGCCGCCAAATTATCGGATTATATCTATCATTTGCTCCTATTGTGTTTGTGGAAAGGAAGTAAAACTTCCGAGTAATCTCGAACTCTTTCTCACCTATAAGATTGTTCGAGGAGAAAGAGTAAATTATAGGGCAATCTTTGTGTATTGCTTGTTGGAATCTAGAAAGCTTACCAAGAAAAAATATACCTTGGGTAATTTGATTTGCCGACTCTTATATTTATCGAGATACCCGGAAAATGAAATGAATACCGAAGTTCGTCACAATGATTTTGATAATGCCAACATTCTACAAATGGTAAGAATGTGACGACATTTACCACGGGTTCCTACCAAAGCCGCTAGGGGACGTGCCCGACATCAACAACAACCTCGGGATGATTTCTTTAATGACAATGAGGTTGAAAATATTGGAAGAGGTGTGTTTGACGAACAAAGAGATGATGTGGGGAATGAAGAGGAAAATGAGAAGAAAATGTGGGAAATGAACAAGAAATTAGGGAGGAAGAAAATGAGGAAGGAGATGAAGACGAGTTGGATGTTGAAGATCTAAATCTCAAAGAGAGAATGGCCAAAGTGGAAAGAGAAACATTTAGAGATGTGGCCTCTCTTAGAAAAGAGCTCCGGGTTGTGAAAAAGGAAAATTCTAGTTTGAAAAAGTCATTCGGCAAATTGAAGAAATTCATCAAGATCTCATTCCCGGAACTTGCTTCTCCTCGGATGAGAATGATGTCCCCACCCCCTTTACTTTCTAGCATTTTCATTCATGTTGCTTTGTATTCTTATGAACCTTTGTAAAACTCTTTTGCACTAATGATATTTGCGTGTTTTCTTGAAAGGGTGAAAAATACAAGTTGATAATGACTTGTGGGTGATCATGGTATTGGTGGAGTATTTGATGGTAAAAATACTCTAATTTAAGCATTGTTTGATAATTGGTAAAAGTGCTTCTTTTAATGCTTTGATCATTATGCTTAGATGGATATGTTGGGACATTTGATATATCATACATGTATTGTTTAAGGCATGACTTATATTACTTGATGGATGCTCTAATTTTTGGCATTTGTAATGCCTTGATCCTTCTTAGCTTATATTATCTCAATTGAGTTGAACCCTTGAGAATCTACCTTGTTTGAGCCTCTTATTTGATGGACTAATGTTGCATATTTTGCATACGATATTGTTGAGCTTTGAAATGAGGATGATTGATGATCATATGGAAATCTTTTGGTTTGAACCATTTACAAAGGTTATATACAACCTCTTTTTTTTTTTCACGCTCACATAGTGTTCGATGAAATGTCGCAATGAAAATTTCAACTTCTACATGATTCTCTTGTTTTCAAAAGTCTTCTATACTTATTGAGATCATGATTTGGTAAACAAAACGAGCGTATGAACTCTTCATATTACATTTCTCCCATTTTCCTTGGATTGTTACGCTTTAATTGCTCAACGGTTAATAAACCGTCCCTTTGGGGCACTTTGATATTATTGTATGGTGTTTTCACCATTCTAACATTCTTTTTGATGATTCCAAAGGGGGAGAAACAGGATATTGGATCATTAGCTCAAAGAAGCTAATAAAAGCTTGTCATAAAAGCTATAAGCTATGGCTCATAAAAGCCATAAGATTGTGATTCTTTTTAGTCCAATTGTTGCTTGATGGACTTATATATTGTTTAATGATGTTTTGTGACAGGGGGAGCTTATGGAAAATTGCTTTTACATTATTCTTGATATGCTTGTTGATAGGGGGAGCTTGTGCTTATTATTGAAAATATTTACTCCCTACTTGGTTGCTTTAATATTTTTGGAAATTTTGGTTGCTTCCAAACGGTAAAATGTTTTTACCGGAAAATCATTTCTAAAATTGTTCTCCTATTTTGTGTAAAAATTGTTTTGGTTTGTAATCATCAAAAAGGGGGAGATTGTTTGATACATGTTTTTATCTTAATTTTGATGATTTTATTTTATCACCAAAACAATGCTTTTAAAGGTTGTCCAAATACTCCTAAATGATTTAAAATGGTTTTAATATTTTTCCGGAGTATTTCCTCAAGTTTATTTTTGATAATATTGGACAACACTTTTAATGATTTTATGTCAATGAGTTTTTACGTCTAAACAAGGTTCCTAAATGTTGTCTAAATACTCCCGATTGGTTTAAAATGTTTTTACTAAATTTTCGGAGTATTTCTTGAGTTTTATTTTCAACAAAAATTGGACAACATTTCTGTCTCGTGGTCGACCGGTCGCCCTATAGGGCAACCCGTACCTGAAGATGATTTTTGAAACAGAAAAAGAGACGGATGAAAAATGTCGCAGGTCGACCGGTCGCTTCGGCGTCGGCCGACCCGGTCGGCCGACCGTCGCCTGTGGCCGACCGGTACCTGCAAGTTCGTGTCGAAACAGAACTTCATACCTTGCATTTTTGAGTTAGGGGGACCGGTTGAGACAGCGGTCGACCGGTAGAAGCCTAAGTCGACCGGTCGCCCTGTTGTAATTTCCAAAGTGTTCTTCAATTCTCTTATTTACGTGCGACGGTCGCCATTGCATTGACAAAAAAAATATGACCGTTTGACAAGACACATTTCCTTAAATTGTGGGATTGATTTCTAACAGCTTATATTCTTGATTTTATTTTTCAGAGATTTTCAATCCCAAGAGGAGCCTACGCTTGATCAATCATTTCCTATAAATAGAGGAAGTTTTGGAGCAACCAAGACAACAATTGAGATACAACACAACAAGATACACTTCAAGCAAATACTTGGTCTTTCATTGTTATTATTCTTGTTGTAAATTTGCCTAGCTTATCACTTTCACATCCTTGAGGTCTAGGCTATTCTTGATTACACTTTGCACTCAAATTGTATTATTCATTATTGAGTTGTAATCTTGATTTTTGGTTATCATTCAACACAAGATATCCTTGTGAGTGTTCTTGTGGTAAGAACACACTTGGATGATCTAGGTGATAGGTGCAAGAAGATTGTGGTGATCTTCTTATTGAGGTGTTGAAGAATTTGGTATTCTTCAAGGTTGAAGATTGTGGTAATCTTCACAAGGTGTCGTTGAAGGAAGATTGTGGTAATCTTCAAAGGGAGATTGTGGTAATCTCCAAAGGTGGTGTTGAAGAAGAGTGTGGTGCTCTTCAAGGTGTTGTAAGTTGAATTTGTATTAATTTTGGTAATTAATAAAATTCTTTTTCTTTTTGAAATCCATCCCGGATATACTGGGGTGGTAGAGGATTAGGCCCTAGGTGGGTTGAACCTCTTTAAATCGACGTGTGTTGTTTACATTCCGCACCTTTATTATTGTGTTTGAGCATTTGGTTCGAAAAAGAGGGCGAAATCGAAAAGATGGAGATAATCTATTCACCCCCCTCTAGATTATCGTAGCCGCTTGGACTTACACACTAGACTAAAAAGTGTCTCTCCCGTAGCTTCTTTGGGCGATGTTCGATAAGACCAAAGTATAGACTGCAACTCATCTACCCAACCTCCCCCAACTCGCTCTAACCTCACTTTCAGGCTTCTAACCAGTGTTTTGTTCGTGACTTCTACCTGCCCATTAGCCTGAGGATGGGCTACTGACGAAAAATGTTGCTTAACCTTCATTTCCTCTAACCAACTTCTAATCTTCCTCCCCTGAAACTATGTCCTATTATCCGAAACCAAATCTCTCGGCCAACGATATTAACTAACTATATTGTTACAGATGAACTCCATGATGTTCTCTTCAGTGATCTTTGCCAAAGGTTCTGCCTCCACCCATTTGCTGAAGTAGTCTACTGCACTACCAGAAACTTTCTCTATCTTGATGCCATGGGGAAAGGTCCCACAATGTCGATGCCCTATTTGGCAAAGGGGCATGGAGAACTCATCACTCCTAACAATTCAACAGGTTGATGGATGAGAGGACCATGCTTCTGGAACTTATTGCTAGTTCTTACTACCTTATGCGCATCATCCTTCAGCCTGGGCCAATAATACCCAGCTTCTTGCCTTCTGTGCTAGCAACCTACTTCCCCCGTGCGATCCACATGCTCCCTCATGTAGCTCCCGCAGAACATAAACTCCTTCCTCCTTGCTCAAACATCTCAAGTATGGCAGTGAAAAAGCTCTTTTATACAGTATCTCCCCTACTAGACAGAAACCCAATGCCCTTGCTCGAATCCTAGCGGCTTTTCTCTTTTCTTCAGCAGGATGGCCTTGGCCAAATAGTTCTGAATAACTCTTCTCCAGTCAGTCCCTTCATCTAATGCCAAAATCTCTTGTCCTAGGACGCAGGCGTTATCCGACAAGACAGTGATTGTCCTAATGCTGCAATCAGTGGCAGAACTAGCTATCTTGGATAAGTGGTCCGCCTTAATGTTTTCCTCCCTAGGAATCTGCTCCAATTTAAACAAGGTGAATTGCTTGGCTAACTCTCCCACTATTTGCACAAAATTTTTCATCATTTCTTCTCTTATCAAAAAGTCTCCACTAACCTGGTGCATAACCAACATCGAGTCGAATAAGCCCTCAAGGATTTGACTCCCAAGTTAACGGCCATGCACACCCCCCGCACTAGCGCTTCATATTCAGCTTCATTATTGAAGCTCTAAACCCGAACCTTACTGCTACTTCCAAATCCTCTCCGTTGGGTTGGTCAATACTATACCTGCCCCACATCCCGACGACGAGGAAGACCCGTCTACATGTAAGAGCCACGCCCTTAGCTCTGCCTCTGGCTGCATCATTTCCTGCAAGAAGTCTGCCCGAGCTTGTGCTTTCACTGCTGTCTTGGGGTGGTATTCCATATCAAAATCTCCCATTTTGATAGCCCATTTGATCATTCTACCAGAAGTTTCAGGTCTGTCCATTGTCCACCCCAGCTGTAGATTAGTAAGAACTACCTCCCTATGAGAGAGAAATTATGGTCGAAGTTTTCTTGCCACCACCACCAATGCCAGCCCTCCTTTTCTACCTCTGAGTACCTCAATTTGGCTCCTCGCAACAACTTGCTTAGATAATAAATAAGCATTTGCCTACCTTGCCCTTTCCTCAGTAATACTAAACTCACGGCCCTCTCTCCTACCGAGAGATAAAGATAAAGGTATTCTCTTTGAACTAGCTTAGTTAGCAGGGGCAACTTGGATAAAAAGGATTTCATCTTGTTGAAGGCCCTCTCGCATTCATCTGACCACTCAAATTTGTTGACCTTCTTAAATACCCCGAAGAACGGGAAGCTTCTCTCCCCTGATTTGGAGATGAACCTACTCAGCGCTGTTATCCGACCTGTAAGCTGTTGTACTTTGTTGACACTGGTGGGCAATGCCATGTCGATTACTGCTTTCACTCTTTCTGGATTCACCTCTATCCCTCTTTCCGTGACCACATATCCTAGAAACTTTCCAGACCTGACTCCACAAGAGCACTTAGCAGGGTTTAACTTCATTCCAAAATTCCTTAGGATGGCAAATGTCTCCGCCAGATCTGTCACATGGGATTTGGCTAACTTGCTCTTCACCAACATATCGTTGACATAAACTTCCATATTCCTACCCAGCTTTTTCCTAAACATTCGATCCATCAACCTCTAATAGGTTGCTCTGCATTCTTGAGACCGAAGGGCATGACCACGTAGCAGTACATGCCAGATGAGGTAATGAAACTCACCTTCTTCTGGTCCTCTGGGGCTAGCCGTATCTGGTGATACCCCTGATAAATGTCCATCATACTTAGAAGTTCGTACCCCACAGTTGAATCCACCAACTCGTCTATCCTGGGCAAGGGTAAAGGTCTTTGGGACAAGCCTTATTGAGGTCGCGAAAATCAATTCACATCCTAGTCTTATCCCCCTTGGGCACCAGTACTGCGTTAGACAACCACTCGGGGAACTGGATCTCCCTAATGTGCCATGCCATTAGTAGTTTATTCACTTCCTCTTGTATTATCTTGTCCTTATCCCATCCAAAGGGCCTTTTTTTCTGCTTGACCGGCCTCCGTTTTGGGTCCATATTTAAGTGATGTGTCACTTGCTCCGGATCCACTCCTTCTAGGTCTTCCGAATTCCAAGCAAATACATCCATATTTTCTCTTAAGAATCCTGTAATCTCGCTGGCTAGCTCCGGCCCTAGCTGCATTCCTATTATAGTCACTTTACTAGAATCTCCTACTACTAGGTCTATACTCATCAGCTCTTCCTCAGGCTTCACACTCATCATGCCATGCTCTTCCCTCTCCTTTCTGTTTACTGTCTTGAGTGGGTTGGTATCCCGTTCACTTTCCACTTCCTTACGCTTTGACTTTTTCTGCTCTACCTTCCTCACTGCCTCTACGTAACATTTTCTAGCCACCTGCTGATCTCCCAGCACTTTCCCCACTCCGTCTTCCATAATGAATTTTAGTTTCATATGGAATGTGGAAACAATATCTTGGAACACATTGAGTGTCGGCCTACCAATAATGACATTATAGGTAGAATATGAATCGACTACAAAAAAACTAACCATTTGCTCTCCCGATGGGCTCGACTACTTCCCCGCCAAAGCCGAATAAGGCTGTGTCCACTGGTTTTACTTCCATTTCCAGTCCCATCCTCAGATAGGCTTCATAGAACAACACATTGACCGAGCTACTAGTATCCACCATGATCCAAGCTACCTCAAAGTTAGCTATAGTGGTTGTGATGACCAGAGCGTCATTATGTGTGAGGGCTACACCCCTCCGGTCCTGTGCCCCAAATGCTATAGTAGGCTCCGCCACTGCTCCTACTTCCATCATCGGCTTCACTTCCATCCTGGCGTGCGCCTTCCGAGCTCTATTGGAATCCCCATCCGTAGGTCCTCCTACTATCATATTTATTGTCCTTCTTCAGGGGTGATCTTTCTTGCCAGCTCTAGTGTTCCCCCTACCTCCTCCTCTTGTCGGAGGGTGATGATTCTTGTTAGCCCCTACATTACTTGCCTGCGCTTGGTCTATCTTGACCCAACCAGCCAACCATCCTTTCTTAACCATCCTCTCAATCTCATCCTTTAGGTGTCAACATTCCTCCATGGTATGTCCAAAATCATTGTGGAAATCACTAAAAAACTTTTACTTAGGCCTGGATGGCACCACATAATAGTTCTCCAACCATATCGGGTCATTGTTTCCCGCTATTGCCATCAATACCCGCGCCCTAGAGGCCACCAGGGGTGTGTATGATCGAGGCTCGCCCAACCTAGGGGCCAGTCCTCATCTTCGCTCGTGCTCCCAAAACCGTTTCGGTGCCACCTCCCAATGTTCCTCGGTCCTATCTTTCCTATTATCCCGATTTTCCTCCTTTTTGCTCTTTTACGCCTCCTCCAAAATAATGTACTTCTCGGCCCTAACAAAAGGTCATCGAAACCCTTTGCAGGCCTCTTGGCCAGGGACCTAAGAAATCTCCTTCCTTCAACCCCTGGGTAAGCGCGCTAGTTAAGATCTCCTGATTCGCGGAGGGCACCTCCAATGTCGCTGTTGTGAACTTCTTTACGCAATCCCTCAAAGATTCTCCCTCTATCTGTTTGACTCTGAAAAGTGTCAAAGATGTCATTTAGTGTTTCCTCGAGCTCGCGAACTGATGCAAAAAGGCAGAACTAAATTCTCCAAAGGACCCAATGGACTCTGTGGGTAACTGGCTAAACCATTGTTGAGCAGACTGAGATAAAATAGTACGAAACACTCAGCACTTCACTCCGTCCGAATACCTGTGCAAGACGGCTAAATTCCCAAATCTACACAAATGCCCCCATGGGTCGGTTATCCCATCATATTCATAAGTCAATGAGTGGAAACTCGTCGACAACTCATCCGCCATCACCGCAGCCCTAAAAGGGATTCCCCTTCTTGCCACCTCCTTGCCCGACATCTTTTGTTTTAACTCACTTACTTCCTTAAGCATTTCTTCCCATTTTTCTGCCATCACATCCTCTCACGCGACTTCCTCCTCATGAGGGACCACTTCTTCCGGTTGATTAAGTAGGCTCCATCAATGGACGAACTGGTGTATCTCCCCGCACCCTAGCCTCTGATACAGTGCTAGAGATTAGGCTTGCTAGCTGATCCCTCGTGAAATGTAAAGTTTCTCCAGCGAACTCTTCATTCAAGTTTACTCTTGGCAATTGGTCCATGAAAGACCCTAGGGTGACACCAATGGTTTTGAGCAACGACCTCTACGGCGTACCCTCTAGATTACCAGGTGTTTCGACCCCTCCCTCCGGGGTAACCATAACATCCTTACCCCTTAATCCAGACCCATTCATACTCACGTCTTGAACTCAAATTTCCCACAGATAGCGCCACTTGATCTGTCCTGGATGTGCTGGACTATCAAGGACCTAACTTCCGCTCCTCGCCGCACCTGCGAAGCCTAAACCATAGGGTTTTCCGGCATCGGCACTCCGATGCTAAAGTTAGAACTGGAATATTGGATTAACAAGTATATGAAAATATAGTATGAAAATGTAACCTATTTCCCATGCATGAGATGCCCCTTTTACACATGCATTATGGCTCTTCCCCCTCCCATAGAGGACTCCACATGTCATGTTCTGATTAGTCTCTAACCAGTCCCCTATAAAAGTCCATCAATGTTACTCGCTGACAGGTCCTCCCTCCTCAGGGGTCACTTCCAGTAGGTCATCCTCTGTACACACTTACTTCGTGGCAGGTATGGCCATTGATCCGCCCCCTTTCAAGCCTCTAAATCCGGTCTCATTAATGATAAGGTCAGGGAATGCCTTTCCCATTAAATACCCTTCCTCGTCCGAGCTGCCATCCAGATTTATGTCTCATCATTGGCCACAACTACCGCTGCCTACCCTTATTTAGGAGTTACTCCAAGCCTTTACGTCACATCCAGTCAAATCGGTCATTAAATACACCGTCAGGTCTTTCCCTCGGCAGGTCTGTCTATCTCCTCAGGCCCTCTGGAAGTGCTCTCCAATCCCTAATCTCGTTGGCCTGATTACCTTGGCCTTATTCTTTACTTAAAAGATCCGCCTAATGGCAGGTCTACTCGGGGAGGCCTGTTTATGGCCAAAGAGGTCCGGATCAACCGGATAGGTCTCATTTTTGCCCAAGAATGCATATTGGAGATGGTCCGGAAGAGGTTACGTTTTGAGAAAGCCGGGAGCTAATCCGTCAAACTTGGGGCTGAAGAAGAAAATCACACGATCGGGTCGTGCAGCCCCACACGACCACGTGAATTATCATCTTCAGAGACAGAGTACACGGTCTGATCGTGTGAGTAGACATGGTCGTGTGCTTTGTCCTCTTCTTACCGCACGGTTGGGTTGTGTAGGTACACACAGTCGTGTGCAATGTTTACGTCGCAGGGAGCTTGTCGCATGGCTAGGCTATGTGAGTGCATACGGCCGTGTGAACTGTGCGTACTTTTCTCCGATATTTTCTCCTCCGTTGAGTCTAAGGCAAGCACATAATCAATAATTTCATTGTTAGTAACATCAAAACACATACCTTTTGTCTCTTGCGAGTAGTTCAAACACCATTCCAATGCGTCTTTCATCACAGCCTGTTCAAACTCAGCCTCCATGCATGGTGTTAGTACATGAATCATGTTGCAATGTTCGACGTTTTCATGGAGTTGCATAGCTTTATTAATTAAAAATAATATGTGTTCATCATTTACCCTCAATTTTAACTCATATTTTTGCACATCGATTAATGCTCTACTTGTGGCGAATAATGGTCTTCCCAAAATTAATGGGATCTCACGATCCTCTTCCATTTCGAACACAATAAAGTCCATTGGAAAGATGAATTTGTCTACCTTTATCAAAACATCTTCAATCACCCCTTTCAGATATGTTACCGAGCGATCCACTAATTATAGGTAATTATCGTAGGCTTTACTTCGCCTAATCCCAGTTTCTGGAATATTGATAACAACATTACATTTATGCAAACACCTAAGTCGCATAGTGCTTTACTAAAGGTTGTACCCCCTATTACACAAGGAATTGTGAAACTCCCGAGATCTTTAAGCTTTTGGGGTAACTTCCTTTGAATAATCGTACTACATTCCTCAGTTAGTTTTACCATTTCATATTCCGGAATCTTTCTTTTCTTTGCCATAATATCTTTGAGAAATTTAGCATAATTTGGCATTTGTTCTAAAGCATCCGCAAAAGGTATATTAATTTGAATTTCTTAAAAATTTCAAAAAACTTAACAAATTGATCATCTAATTTCTTTTTCCAAACCTTTATGAAAGGGATATGTATCTCGGTTTTTCGAATTGTTGGAGCAAAGACTACCTTTTGTTTTTCCACCGGTTTTGGCTCGAAACCTTCTACGATCGTGTCCTGCTCCTCAATTGTTTCCTTTTCTGCCACTTGTTCAATTGGCATCTTTGGACCCTCATATCCTGTTCCACTCCTCAGACGAATGGATTTGCACTGTTCCCCAGATCTACCTTTGCATCATTCGGGAGTTTGCCTTTCTGGTGTTGGTCGCCTACTATTGTGGCTATTTGCCCCACCTATTTTTCCAAAGATTTCAGTCTTTCATTCATATTAGTATTCAACTGAGTTACCTCATCCTCAATTCTGTCTATCTTAGCCTCATCCTGATTTAGTTTGGCTTGAGTTTCCCCGATGAATGAGGCTAACATCTCCTCTAGAGATGGTTTCTGTTCCCTCGACTCTGTTCTACCTTGATTACCCTTATCAAAATCTAGAGGTGGCTGCAAGTTTTGTAGCCCCGGACTATAATATGTGAGCGCCTGAGTATTTCTATAGTTGTTGTTGTAACTTTGCTATCCTACGAAGTTTGCCTCTTCTACAACAACTGCCGACTCTCGTGAAGCTACTTGCTGCATCGCATCCAGTTTCATACTTAGCATGGATATTTGTTCGGTGAGCATGGCAATCTTATCCTCATCCTAAATTTCCGCGACACGTCTATCATCGGATCTCTCGGATGGCCACTGGTAACTATAGTTCGCCATCTCCTCTAACAGTTCTAGTGCCTCATCTGGATATTCCCTAGTAGTGCACCCCCAGATGCAACATCTATAATAGTTCTTGTGTTTCCACTTAAACCATTATAGAAATACTAAACCTATTGGTAATCGGGATATCCGTGTTGAGCGCACTTACTCAATAACTCTCTAAACCTATCCCATTCTTCATATCACGGCTCTGCATCTAATTGCCTAAACTGGGCGATCTCACTTTTCAATTGCAGCGTCTTACTAGGAGGAAAATATTTAGCTAGAAACCGCTGACTTAGTTCATCCCAATCTAATACGGGTGGTGATAAAGATCATAACCATCCCTTAGCTTTATCGCATAAAGAGAATGCGAAAAGGCGACATTGAATGATATCCTCAGAAACATCATTCATCTTAACAATATCGCAGATTTCTAAGAATTGCGCTAGACGCGGTTTTGATCCTCAAAAGCTCTACCCCCAAACTTGTTTTGTGAAACCATCTGGATCAATATAGGTTTTAGTTCAAAGTTATTTTCATTGATCGACAGACGGTCCACACCCCCTTATGTCCGACTAACTTCCGGCTAGAGGTAGTCTTTAACTGCCCTCCTCGCGGGCCTGGACTAAAATCGAAAAGTTGGTAAAGTTTATTCAATTCCCCCCTCTAAACTTTACACATCACCCATTGGGACCTACATAAAAGAAGACAGACTGCAACCTTAAAGTTGTTTTACTAAAAGAGTGCAAAATGCTGGGAACCAATGAGATGTTCGTAGCACACCTGCCATACTTTAAGCAAACCTGCAGAGTATTAGACCAAGGTTGGGTCAACATCGATTGCTGCATAACAAGACAAGACAACAACCATGAATTGGAGTTTGAAAGTGTATCTATCTCTTCAACAGATACATTTTGAACTGCCACTATAAAAGGCTGAGGAGTTTATGTGAGAGAGTACTTGCACGAATAGGCACTAAAGCATTCAAGTAATTTGAGCAAAGAGCAAGCAAGCAAAATACTCTCAAGTAATACACTATATCCTCAAGCCTAAAACTTGAAGTCACCAACACACTGAGTGAAGGAAAGAAAAGCTTCAAACTGTTGAAGAGGAAATTTGTTTAAAGACAAAAGGGTCTGCAAATCCAAGGATTGAAGGAAGTGCAGTGAGGTTCAAGTTAGAACCAGGCTTTGGATTCGTTGGAGGGCTTCATCATCAAATCCAAGAATTGGAAGGAGCTGAAGTTGCAAGACAGTTGTCTTGTGAAGAGCTGAATCCCAGGAGTGAAGCCATCTGTGTGATCAAGGCTTGCTTGGACTATTTATCCTTTTTGTAACTCGGATGTTGTATTAATGGATTACCTCTAGGTATTGGAGAAGAGTGGAGTAGAGGAATTACCCCATCCTCGAACCACTATAAAAATTGCTCTGTGTCTATTTACTTTCAACATTTCATTCTTGCATAGTTTATATCTGCTGATTGGTACATTTGCTCAAACTCAACTGATAATAACTTAACTAAACCAAGTGTTGTAAAACATATTTTAACAAAAGGGTGTAAGACTTCCGCTGTTAAAATCAAGTTAGCTGAAAATGTAAAGAGCTTACTTCACTCACCGAGTTACTCTATCAATAGCTCAGTCGAGTCTATTGAGTGGTTAACTCTCTTATTGAGGTTGAACTAAGCTGTCCCTCAAGGACTTAGCTGCTACTTGTGAAAACTCTGATTTAAGTTTAAAAATTGAAAATTGGTTAAGTCTATTCAAACCCCCTTATAGACTTAACACAAACACCACTTGGGACCTACAAGTGGTATCAGAGTGGTTGGTTCAAAGAACCTTCCGCACTGGTTACTGAACTAGATTTCAATCTTTTCAAAGATACAACACTTGGCTGCTTTTAAAACTTTCTTTAAAAAGTTATTATCATGGAAGTAAATCTATCTCGCATTCCCATGTTCACTGTTGAGGAGTTTGATGATCGAAAGATTCGTATGCAGGCATATCTCTTAGCGTTGAATGATGAAATGTGGTTCGTCATTGAAGATGGACCCATACAGATCATGAAAGTGAATGCAATTGTGAGAGCTGCTACGACTGCTGAAGGAGAGGCTGCTGCAGCACCTGCTGCACTAAAGCCTGCTATGGTTGAAAAACCAATATGCGAATGGACCAATGAGGACAGAAAAAGATACAACTTGGACAATGTTGCCAAAGATATTTTATACAAAACTCTTAACAAAGCCATGTTTAATAAAGTAAAATCTTGCAGAACTGCTCGTGAGATATGGGAGAAGCTAACTCTAATTTGCGAAGGCTCAGAGCAAATTAAAGAGAATAAGGTAACTGTTGATGTACAAAAATTTGATTTTTTTTTAAAATGCTTGCAGGTGAAACTCTGGATCAGCTGGATGCCATATTTATAGAGATTATAAATGAGCTTTCAGCTCTAGGTAAGGAATATACAAAGAAGGAAATGTGTATGAAAATCCTTAGGTCGCTCCCAGCTGAGTGGGAAATCAAAGTGATGGCCCTGAGATATTCTATGGACTTGACCTCCAACCATGAGCTATTCTCAGACCTAAAAGCATATGAATTTAAGCTGAGAAGGAAACAACAAGAAGAGATAGATATACCCAAGACAACTGCTCTAATGGCTGGAGAATCCAAGAAAGCTGAATCGAAGGACATCATAGACCAAGAGGAGATAACCCTGATGGTTAAAAGATTCAGCATGTTCTTTAACAAGAACTAAAAAAGGAACAAGGGTGAAACCTCCAGAAGACACTAAGCTCCTTCCAAGAGCAAGTAAAATAGACCACCAAAGAGACCTGACAACCATAGCGCTAAATATCAGAGAGCTGATTACCGGAAAGCTGAGAACCTGTGCTGGAACTGCAGACAGCCATGACACTTTACTATTGATTGTTCCTATCCACCAGTCAACAAGTACAAAAATGAGAAAGAAAGAAAAGTCTTCAGAGAAAGAAGACAAGAAAGAAAAAAAACCAAGGTGGCTGCTAAACCTGACATAGCTAAGTGCAAGGAGACAACTGAGTCAAATAGCAATGAGGCGACTATTCCTCAGATACAGAAGAAGAGGCTTTGATATGCCTCATGGCCAAAGAACAAGAAAATGAGGTACATTCTAACTCATCTAGCTCACGTTCTGATGATAGTGATAGTGACAAACACACTTCATCACCCATAGATCTTTATGATTCATTAGGCAAAATGATGAAAGACTTTGAGCACATAAAATACTCAAACACACTCTTAAATGAGGAGAACAACCAGCTCAAAAGCCAAAACTCATAGCTGACTAAAGAGCTGAGTACTCTTAATCACATAGCTGATGAGAACAAAAATGTGATTGCATCACTCAATAAGCCATCCAAAAATTTGATGAATTAATGATGATTCAAAAAGAAATGGGAGATAAGGAAGGCTTAGGATTCAATTCCTTTATCAATGCTCAAACTCCAAGAGTGATTTTAGAGAAAGGGTCCTCAAACAATGGGGGAATCCAAAAACCAAAACCACCATATGTTGCACCCACTTACAATTTACAAGCACACGCATGCTGGCCTAGGCTATAAAGGCAGAGGCAAAAAGCCAGCTGAGTATGTTGAAGGGACAACTCAAACAAAATTCAGAAGAGTCCATCAGTAGACTCCAAACAAAATATTTTGTGATGGCCAAAACAATACTATCAAAAGCCCCAAAAGTTTCAGCAAAGAAAGCCATATGAAGGGAATGGTAGAAACTATCCAAGTCAGCCTGATGGAATAATCAGATGAAACATCAACCAAGTCCTATGGGATACAAGCCCAAGTGGAAAGACCTCAGATTCAACATTGGTCATTCCCAAGGCAAAGGAACCAATACCAGCACACTTATGCACCCAAGCACAATGCCGATAATACACAAAAATTTCCATATTATCCAAAGAAAGCAAATGCACCAGCACACTCACAGGAGTACAGATAAAAGAGACAACTGCATAGGCCTAAAGCTCCTAAGCAATTTGCTAATATTCATTATGATTATGGAACTGATAGGTGGCAACCTCTTAGAGTCAGATCATTTGGCTATAGGTTGGTTGGATCACCTTATAGTGCTAACCCCTCAGAACCCATATATGTTTGGGTACCTAAAACTTGATTTCCTTGATTGCAGGTTCATGGATAGTGGCTGTTCCAGACACATGACCGGGAATAACAAGCATTTATCCAATTTAAAAGAGTCAAGGGAAGCAAAAGTCATAGTTTGAGAAAATGAAGCTCTGGGAGAGATAAGAGGCATTGGATCCATAAAGAAGAATGGACTGGAAATCACAGACGTAGCCTTTGTTGAAGGCTTGAATTTAAATTTGCTGAGTATCAGCCAACTCTGTGATAAAGGTTACAATGTAGGATTCAACATGGGTGTATGCCAAATCAAGGATGCTGAATCTAATGAAGTTGTGCTATCAGGATCAAGAAAGAAGAACATGTATGTAGTGGATTTGTCTACTGCTACACCAAGTACATGCCTATTAGCATAGAGCACAACCCAATCAAGTTGGCAGTGGCACAAAAAGCTGAGTCACCTGAATTTCAAGACAATCAACAAGCTTGCAAGAAGTCATCTTCTGGAAAGATTGCCAGATTCAGTGTACAAGAAGGAGAGCATCTGTGATGCGTGCCAGAAGCGAAAGCAAATCAAGTCTTCATTCAAGGATAAGCCAAGTCCCTCTTCAACAAGGATCTTGCTGTTGGGAAATTTATGTAATAGATTTTGATGATACCATGTAAAACTTAGATTAGGAAGTTGGCACCCCAATTCTACTGTAAATCAACTTGTAATCGATATGGCTTTATAAGCTAAGTGGAAGCAGCCAAGTTGAAGAATGCAGGAATCGACTGAAGACCAAGATGAAGGATCAGCTGTGTGGCAACTTGGATAATGTTGCCAAGGACATCTTGTATAAAACCCTTGATAAAGCCATGTTCAACAAAGTGAAATCCTGTAGAACGGCTAAAGAAATTTGGGGAAAACTTATTTTAATTTGAAGGCTTATGAATTCGAGCTCAGAAGGAAAGATCAAGAAGAGATAGTTGTACCCAAGATAGCTGCACTCATGACTGGAGAATCTAAAAGAGCTGATCCAAGGAAGCCATTGACCAGGAAGAGATTGCCCTTATGGTGAAGAGATTCAACAAGTTCTTCAATAAGAACTATAAAAAGAACAAGGGTGAGTCATCCAGGAGACACTCAGCACCTTCCAAAGCAAGGGAAGACAGACCACCTAAGAGTGTTGACCATGAGAAGACTGAATATTAGAGAGCTGAGAACAAATAATCAGGAAGCAAACAAAGCGACTTCTAGAAAGGCGAAAACCTGTTGTTGAACTGCAGACCGCCCGGACATTTTGCTATTGGATTGCCTCCATCCACCAGTCAACAAATACAGAAATGAGGAGGAAAGAAAAGTCTTCAGAGAGAAGATAAGAAAAGAGGAAAGCCATGTTAGTCTTGCTAAAGGCGACCACGACCAAATGCAAACAACCAGCTAAGTCAGACAGTAGTGAGGCTGATTACCTCTCACACAGAAGAAGAGGCCTTGATATGCCTCATGGAAAAAGAACAAGAAGATGAGGTACACTCTAACTTATCTCATTCTAATTCTAATGATAGTGATAGTGACACAAACACATCATCACCCATTGATCTTTATGATTCATTATGATAAATGATGAAAGATTTTGAGCACGTAAAAACCTCTCACACACTTTTAAATGAGGAAAACAGCCAGCGCAAAAGCAAATACTCATAGTTGACTAAGGAGCTGAGTACTCTAAGTCACATAGATGCTGAGAACACTGAGCTGAAGGCTGAGATAGCTAAGATCAAAGCAGACTTAGCTGAAACAGAAAAAAGGAAAAAAGATTTGAAAGTTGTGATTACATCATTTACCAAGGCATCTAAATATTGGATGAATTGATAATGATACAAAAGGAAAGTGGTGATAAAACAGGCATATGATTTAATTCCTTTATGCATGCTCAAACCCCAAGAGTGGTTATGGAAAAAGGATCCTCAAGTAATGAGGGAGTCCAAAAATCCAAATCACCATATGTTGCACCCACATCCACTCACAAGCACAATCACAACCATGTTAGCCTAGGATATAAAGGCAAAAGGCCAACATAGTATCTTTGAGAGGACAATCAAAACCAAATTGAGAAGAGTCCATCGTATACTCCAAACGAAAATACTCGTGAATTTAAAAAGAACTACCAAAAGCTCCGGAGGTTTCAGAGAGAAAGCCATATGACGGGGAATGGTAGAAATGTATCCTATCCAAGCTGATTGGAACCATCAAATGAGATATCAACCAAGTCCTAAGGGATACAAGCCCAAGTGGCAAAGACCTCAAAATCAAAATAGGTCATTGCCAAGGCAAAAGAACCATTATCAGCACACATATGCACCCAAGCACAAAGCCAAATATGCACAAAAGTTTCATATTATCCCAAGAAAGCAAATGCACAAGCTCACACACAGGAATATAGACAAAAGAGACAGTTGTATGAGCCTAAAGCTCCCAAGCAATTTGCAAATATTCATTATGATTATGGAACTGGTAGGTGGCAACCACTTAGAGTCGACCATTTGGCTATAGTTGGTTGGATCACCTTATAGTGCTAACCCCTCAGGACCAAGACATGTTTGGGTACTTAAAACTAATTTCCTTGATGCGGGTTCAAGGAAGAGCTGAGTGCCAAGGAACCTGGCACATGGATAGTGGCAGTTCCAGACATATGACATGGAATAAAAAGAATTTATCAAACTTCAAGGAAGCAAAATGAGCCAAAGTCATATTTGGAGGAAATGAAGTTCCAGGGGAGATCAAAGGCACATGATCCATAAAGAAAAATGGACTAGAAATCATAGATGTAGCCTATGTTGAAGGGCTGAATTTCATTCTGCTGAGCATCAGCCAACTATATGATAAAGGGCTACAATGTAGGATTCAACATGGGAGTTTGCCAGATCAAGGATGTTGAATCTAATGAAGTTGTGCTATCAGGATCAAAATAGAAAAAATATGTATGTAGTGGATTGTTCAACTGCTACACCAAGCACATGTATGTTAGCCAAGAGTACAGCCGAATCAAGTTGGCCGTGGCACAAGAAGCTGAGTCACCGGAATTTCAAGATAATCAACAAGCTTGCAAGGAGTCATCTTATGGAAGGATTTCCAGATTAAGTATACAAGAAGGAAATCATTTGTGATGCATTCCAGATGAGAAAGCAAATCAAATCTTCATTTAAGGACAAGCCAAATCATTCTTCAACCAGGATAATGCACTTATTGCATATGGATTTATTTGGTCCTGTTGAACCAACCATCATAAGTGGAAAGAAATACACCTCAGTGGTGGTAGATGATTATTCAAGATACACATGGACCATTTTTATGTGTAAAAAGAAGGAAACTTAACAGAAGCTTCCACAACTTATGAGAAGAGTTCTAAATGAGAAGAGCAAAACCATTATCAAAATACAGTCTGACAGAGGAACTGAATTTGTCAATGAGATTATAACTCAGTATTGTATAGAGAATGGTATTGGTCATGAGTTGTCAGCTGCACGAACTCCACATCAGAATGGAGTAGCTGAAAGAAGGAACATAACTCTCAAGGAAGCTGCAAGGACCATGTTAGCTGAAGCTGGATTGCCTAAGAGATTTTTGGCTGAAGCCATTAACACTGCTTGTTACACTCTGAATAGGTGTATGATAAATAGGCAGCGGTCCAAAACCCCCTATGAAATTTGGACAGGAAGAAAGCCTAATGTTGGATATTTTCATATCTTTGGAAGCAAGTGTTTCATTCATAACAATGGCAAGGACAACTTGAAAGCTTTTGATGCTAAAGCTGATGAAGATGTCTTTTGGGATACTCAGTTGAGAGTAAAGCTTTCAGAGTGTTGAACAAGAGGACTTTGGTCACAAATGAGTCTATCCATATGGTTTTTGATTAACCTAATGTTATAGATAATACATTGATGAGTTGTTGGACCTCTAGCGCTACCCGGATTGACGACTGTCCCCACAAACCAACACGAGTCTTTTCTAGCGCGCTTTGTCCTCACTCACGCGCACCCTGGAAAACTTCCCAGGGGGTCACCCATCCCATGTCTACTCCCGGCCAAGCACGCGCAACCTCGTAGTTTCTATGTAATGGGCACCGAGAAAAGAAGATGCATCTGTTGGTATAGGTAGTCCAAATCATATCCTTTAAGCTATCCTTTAACTATGCAATCCAAGCGCTCACGAGTTCGAATCGTGGCGCGCGCTCGCGCTCTTTTTAAAGCCCATTGCGGAATCTTGGAGCGCGAGATCTTTGGACTAAATCCCAACAATCCCCCTCCCAAAGACTCCGCCATCTTCTCGCTCCAATTGCTTGGCAACCTCCGCCGTCCGCTTAAACTTTCTCGATTCTAACGCCAACTTCTTCTTCAGCGTCGTCGCGTCACGCACGCCCTCTCGATTCGGACACCCGAACCTACACCTTGTTCCAATCTGTTTACCTCGATTCGCCACTTGGCAACTTACCCTTCAGCTTCGTCCACCCAAAGAACCTACACCTTCAGTTCCAGTCTGTTTTACCTGAGTTTCGGCCACCTGGCAACCTACCCTTCAGTTCTGGTCTACCCAGCAACCTACACTTTCAGTTCCAGTCTGTTTCCGGCCACCTGGCAACCTACCCTTCGCCTCCGTCCACCCGAAGAACCTACACCTTCGGTTCGATGCTGTTTTACCTCGATTCGGCCATCGGCAACCTACCTGCAGCGTGCTTCCAAGGGAATTCGAACTCGTGACCTGCTCTGATACCAGTTGTTGGACCTCTAGCGCTACCCGGATTGACGACTATCCCCACAAACCAACACGAGTCTTTTCTAGCGCGCTTTGTCCTCACTCACGCGCACTGGAAAACTTCCCGGGGGGTCACCCATCCCATGTCTACTCCAGGCCAAGCACGCTAACTCATAGTTTCTATGTAATGGGCACGAGAAAAGAAGATGCATCTGTTGGTATAGGTAGTCCAAATCATACCCTTTAAGCTATCCTTTAACTATGCAATCCAGCGCTCACGAGTTCGAATCGCGGGCCGCGCCTCGTGCCTCTTTTAAAGCCCATTGCAGGCAGGATGCTAGACTAAATCCCAACAAGTTAGTTGACAAGATGAATCACCACTATTCGAAGAGTCCTTATGTTGAAGCAGATGTCAGAAGACTCAACCTTGATGAAGATGAGATAGCTGAATCTCAAAGACAGCTGGAAGGCTTGCAGCTGAATGATGATCAAGTAGAAGTTGTTCAAGACAACTTAGCTGCAAGAAGACTTAATCCAGCAGACTTACTCCAACCAGATGCGAGATGGTTGAGAGACCATCCACCAGAGATAATCATTGGAGATGTTAGAGAAGGAGTGAGAACCGGATCAAGACTAACATGAAGCTATGTTCATTTATTTCATTTCTCAAATTGAACCTAAAGATATGTCACAAGCATTGAATGACACACATTGGATTCTAGCTATGCATGAGGAGCTGAATCAGTTTGAGAGGAATAAAGTTTGGAAATTGGTTCAAAACCCTACTGTAACGACCCGGATTTTTATGCCTTAACAAGAATTTTATTAATTTTATTATTAGTTTATTTTACGAAATAATAATGGAGAATTATAATTTATTAATGATTTTACGAGATAGTTAATTTGTTAAATTACGGATAATAAGAGAGTATTTTTAATTGGGCTGTTAATTTATTTTATTTGAGCCTTATAAGGAATAATTGGACCTTTAATTAGTTTAGAATATTGAATCAGGCCCATAATGTTACTAAGTTAATTATAAGCCCATGTACTCTAAACCTAGCCCAATTAGGAGTAGGTTAAAACACATATATAAGACACGCACAACACACACAGAGAAAATAGAATACACAGAGAAAATAGCTTGTGATAAATTGGGCTTACCGCCAACCATGTATGATTTGAGTGTAAGCTTTCCCCTAATTAGTTGAATGTAGGGTTATCCCTAACTAATTGAACGTAGGGTTTTTGATAATTAGTTGAACATATGGTTTATTCCTAATTAATTGAATGTTTGATTTTCCTAAATTAGTTGAACATAAGGTTTATCCATGTAGGGTTTTCCCTTAACTAACTGAATGTATGATTTTTCCTTGACTAGTTGAATGTAGGGTTTTCCCTTAAGTAATTGAATATAGAGTTTTCCCTTGACTAATTGAATGTAGTTATTTTCATAAGTAATTGAATGTATGGTTAGTTATTTCCATAAGTAATTGAATGTAGGTTTGACATATATTCCAACCTTAACTAATTGAATGTAAGTTTACCCTAAATAGTTTTGAATCATTGAATGTAGGGCTTTCCTTTAATTATTTGAATGTAGGGTTTTTCCCTAAAGAGGTTTGAGTAATTGAATATAGGGTTTTCCCTTAATTAAATAAATGTAGGGTATTCCCCTAACTACGTGAACGTATGACTTTTCTCCCAAGATGTTGAATAATTGAATGTAAGGTTTTCCCTTAACTAACTGAATATATAGATTTTCCCTAGATACGTTTGAATAATTGAATGTAGGGTTTTTCTCCAAATAATTGAATGAAGGGGTTTCCTTAATTAGTTGAATGAATGGTTTTTCCTAAATAGTTGAATGAGGTTTGCTCTCAAGTAATGCACGCTTTACGTTAATTCTCGTATTTATGATATGTTGCATCATGTAGATTCATGCATCATTGTTAATGTATGTTCATAGCATTTCATGAGCATCCAAAGATTAAGTAAAGTCAAGTCATAAAGTATAATGTTTTCAAAAGAAATGGGTGCACATTGTTCTATGATCTTTGGAGTGAGTGAGAAATGGGCGCGGGGACCGACATTCCGACCATGTGCCACTTGCGGTTAATGTTAATGCTCAAGGAAAAGGGCCTCCGGAAAAATAAATGGAAATGGGCCTTCGGGCAAAATGTTCACGGGTTCCAAATAACAAGGCCCACTGTGACCCGATTAGAACAATGTGTTACCAAGTGAGCTCGCGTCTAAGAATGTTTCATGCAACGAAAGTCAAAGTTTTATGCGAAAGAAAGTTTTAAGCAATGAAAGGAAGGTTTTTAAGCAATGAAAACGTAAAGTCTTTTTTTAAGTTTTAAAAGTTAAGTTATTGCATTAGGTATGTATTCATGCATGAGATTACTTGTTGAGCTCCTTTAGCTCATTCCACGAATGTTAAATTTTTTCGATGAGAATGCGAAAGAGGAAGGAGATGGTCGGACGCCGATGACTTCGGGAACCCATGCCATAAAATTCTTTTATTTTCAAAGTTTGACTTTTTAGTTCATTAAACGTTGAATGTCATTGTGTTTTCAGTACGAATGTTTTTGGATTAGTAATTATCGTATTTATTCCGCTGCAAAGTTTTCGAACGAAGTAAAAGTTTTACTATTTCATAATTTAGATAGTTTTTAAAGTGCTTCTCTTTATTTCTTGATTTCCGCATTAAAATTCGAGTAAACTTGATATGGCACTACATTTAGTGGTATCAGAGCCTAGGGTTTTTAAAATCGATTCTGTAGACTTTGAAACGATTTAATTTACGAAAGTTTAAAGTCAACTAGTCATGGGTTCTGAGTCGCACTTCGAGCATCTCCCTCCGCTAATCGGTAAGCTTTTTATGTGTATTGACATTATGAATATATGTTGGACTCTATGAAATGTTTGCTTGTGTTTTTACTGATTTTAGTTTTGTATGTCATTAATTACTCTTGTCCTTATTTTCATGAAATGATTTGTTGCGATCAAATGAATGGATATATGTGATCACTATTGCTATGTCTAGAAAAAAAATGAATTGAGACTTGTTTTCACGCCTTAGGATATTCGTATTTTATATTTAACAAGTTTCGAGGAGAAACTTTTTTAAAGGGGGACAACGACCAGTTTTTATGCCTTAACAAGAATTTTATTAATTATATTATTAGTTTATTTTACGGAATAATAATGGAGAATTATAATTTATTAATGATTTTACGAGATAGTTAATTTGTTAAATTACGGATAATAAGAGAGTATTTTTAATTGGGATGTTAATTTATTTTATTTGAGCCTTATAATGAATAATTGGACCTTTAATTAGTTTAGAATATTGAATCAGGACCATAATGTTACTAAGTTAATTATAAGCCCATGTACTCTAAACCTAGCCCAATTAGGAGTAGGTTAAAACACAGATATAAGACATGCACAACACACGCAGAGAAAATAGAATACACGATGGACGAGGCGCAGAAAGAGTAGAGGGATCGGCCAGAAAAGAGAAAAGAAAAGAAAGAAAATTGATTTCCCCAATGTGGTTGATTTGATAGAGGTCTGATCAGAAGAGTCAACTTATCCATAAGTTGAACAGGCAAGTAATCTCCTTAGTTTTCACGTAGATTTAGGTTTGTAATAATGTTATATGATTTTCATTATGTTAATTTTAAGGCCTATTGCTTTATCATAATTGATCTGCTACTACAAGAATTGACTCTGTGTATGTATTGGCTTGCCGCCTTGTGTGATAAGAATTTATGTGTTGATGTTAAATTGGTCTGCCGCCTTATGTTATATTTATGTATTGATGTGATAAATTGGTCTTGCCGCCAACCATGTATGATTTGAGCGTATGCTTTCCCCTGATTAGTTGAATGTAGGGTATCCCTAACTAATTTAACGTAGGGTTTTTGATAATTAGTTGAACATATGGTTTATTCCGAATTAATTGAATTTTTGATTTTCCTAAATTAGTTGAACATAAGGTTTATCCATGTAGGGTTTTCCCTTAACTAACTGAATGTATGGTTTTCCCTTGACTAGTTGAATGTAGGGTTTTCCCTTAAGTAATTGAATATAAGGTTTTCCCTTGACTAATTGAACGTAGTTATTTTCATAAGTAATTGAATGTATGGTTAATTATTTCCATAAGTAATTGAATGTAGGTTTGACATATGTTCCAACCTTAACTAATTCAATGTAGGTTTACCCTAAATAGTTTTGAATCATTGAATGTAGGGCTTTCCTTTAATTATTTGAATATAGGGTTTTTCCCTAAAGAGGTTTGAGTAATTGAATATAGGGTTTTCCCTTAATTAAATAAATGTAGGGTATTCCCCTAACTAAGTGAACGTATGACTTTTCTCCCAAGATGTTGAATAATTGAATGTAAGGTTTTCCCTTAACTAAGTGAATATATAGATTTTCCCTAGATACGTTTGAATAATTGAATGTAAGGTTTTTCTCCAACTAACTGAATGAAGGGGTTTCCTTAATTAGTTGAATGAATGGTTTTCCCTAAATAGTTGAATGAGGTTTGCTCTCAAGTACGCTTACGTTAATTCTCGTATTTATGATATGTTGCATCATGTAGATTCATGCATCATTGTTAATGTATGTTCATAGCATTTCATGAGCATCCAAAGATTAAGTAAAGTCAAGTCATAAAGTATAATGTTTTCAAAAGAAATGGGTGCACATTGTTCTGTGGTGCCAGTGACTCGGGGAACCCATGCGAATAAAATTCTTTTATTTTCAAAGTTTGACTTTTTAGTTCATTAAACGTTGAATGTCATTGTGTTTTCAGTACGAATGTTTTGGATTAGTAATTATCAGTATTTATTCCGCTGCAAAGTTTTCGAACGAAGTAAAAGTTTTACTATTTCATAATTTAGATAGTTTTAAAGTGCTTCTCTTTATTTCTTGTTTTCCGCATTAAAATTTAAGTAAACTTGATATGGCGCTACACCTACCCACCAAAATCTTATTGGTACTAAGCGGGTATTCATAAACAAGATGAATGAGGAAAGATCTGTAGTGATAAGCAAAGAAAGGTTGTTAGCCAAAGGGTATTGCCAAGAAGAAGTGATAGATTTTGATGAACCTTTGCACCTGTTGCAAGATTGGAAGCAATTAGGATGTTTCTTGCTTATGCTGCACACGAGAACTTCACAATCTATCAAATGGATGTGAAGAGTGCATTTTTGAATGGACTTTTGGAATAAGAAGTCTATGTGGAACAACCTCCAGATTTTCAGTAGAAAACTATTGGAGATAAAGTCTACAAGCTCAAGAAGGCATTGTATGGTTTGAAGCAAGCACCAAGAGCATGGTATGATACATTGTGTCAGATTTCTTATAGATAATGGATTCACCAAAAGAAAAATAAACAGAACACTCTTCAGAATTCAAGATGGAGAGAGTATACTGCTTGTTCAAATATATGTGGATGATATCATCTTTGGATCCACAAACAAAGAGTTGTGTGACAAATTCTCAAACCTTATGCAAGGGAAGTTTGAGATGAGCATGATGGGAGAGCTGACATTCTTCCTAGGTCTTCAAGTCAAGCAAATGAAGGATAGAACCTTCATAAGTCAAACCTAATATACTAGATATTTAATGAAGAAATTTGGTATGGAAGAGAAGTCATCTATGAAGATTCCCATGAATACTTCTTTGAAGATGGATATGGATGCAGAAGGAAAATCAGTTGATCAAACAAGGTATAGTATAGAGCACTTATTGGATCATTGCTCTACTTGATCGCAAATGGCACGAGACGGACATCACCTTTGTTTGTAGGTGTATGTGCCGTTTCGCCTAGTCCAAAGAAAAGTCATATGACCTTGCAGCTAAGAGAATCCTAAGATATTTGAAGGGAAGCTAAGAAGGCGCTTATGGTATCCAAAAGAATATGGATTC